>JALJCO010008002.1:0-517590 GCA_023101725.1 Atherinomorus stipes | reverse complement strand
GCTGTTGCAACAGGGTAACATCTAAAACCTGCCGGTGGCGATCCTGCACTAAGGTGCAGCTTAGCCTCCTCTCCACATTCAGAAAAATGCTAGTTTTGAGCATCCCTCTGTAGGTCCAGGTGGATTTCTGTACACACTAAATCTTGGATAAGTTAAGAGCGAATTTATGGTCTAAATAAATTTCCATGTTCATCTACAGGTTTTCCTAATATGGTAAAGCAAAGAAATGGTCCTCGAGACAAAGTATTAGTCAGTTAAACTAAAGATCAGTGCTGTTACGTAATGCTGGGAGATAAAGGGTGAGTGCGGATTTTAAATTCCTTGGATATTATGATGCGGTCTTCTGAGCAGAGCAGACACCAGGCATGACATGACAGATTACTGATTACAGCTGAAAGAGACTTGCAACGTGGACTTGAGACATAACACTGGAGACATGCTTAGACTCCCCCCCCCCCCCCCCCCAAAAAAAAAGAAGAAGAAGACATAATGCTTGTGGAAAATAATATTCGCATCTAGCAGCAAGAAAGTGCTTTTATGTCACGATTTAGACCCTAGTCACAAAAAATCTCCTCTATTTTTGGCCAAATTCTCTGATGTAAATGCGAATAAACTCTCTTTAAACAACCTCACTCATCCGAAAAAAGTTCAGGCTCAGGATTTTTATTTGCTTTAAGCTCTGAGTATCTAACTGCAGTTACAATAGCCGATAAGGACGCCTCCATACATCCAATCCATACAGGAAGTCTCCAGCGGAAGTTAGCTAAAGACAGCTAAGAGAATCTATCTGCAGCTTGCAAACAGATGTGTTTGGTGTAGTCAGGTGATTAGGGTTAGGAGAAGGATCAGGGGTAGGGTTAAATTTTAGTAGGTTACATGAAGAACAAACTTCCGATTAGGACTTCCGTTGTGGATTGGATATATGGCGACGTCTCGTGACTGCAGTTGGGTCCCTCTCCAAAAATGTGTCATCAGCACTTGAAGGTATATGCTACTGTACAATGTAATAATGGAAAAAAAAAACAACAAAAAACCCAAAACAAACAACTAAATTAGACAATCAAAATTCTTACATAATGCATTTTGGGAGACACTCTTGACCACTACCACCTTTAAAACAGCCCCGTGAAGATGTTTTATGTTACAGCTTTGTTTGCCCACCTCGCTTTCTTTTTAATCTTACAACTTTTCAAGTGCAGATTTTCTGGCTTTGTATGGAATATCTCTGTTCCAACAACTACATTTTACATGTGCAGCGCATTGGCAACCAGGTGTTTTTATAATGTGCTGTATAAATAAAGTGGATTGGATTTTGGGTTTATCTTTTTTCCCTTTTTCATTCTTGTGTCATACCTCAAACTTGCCATTCAGGAGCAAGATGTGTCACCTGGAAGTAGTCGAGAGATGACGGCGAGTCCAGAACTTGATGAAGCTTCACTACTAGTTCCTTTCAACTTCAACGACCTGTTTGTGTGGGCCATCCTGCAACAGCGGCAGCAGATGGCATTGTTCCTGTGGCAACATGGAGAAGAGGCATTAGCACGGGCCATTGTGGCCTGCAAGCTGTATCGCTCCATGGCCTTTGAGGCGCGGGAGAGTAGCATGTACGACAACATTGCAGAGCGATTCAAGGCATATTCACTGTGAGTGCCTAAAGTAACAGTAGATCTCCTGGAAAATATTCACATTTTCAGCACATTTGATTAAGTAAGCAGTTAATGCTCTTGAGAAATTGCCCATTGCCCATTGATAAAGATTATGTACTTTTCTAGAAATTTTTATGATTCAGATTAATAAAAAAGAAATCACACAGAAAATGAATGCACATCATGATACTTACTAGATTCATGGAAAAAAAGAGCTGATCCTTGTGATTAGAAGCCCCTGATGAAATCACAAGTAGAATTTTCTTTCCTTAAACCTCCTGGTTTTTGTTTTGGGTTTTTATTTACTACTAATACTACCATCAAAATCATTCCACTGTGAGAACAATCATCTTCAGTGGCACAGATTTAAAATAGTTAACTCAATTAGTCAAGTTATCCAGGTCTGGCAGGCATAGCAGATTGCTTCATAAACAGAACAAAGAAACAAAAAAAACCCCAAATCTCTATAATTTTTGCAGTCAAAATTCACACATCTACCCAAAGAGACTTCATGAATTTGACCTACATGTGAGACAAAGACAAAGTGTCTTCTTCCAGGGAAGGAAATTAAAACAGAACTACAGTTTTGCCAGCGAACCTTTAAGCAGACTTTTTTTCTTAATGATGCTGTGGAGAGATGAAACCTCAAAAGTAGTAGTAGTAGTCTTGTGTTGTTTGTCCAATTGCTCAGCTATTCTACGTGGATTGTATCAAAAAGGATTAAATGTACAAATAATTTAAAAAAACAACAAAAAAACAACAAAGGATTTCGATGGGATTCTAGTTTTTTCACAGGACCTGTTTTATTTTGTTGGGCATCAGAATATAGCAGTATGTAAGTATGAGTAAACCCACTTCAGACTTCGGTCTAGACTTTTCGTGTGGAGGCAGCTTCAGTCCTGATTTTTTTTTATTTCCACCTTTAATGGTGTTTAACAGTGCCTTTTTCCTAAATATCATGTAGTACATGTAGCTGTTTTAGTAAAAACTTGTCTGTCTTTTCTATCTCTTGACAGTGAGTTTGGCCAGCTGGCCGTGGATGTGCTAGACTTTGCATTTCGGCAGAACGAACAAATGGCTATGAAACTGTTGACCTCGGAGATGGAAGCGTGGAGCCACTTCACCTGCCTGCAGCTGGCTGTTTCCTCGTGCCACAGACCATTTGTGTCGCACTCCTGTACTCAGACTCTTCTCACAGATCTTTGGACTGGTCCACTCAACATGAGAAAAAACTCCTTTTTAAAGGTAAATATTATGGAAGATGTCAGGTCTACCAGCAAAGATGTCTCTCATTGTGTTGTTTTTTAAAACTAGTGTTACTTGTTTGAGATTCACACCTGTGATAAGCACTGTTAACACATAAACTAGTCATGTTAAATAAAAAGTTTAATTCAATTAAGCTTGTGTTTGGTTATAATTAAGGTATGGTTTTCTAATTCTTCTTGATAGCTATGTAGACGAACATGACATACTTGCTATTTCTGTGTTCAAGATAATTTTGAGCCTTCTCCTGCCCCCTGCCATCTTGCTGCTGGAGTTTAAAAGCAAAGCTGAAATGTGCCATGTACCACAGACCCATGAGGCAATGCTTTTTGGACTTGATTCTGTCAAGTCAGTGCCAGCTACCGAGGGATCTGATCACATGGTGAAGTGCCAGTGGTGTACTTAGACAACACTATTTTCAAACTGGAATAGGATTCTTTACAGCTTTAGTATCACACTTTTCATGTCTTGTTCTTTTCCCTCTGCCTTTTCCTCTCATAGGACAATCTGGGTGGAGAGCAAGGCCTCTCTTCCCCTGACAAATGTCCTGGTCCTGTGTCAGAAGCTGTGTCCAGAGTAACTGTGCAGTGCTTGTCCTGGATCACAAGGCTCTATGACTTCTACACAGCTCCAGTTGTCAAGTTCTGGTTTCACACAGTAGGTGGCGTGCTTCCTGTTCAGTTAGAGAAAAATTTGTATCCCTCTAAACCAGTGGCGTCGCCAGCCGATTTTCCCGGGGCTTCAGCCCCGGATGATTTGAGTCTAGCTCCGGGTATGAATTTACTGTTTAACCACCTTTTCCTGAAAAAAAGTCTGATGAAAATCCAAATTACCCAGCTTTCTACCAGCACTTGAACGCACCATGAATGCGCGGGTCCAGCCTAGCTCCCGTTGGTGTGGTGTGTGAGTGAGTGAATGTGTGTGAAGTCTGAGGTCCGTTTAGCCCCCCCATCTGATGTCAGACGAAGCTAAAGTAAGTGTGTCAGCTCCGTGTGAGCATGTTCAGAAAAGAGCAGCAGTCAAATTAAAGTATCAGCGGATGATGAACAGCGGAGACGGCCAGAAAATATGAGAGAAAGCAGCAGTTACAACTCCTCAGCTTTTCAGCGGTAAAGTAAAAGATAAGATATCACAGTGTTTTTTTTTTTTCTCCTTAAAAACAACATGAAAAAGTCAACATGAAAAACAAGGCTGAAGTTAGCAGCAACTCCTTTCCCAGCTTCTGTTTCGATTTTGGCTTAAAGGGCAATTCCACTCAAATAATTTTCTACTGACAACATTTAACGAGGTCCTCTGTAAAAACTACAACACGTAGACTTTTCAAACCTGGACTCAGATGTTCTTTAGGGACTGTAGGTTAATTAAAGCACTGTTTCTGATTTGTGAAAGCTATAAATGAATAAATGAGGAGAAAATGAGAACAAATGAGGAGAAGAAAACATGAGTGGGAGAAAAGGAGAACAAGTGATGAGGAGAAGAGAACAAATTAGGAAGAAAAAGAAGAGCAAATAATGAGATAAGAAGAGCAGGTGAGAAGAGAACATGTGATGAGGAGGGTCAGGGATGTGTCAAAGGGAAGACAAAAGGTGAAAACTGTACAAACTGTTCTGCGTGAGTGTAGCGAATGTGTTTTAGCAACATAATAGTCATAATTTCATTGTTGATTTTGTGGTTAATTAATTTTTTTAAATTAAAATGACAATTTATCCACTCAATTATGTCTATTATTGCCTTCTAAAACACATTTTTGTAGCGAAAGACTCGAGAAAAGCTTGTCTAATTTTTTTCGCCTAGTGCAACTCCGGGCTAAGCCCAGGTTGTCCTTAAAGGCTGCTCTAAACACATCAAAATGATCACTAAATCAGCCTACTATCACCTGAAGAACATCTCAAGGATAAAAGATCTGATGACTCAGGAAAATCTGGTAAAACTAGTCCATGCGTTCATCTTCAGTCGGCTTGACTACTGTAACAACGTCTTTACTGGTCTACCTAAAAAATCAGTTAAACAGCTGCAGCTCATTCAGAACTCTGCTGCCCGAGTTCTCACAAAGACCAGAAAAGTGGACCACATCAGCCCAGTTCTGAGGTCTTTACACTGGCTGCCGGTCCATCAGAGAATAGACTTTAAAGTTCTGCTGTTGGTCTATAAAGCTCTGAATGGTTTAGGCCCAAAATACATCAGTGACCTCTTGACCCAGTATGAACCTACTAGACCCCTCAGGTCATCTGGATCCGGTCTTTTATCAGTTCCCAGAGTCAGAACCAGACATGGAGAATCTGCGTTCAGCTTCTATGCTCCACATGTCTGGAACAAACTCCCAGAAAGTCTGGGTTGAAGGCCCACCTGTTCTCAGCTGCATTTACGTAGATTTTATTCAAAAGTTAAAATCCACCCGTCTCTATATTCTCTCTTTTTAATCGTAAATGTTTTTAATGTTTTTAATTTTGAATCATGCTTCTAATTTTTTATTCTTAATTTTTTTTTTACCTTTTGCACCCTGCTGTAATGCTTATAATGTTTTACGTAAAGCCCTTTGAATTGTCCTGTACATGAAATGTGCTATACAAATAAACTTGCCTTGCCTTGCCTCTTCAGACTATGAAATGATGATTTCTTTGATACAGCATCTTTTGTATTTTAGGTGCATAATTCATTTCCTTGATCTCATTTTTAGATGTCCTACTTGTCCTTTCTGATGTTGTTCTCTTACGTTATCCTGGTGAAGATGGAAGATCAACCAAGTGTTCAGGAGTGGTTGGTCATTGCCTACATTGTGTCCACTGCAGTTGAGAAAACCAGAGAGGTGAGTCATCCAGCAGGGAGGCACAAGACTCCTAGCGCATGCACCTAAAGGCAGCTACACACTGTGTGATTCAGCTGTTACATAAATTCACTTCAAGCCACACTGTGACAAGCATCTGATGATCTTGATGTCATGTCTGATTTGAGCAGCTTGCATGATGACCACACCTGTTTAACTGTAGTAAGTTAAGACGATGAATTGACTATGAATGACACGGATTCTAAATGTCACATCAAGCATGGACTCAAAAAATGACTGCCCTACGTAGTACAGTAGACGTTTGTACTTTATAACAATTGCACTCTTAAGATGCCACCATAATACTTTTACCTTGGTCATCTTGGAAAACTGAGAATTGCACAGTGTTTAACAGGCTAGGGTCATAATTTCTGAAGACAATACAATTCTGCAATATAACAAGTTAAGATATAGCGCTGCTTTTGATAGTGTAAGAAATTTGAATGCTACAAAACGTAATAAAAATATCTATCTTTTTCATCAGGTATTAATGTCTGAGCCAAGGAACCTGAGCCAAAAGCTGAAGATTTGGTTCGCAGAGTATTGGAACATGTCAGATTTTATTGCAATCCTCCTTTTTCTGGTTGGACTTGTCATGCGTTGTCATGCTAATCCCTACCGGACTGCAGGACGTATTGCTTACTGTCTGGACATCATCTTTTGGTTTGTCAGAGTGATGGATCTGCTGGCTGTCAATCAGCATGCTGGCCCTTATCTCACTATGATCACCAAGATGGTGGGTTAGAGACTGTGCTCATGTATGTATGTTGGGGAGGAAGATAGCTGAGAAGTGTGTATTCAGTCACTCCTCTTTCCTCTGTGTCCAGATGAGCAACATGTTCTTCATTGTGGTCATGATGGCAATAGTGCTGCTTAGCTTTGGCGTGTCCAGAAAGGCCATTCTGTCACCAGATGAGGAGCCATCATGGAGCCTAGCTCGTGATATTGTCTTCCAGCCCTACTGGATGATCTTTGGAGAAGTCTATGCAGGAGAAATAGATCGTAAGTGGAAGCCATATGATCTCACTGGAAGTTCATCAATAAAATTTAAGATTTTATAAATGTTATTACTTTTGAAATAACTTAATAGCATATGACAACTTAATTTGTTTATCCATGTAGCTTTTGGACACTCAGTCAGTTTTACCTTATGAAGTGGTGCCTGTTTAAGTCACCTTTTATAGTTTTTTGTTACTGTCTGCAGGATAAATATGACTTGTGTGGGTGTCCGCGTGTTTTAGGAATCAGTTCAATTAATCAAGAGCTGATAATGCATGCATCCAAAATATGTTGATCTGAGGATGCCAAGAGATTTTAAAGGCAAATTTTTGGTATTCTGTTGAAGCAGTTATTTACTAGGGCTACTTTTTGTGCTAAATCAGGCCCTTCATCAAAATTGAGAGGGATAAGTTGTGCTTAAGTAGGTAATAAAAATAAGATGAGGATGGTTACAAAAATGTCATATTTATCTGTATTCACTAAATGACAACAACAAAAACTGAATTAAATCAGTGTTCGGGGCTACCAGTCTTGTGCTTTAACACAACAACTTTTAGGCTAAGCTTTTCTAAGGCACTTGGTATGTAGTTGTGTGTAGTTGCATTTCTGTAGATTTAGTCAACCACAATACAACATTTCTCTCGATATGCCAGAGCAGCATGATGATGTTGAGATCAGAGCCTGAGCTTGTGCTGCAAGACATAGGCACTTTTGGAAGATGATCATTGTTTTGTTGCGGGATGAATATCAGATGACCTCTGTTTGACCTTATATCATGAATAAGAATTTAAACATGCATATTCCAATAGTTTAAAAAATTGCAATGTTGCAACTGTGGAAATATTCTAAATTCAGGCTTTATATGTAATGGTGTATAATACATGTAAGTGGACCACTAACTTTAAAGTAACACAGTGTGTTTTACTTAAAGTATTGAGAGCAGCCAGTTTAACATTCGTATTTGTGTATCAACAGCATGTGACAACAGTGAGTCATGTCCTCCAGCATCATTTGTTACACCATTCCTCCAGGCTGTCTATATGTTTGTCCAGTATATCATCATGGTCAACATTCTCATTGCATTTTTTAAGTAAGTGTGCTTTTTTTTAAAAAAAAAAAAAAAAGAAAAGAAAATCCTCATAATTTCATTCAGGAAATCAGTCGTGTATAAATGAATATTTTCCTCTTAACAGCAACATCTACTTTGACATGGCATCAACGTCCAACAAGCTGTGGAAGTACAACCGTTACCGCTACATAATGACCTATCAGGAGAGGCCATGGCTGCCCCCACCCCTCATCCTTCTCAGTCACATGGCTATTGCTTTGAGAGGCATCTATGGGAAATTTAATGGAGACACTGAATGGGAGGACAGAGGCTCTGGGCTTAGTGAGTACTGCAGAGTATATTTTGTGGAAGAAAACTAATGCAGTTATTAATATCTTCTCCGTATTAATCAGAGCTCTATCTTGGCCATGAGGATAAGAAGAAGCTGCATGAGTTTGAAGAGAAATGCATAGAGGCCTATTTTCATGAGAAGACTGAAGATCTCCATGGCAGCCAAATAAACAGGATCAGAGCCACAGCTGAGAGGTTTGATTTATATTCCAATCCATTTGTGGTAACTAATATTGAAGTATTGTAAAAAGAGCTGGGTTTCTCTGTTTTTGTTCTTCATACGACATAACGCAACAACCTTTTGGTCTCTCCATATGTTTCACATGGTCTTCATAAACAGAAGGTTTGAAGTGAGGGTAGTGGTGGACAAGTGAAAACTAAATACATATTTGCTCTATTGCTCTGTACAAATTAGTTAAGGTGCAGGACAGTGAAGTATTTACTAAAAGCAATGTATATAGTTGCAACAAAGGCTGCTCTCATCATCGTGCTTTACTTATAACTGTTTGATGAGAGTAGATAATGAGGCATACAGGGCAACATTCACAGGGAAATTGTTTCTAACCCAAATGGGCACTTTTTTTTACTGAGATAAATCACACACCAGCAAAGTGTATATGAGTTTTATTTATGCTGAAGAGATATAATTGTCATCTTTTCATGTGTTCAGATAAGATCTGGAAGAGATTTGCATTGTCCCACAGTGTTGAGTCTGACATGCTTCTGTCCTCTTGTTTATGTAGACTTGACAGCAGTTTCCTATTTGCATGTTACAAAGTATTTTGCAAAATGTCAGAATTAATGAAGTCTCCTGTGCATTCAGTCACTGACACTGGTGTGTGCATATAGGTGACTGTGATGGTACCTTTTGTCTGAAGTGACATTTGTTATGTTGTATTAACAGCAAACATTGATAATAGTTGGAGAAAAAAATACTGCAACATTATAAAGTTTGATTTCTTTTCTTTTTATTTCACCAGAGCAGAAGAGATGTGCATGATGATGGGGGAGGTTGCAGAGAAGGTCAACTTTATTCAGGACAGCTTGTCAGAGTTGGACTGTCAGCTAGGTCAACTCCAGGACCTTTCAGCACTGGCTGTGGACACCCTCACTCTGCTCTCTGCTTCTGACAGCCTGCATCAGAAAGAGGCTCGCCTGGCTCAGTGTCGGCTCATCACAGCATCCCACCACGTCCTCCCTCACAGCTGGACCCTCCCACACAGAACTGGAGCAGACTGTGAGGTTCCTAATATGCGACGACTGATGGTCAAATCATGTAAAAGTACTCCGCCTTCTTTGCTAAAGGGCTCTGCTTTAGCTGCAAATAGACTAACATCAGAAGAGTGCCAAGTAGGAAAAAAAGGGAGCAAGGAAGGAAAGCATGGACATGTTGGGGGGAGAGAGGAAATGACAAAAGAGGTGATTATGGTCTCCTTTAAATTTGTTGCCAATTCATAATATTTGCTGCAGCAATTCAAAGCTGAGACAAGCAAATCGAATTTGTAAAGTTATCACATCACCACATAATCGCTGATGACTTTGCTATTTTGAATTACTAGTTAAAAAGATATTGTTTTCAACAGGATTCACACTTCCCATCTTTCAACCATCCCTGTGAGAACTGGTCTGGAATCTCTAGGACTGCATCACATGCCTCCCTCTCCCACTTTTATGTTGGAGGGGCTCATCTTGGCGTAAGGGATCTGACACCCTCTGAATCATGTGAATCATCCCGCTGTGCGTCCCCTCTTTCTCCCAGAGGCTTGGGGTCACCACATCAAAGACCCTGGACATGCGACCCATATTTATATCCAAGTCAGGAGGAAACTTCCATGGAAGAAGCAGAGGAGGAAGGAGAAGAGCAAGAAGATAAAGAGAAAGAAGAGGAAATTATGCAAGAACAGCTGTCCAACACAGAAGTATGTAGAGTTTCTGCCAGTAATTTCCCTTAGTTTGGTCCTCAAAACACCTTTTTTTTTTTTTTTTTTCAGGACACCAGCCAACCAAGTTTTCGGTCCAGATCTTCCAGCCACTGGAGAAGACCCCCGCTATCCCCCAGGTGGGCTAATATGTCCAGAGAACGTCCCTATGGCTACTGCAGGTCCCTGTCATCCAGCATGGAGAATATGACTTCCTCCGTAGCAGCCCACAGTCCAATGACAGGATCATTTCCATATCTTAATGAAGCACTGAACAAGGAAAGGATGTCTAGTAGGAGGGGTTTTGGTGATGATACATCTCTACAGTGCAGCAGGAGCCAAGGTAACTGGGAAACTAAGTAAAAAGATTTGTGTATGTTAAGTCTACTTTTTGAATAGGATTTTTGGTGAGTGTGTATATTGTTTCTGCAGAGTGGTCCAAGTCTTCTGATTTTACCCAAGTCCTGGACAACAGAGGCAAAAGCCACAACAGGAAGACAGTGAAGATAAAAGAGAGCACTCCAGATGCAGTAATGTGATACAAGCTGTTGTCTTCAGAGCATACTGAGAGATTCACTTCATTCATGACCACTGACATCGCTCAGTGAAAGCTCAGTGAAAATGCTTAACATTGCACAGATCATAAAACTGAACCTCTATTTTACTTAAAACAAAAAACAAAAAATCATTTCAAACCCGTTTCCATTTTCTCATTTATTCTGAAAAATAGGTAACCATGCAGTCCCACTTGTCTGACACCTCATGGAGGAGGCACCGAAGGTTTATAGGAGAACCCACATGTTGGTCAGCTTCAACCAGCCTCAGTCAGCTCAGTAAGGATTTATTATTGTGCTAAAATTGAGTACATGATAGACTCCTGGCTCAAAGTTTTACTTCATAGTAAAGCAAGTATACAAGTATAAGCTACTAATTAACAATATGTAAATATATTTTTTAAGAATTGATAATTGGTAACATATCATTTCAGATTTTGATCCTGCAGATTTGTTGCAGAAGCAGGTGTTTTCCCATCAGGTAAATCTTTGTGGAAAAATGTACTGATAACAGTGGTAACAAATGTGAAAGGGTAGAAATATTGGGGAAAAAAAAAGAATTTCTTCGATGTCCCAGTGAGATTAGTGTGATTTTCATTGAACTGATCTGCAGGACATGTGGAGCCCCACTCATTCAGCATGGAACAGCTGGGCCAGATCAATGAGCCGTAGATCTTCGTAAGTCTCCCTTTAATTTGGGCCTCAATAATAATAATGTCTCTAAAGATATTGTGACTCATAATGTGTGTGTGTGTGTGTCTGATGTAGATTACAGAGTGGAATGGCATCTGAAGGTATTTCATAACATTTAGCTTGCATATATTTTGTGTTCAATTATGTTAAAACCATTCACATGCTTAAGTATGTAAGATTTACTAAGTTTTTTTTTCCCCATTATTTTTTGTTCATCTTGTTTTTTGCAGCCAAGAGCTCTTCCTTTCAGTCAAATGATAATTTGTACCCTCACTATTCAGGTAACTTTAAAAAAAAAACAAAAAAAAAAACCTTTTTACCTGGTAAACAAACACAAACACACACCTATACACAAACATATTCATATATACATTCATATGAATAAAGACTTACTGTTATTGTTATTTTCTGATGTTGCTTCAGAATGACTGTAGTTTTGATCATGTCCTGTTTGTTCTTAGCTGTGGAAAGAAACAATCTGATGAGACTGGCTCACACCATCCCTTTCACTCCTGTTTCCATTTTTGGTAACTTTCTTCCTTGTTGTCTTCAGTTCTTTTATTTGTTACTTATTATTGTTATTTAATTTAATCTTAATCTGCCTCCAGAAATGTTTTATAATCCCCGTCTTTTCCTCACTGTCATACAGGTGGTGAAGAAGTAAGTGTCTACTCTCTGGAGGAAGTGCCCTCTAATAGTAATCCCGAGTCCACTTCAGTCTCTTCCTGGTCTTCCCGAGGCCTATCTGCAATGCTGCAGCCCCTGCTGAGTGAAGAAGGCTCTCTGGATGGGGGAATCCGACAAGGCTGCAGAATGCTGTGTACATGGGCCGAGCAGGATGTACTCACACCCGGTCTGGTGTATGTGGTCAAAGCCTTTAAGCCCGAGGTGGTTCGTGCCTGGCAGAAGTACTTCCATGGTAGCACTGCGTTGCAGCTTTGTTTAAGGGTAAGTGTTGCCATCAGCACTGCCATTTAGCACCACTGCATCTGACATTCCCCATAAACCTGTACTATCATCGAATTGTTTGGCATCTTTAAAAGGAGATCCAGCAGCAGAGAGCAGCCCAGAAAATGATGCATGTGTTTAACCAGGTCAAACCTGGAGAAATTGACCACTCACCAAGGTGTGTGATTTTTTTTTTGCAAAGTTTACGAGTGCATGACTGTGCTTGTGGTGACTTTGTTTTCTCTCCACCAGATTTCTAGATGTGTTTCTGGTCCTCTGGCATTCCAATGGCCAGTGGCTTACTATTGAGAGGAACATGACCGGTGACTTCAGAAAATACAATAACAACACAGGAGAAGAGATCACCCCCTGCTGTTCGCTGGAGGACCTGCTGCTGGCGTTCTCTCACTGGACCTACGAGTACTCGCGCAGAGAGCTGCTGGTGCTTGACATACAAGGCAAATCCCTTTTATATTTGTGTTGAGACATGCCTGTGTGTTTTCGTGCATGCAAGCTGTTTAATGCATACATGAAATTTTCTTCCTTTCTTTGCTCGTGTTTTTTTTTTTTTTTTTTTTTTACATATATTTTCTGTGTTGTTTGTCAGGGGTGGGGGAGGAGCTAACTGATCCAACTGTCATTATGGCCGATGACCAAAGGTAAAGTTGCTATTTCTGCCCACTATATTTCATTAGTGATCTGTTTTAGAAGTGGGTCATATTTGAGTTTGGTGCCTGATATTATTTCTAAGATATATTGCAGACAAGCTGGTGAAACATTATCTCAGTGTGTACTCTGATGCTGTCTCTGAACATCTTGCAGCGGTAGCAGGGGTGAGATGCTTTTTGGTCCTGATAACCTTGGAGATGCTGCCATCAATGGTTTCCTGCAGAAACACGCTTGCAATTTCTGCTGCTGCAGATTGGGTTTAAAAGGTAGGAAATGTACAAAATGGGATAAGGGATAAAAGTCACAGAATATGTGCTTGTAAATGGTATTTAAATACTTGAGAAATACATCTTATTTGTCTTATTGACTGTGTTATGTGGATTAGCATTAACAAAGGATTTTTTTCAGTTTGTAGTTATTACTTTTGTCCTCGTGCGCATATGCAAGTATTTGTATGTCACCTCTGTGTCGTCACTCAGGAGGCCAGCTTGGCTCTGAGAGAAATCCCCAGCAACTTCAAATGTAGACAGCACACACCAGCAGCCAGCTAATTAAGCCACGAGTCTTCGTTTATTTCTATAACAACAGTAGTGTTTGAGGCATGGGGGTGGGCCCTGCTTTGTGCGTTGTGCTGCGCGGCCTTTGATTACGTATTAATCATGTCTTTGTGCTGGCAATGTGCTGCTGAGACATTAGCTTTGATTAGCTATTAATTAATGTCTCTGGGTAGACATGATACCGGCATCTTGAGGATAACTGCGCGGAAAGAAACTGAGCTTGAAAACAAACAAGCCCAGCAAACAAACACACAAACACAAACATTCAGACACAGTTGTTTTGATATTTCAAAGGTGCGTGGTGTTTCCTCTTCCTTTTCTTATGTCCTCTTCAAGATTTCTCCAACAAATCAAACCAAATTATTCATGCTGGATGCATGGACTTCCTCCCAGGCCTGTCAGTATTCTCTTTCTTGTGATAATGACTGTGTTATTGGAGTGACATGTCGCTAACTGATGTTTCTGTTGTTCAGATTTAAGAAGGCGTCCAGGCAGCTGTGAGATCAACACTAAGGCAGAGGCAGCGTTGGGGAACGAAGAACAAGATAACGACGAAACGGGGATGTAACCTTTGACACAAGCAGAATAGAAAATAAGATGCATGCACTTTTCTTGCAAAGATGTATTACTAAAATATTCTCGAATAATCTCCTGGGTCAGTCCAGATTCCTTTACTGTATAAACGGAGAGATAAAGCATCGTAGATCCCACAAGAGATCTGTGACTTGACACCAGAGGTTAAAAAGAGTAATCCAGTTTGTAATAAAGTTTGTTATATGTTTTCAGAGTTTCTAGTGAGACCTTTGAGGAGGAGAACATTGCTGCAGAATAATTGTATAAAAAAGTGATTTTTTATTATTGCACTGATGAAATTATTGAGATAAGACTTCACAAAGTCTGAATTACTCTTTTCGTATTTTTTTCAAACAAAAAATAAATACTATAAAACTAATTGTAGGCTTTTTAAAATTATTTTATTAGTATTGTTTCATTGGTTAAATTTGGAAACAAAATATAGACATATTTTGAGTCAGAAAAAACAAGACGAAATGCACCCATAAAATTTCTTTTATTTTTTTTTCTTCCCACAACAAAATGTCTACAAAAGCGATAAAATATAGAATTTAACAAAAATCACTTCAGACCTTCACATTGTATGTACACCTCAGAGGAGGACTCACTAAGGCCCCTGCATAGCTCTGAACTTCAACCCAGTCTGATCCTTCAGCTCTGGGTGCTTTTAACTCTCTTTAATGCAAATGCATGCATGCACACACGCTTTCTTTTTATAGAGAAAGTGAAAACTCCACAGCCGAGGATGTGGATTTATATTCGAGTCAGTTCAGAGTCCTGCAGAGTCCCCACCAAATGAAATAAAAAGCATCAAATGTAAAAACAGTTTGACAGTGTAAGCAAATACACATTTTCCTTGAAGTTCCCCTTTTTTGATTGGTTTCTCATGTAAACTCACACAGTAAAGCATCTATGCCCCACTCTGCCAATCCTTCCTTTCCTCACTAGCTATGGCACTTTGAAAACAAACAAAATGTCTTTTTTTTATTGTTTTGCTTTGTTAGTCCTGTGTAAAAGAGGTTCTGTAGCCTAGGTACCTTTCAGGTTTAGGATACAGATTGCTACATTTTGTTTTATTTGCTCTTGCTGGGACGCAAAGACATTCTAAACAATAAATTAACAATTTTAAACACTACTCCAATTGCACACGTGTAATGCATCAAGAAAGTTTACAAAGCATTGGTAGAGCAAACATCGCACACACACTCGCACAAGTTTTCTCAGGAAGGGGAGAAGGAGGTTTTGAGTGTATTTGACTAAAAGTGTATGAAATGCCTTTCAAACCAAGTGTAATAAAAACATCTGCACAGTTTGAGCTGTCACAAACAATGACAGCTACCGTTGTGCACTCTGTGATGTCATTCTGTGATGATGGAGTAGTAAAGGCGCATGATGTGTTCAGCTCCTCACACTGAACAGGCTAATCCTTAACATTCAGAATAGATTACCCCTTCCCACATCGTTCCCTCCCAACAGCAGGTAAAGGGTTTCCAATCCGGTTGAATAAGGCCAGTTCAGAAAGGGCTGTGCACTGACTGATGATATCACTTCACACATTCAGAGGGTTTAAAAAAAAAAAAACAAAAAAACTTCAAATCCAGCAATAAATTTGAAATTGCTTTTATATAAATTAGAGCATTTTTATTTAAAAAAAGAAAAAAAAAATCAGCTTCTGAAAAGGAAAAAAAAAGCTTTGATCTGACTGAAGTGATGTGGAATTAGCCCTAAGCCGATTGCCCACCCTGCCAAAAGAAAATTCTCTCCTGAAACCCACATTATCATGAGAGGAGAAAACACAAACAAACCCCAAATGTTTCATTGCAATGAAACGTCATGCAAATAGAACAGAACAACAATAGGCTAATAGTAATAGAAGAATAGTAGTCATAATAAGAACAATAATAGTAAATAGTAATAAAATAAAAAATAATCTTACAATGCAAACATGACAGTAGTAAATGCCTCCAGTTCTTATTGCTACAGTATCTTACTTACAGTGTTGGTTACCACTTGTTCTCACCAGCACATTACCCCTCACAACCCCATTCCACCCCTTTGATTCACAGTCTAACAAGGGAAAACAAAAGTATCACATACAAAAACTTCATATTCAGAGTTTGAATTCACTGTCCCAGGGGTGCTGTGACAGCATTTAAATCACAGCTTACTAGTGGACTTCCTGCACTGTCCCAAGAGCAGCAAAAGCAGTAAATATGAGCCACACAGTGGTGACAAGAGCACAATGATGTAGTGTATCTTTATTGTTCTGTTATGTCAAGATATTTGTCTCGTGGTCTGAATGTCTACAGAGATATGGACAGTGAATTCATGCTCCATACACACAGACACATACGCACAAACACACACATACATAGACATACGTCTATCAAAGCCTTGTCTGGGCAGATTCCATTGCTGGCATACATTAGTGGTGTATGCCATTGTTATCCTAAAAAGTTTTTCTTTATAATTAATTTTTTTTTTTTGTAAATTTGTAAAAATATTAAACCCTCTTTTAATGCAAAGTCAGAAAAAGAGCTGCTCCCTGAGAGATGCTGTGTAGTGCATCGAGCCTTAATGAGCAAGTGATTGTCTTCAAGAGTCACTGGCCTCTGATCTGTGGTTGGGGATCAAAGGGAAGTTGCTTCACTTAGGAGGAACAAGTAAATAGATCACTGACGCCGAATGACACATATGCATGTGGATACAATTGACATTGCTTGTATCTCCACCACAATGCTGCCATTTTCTCCCTAAAAAAACACATGAATGGAGGGATAATAACATTAAGGACCGCTGTGTGTTTAATGTCAATAGACATGTTACTTATTTGACTGAACATGCCTGCTAGAAGTTGAGGATTTGGCCACGGTGCAAAAATATTTTTGCAATTATGAGAAACCCTCAGAGAGCTCTCTACTTTTAGTGAAGTAACACTAGGTCAGAGTCCATTAATCATGGCATTTCAGGAAGAGGTAAAAAACAAACAAACAAACATATGAAAAAAAAAGAAACCAGCCAAATTTTTATTTCCAACCCTAACATATATTTTAGGTGAAACACTGAAAATAACATCAGCTGCTTAGTTCACTTGTGAAGAGGGTTCTGTATTTTGTGAATGGCTCATTTTGATTGTGCTAAGATTTATTATTGCTCATCAGATTTCTTTCTCAAAGGTAATGCATACAGAGCATTTAATGAATGTATGCAGAAACCCCAGATATGAATGTCCTTGGGATTTTTCAGATTGTTCCTTAACAAGAAAAGGCAGTGACAACAGTATGCTCAGATAGGATAAAGGTCCACTAAAGCAAGTGTCCAAATATTAAATAAAACAACTACAGTCTGTAAGTGCTACTAATTATGGAATGACTAAGTGAAAAAAGTGATTGTCTATTATAGCTTTCTGAGTAAACAGCTGATGTTCAGCTGTAACTGTTGTTTAGATCAATGGATGCTAATTTATCTTCACATTTTTCAGTCAGTGCTCTGTTTTAAGTCCTAACCCCAGACTGCATTGTGCTACAATAAAAACGCTGCAGCCTGAGGTTGAATGAGTACCATCCATAGAAAGGATAACGAGACATTGTCATTGACCAAGAGTAAAATATAGTGCATCCTAGATAGAACTGCTACCCTGTTCTAAACAGCTAAAAAAAAGAAAGAAACAAAGAGGAGGAAAGCAGAGAAGTAAGATCAAAAACGCAGTGTGAAAGTTATTGCTCTTTAAAGAAAGGGTCCTTCATATTCACAGTCCCGAGTAACCAAGGTCCCTGGACTGAATTGTGCAAATAGGAGGATGAGGGCATAAAGCACTCATAGTTTTGAAAGTTAGCTTAATTCAAGTTTGTCTTAATTTTGTTGATTTTATTTCTTTTTCTTGCTTAATATTAATACATGTCTTCATTGTGACTTCTATCCACATCTATCTGCCAAACATAATGCCAAGGTCCTGATTCATGAGAGATAAAGAGCAGGGTGAGGGGAATTCGGGAAGAGGTGTGGGGTTCACTGTGAGGTCCTGGTTTCTGATTAGTTGTTTCTGGTTGATTGTTCGAAAGCAGTCCAGCTTTTAATGGACGTAATTATTGCAGCGAGAAATAAATGATTGATAGGACGGCAAATCTGCCAGATTCTTTTTCTTGCAAAATAGAATATTTATGTATATATCTTCACCTTGAAAAGTAGTAGCAATTATTTTCTTTTTTTTAAAATCCTTCATATGCTCTCTTTACATTTCTATAAGTTCTGATCAGAAGGGTGAAACACCTTCTATACATATGAACAAAATCCAGACAAGGCTTCTGTATATCATCAAACCTAAATCGACTCCCGGTTTTCGCCCAGTATTCTTTTACAGGTCTCAACTTTACAAATTCTGTACACAAGAAACTATCAAATAAAACAAGAACACATAGACAAGGTATCGTCAGCCACAACGGACTGCTGTATATTTAAATTAGGACTAACTTATTTTAACAGAACAAGAAGTAATACTGGAATCCGTTCTCCACTAGAAGAATATCTACAGTAGCTTCTCTAAATCCACAGTTCCCTCCCCCATCCAGCTCCTTTGACTTCACGTTTTCATTTGAAATGAAAAAAAAAATTTAACAGAATATTTCTTTGAAAGTTAAATCAAATTAACTTACCCACTTAAAAAAAGAAAAAAAAAAAGATTGACAGCTTAAAATTGTTTCTAGATGTTTAAAAGTCTGTACATTTCTGGTCAGTCACTTCAGTTCAGTTCAGGAGACAGGTGAAAGCCCCCTCAGGTTGTGGCTTGGGGCACGTTTCATTTATATATACATTCTTCAGACTGTATCGGTGAACAAGATGGGATAAGTGCTGGACATTCCTAGTATTGTTGGCGGTAACTCTAAGTTTCTAGTAGATGAATCCTCACCCACCAGCATGAAATGAGCCTGGGGGAGCTTGGAAAAATGTGATTGCTGCAATGACATGGCTGCTGTCGTCATGTCAGATGAAGCAAACTTGATTTCTTGGTCCTCTGTTGCCATTGTTGGTTGCATTTGGACCACAGGCAGTCACTTGGGCATGGCCATGGCAGAGTTTGGGTCAGGGTTAAAAAGTTCTTTGTAGAGTGGAGGGAAGAGGACGTTGACCGTTTCTGGGTGGAGTTGCTGGAAGGCTTGGAGCTCCTCGGTATGGAGCGTGCACAGGGCCGACAACGTTGGGATTCGGCTGATTAACTGCCAGACAGGAGAAAAGATGGTTAAAGACGAGGAATTTACAGTAACGAGTCTTAATAAGAATTTTTTTCTTTAGTCCAGCAGTTGTGCTTTTTATATTTTTTTATTTCTCCAAAAGTGCTTCAAGCCAGAAAAGCTGCCATTTGTGTTCAATTTGTATGTTTTTCTGTGGTGATGCACGATATGTTCCTATAAATATTCAGCCTACCTTTGCCAGTGCATCTTCATCCATGTGGTTCTTCTGCATAATGTGCTGCAAAGCAAAGTAGATCTTTTCCTGGAGTTTCTGGACTTTTCGAGGCTCCATCAGCCAGGGCCGATCTGTGTAGGGACAGGTGTCGATTCTTTTTTGTCAATAGTTTGTAATTAATGCATACTGGTCATTAGCAAGCTGAACATTATTACAGATGAATATTAACAGTATCTTCTAAGTGCATCAGTGCAACCACGGTTGATCATGCACATGTACTCTTGTATTATAATATTAGCAGTGGATGTACACTGACCTGTGGAAATAAGTACAGCTGCTGAGAAGAGCGCAATCTCCTCCTCTGTTAGCTGCAGTGAACACAAACTCTTGGCAAAGTCAAACACTGCACTCACTAAGTCGTCGCAACCTTGAAGAGAATCACAGAAAGGGGCAGACGAAAGAAGGGTTTTTATTACAATCATTCTAGTAATGTATGTGTCAATGGGCAAAACTACCTCACAGAGAAGCGTGAACCCCCCCCCTCTTTTTTTTTTCTACCACTGGATTAGCTTTTTTCCTCTCCACTTTAATTTTTCACAGGCATTTTTCTCCCATTCATACTAAGAAAAGTGCACAAGTATCAGTATCTTACCTAGAGCTTTGAACATCTGCATGCCCCCATACTTCCCCTCAAACAGAACAGTGTTATTAAGAGGGTTGAATGCCCTGCACATCCGTACCAGCACCACCTCCAAACAACCTGGAAGACCCAAACACAACAATGTGATGACAATGAAGCTGATATTTTAACTGAAAGCCAAAAAAATGGTGATGGAGAAATCACAGGACTTTTCCCTGAGCAACATCATTTGTCCTGCACTGAAACAAAAAAAGATGTAATTAGCCTAATAAATACTGCCCATATGTCTCACCTGACTTGAGAAGGAGGATCTGGTCATTCTGGCACAGTTCCATGAACCCTGAGATGCGCTTGGCGAACTCCACCACGTACTGGATTGCATGGGTGATCTGGATGGCACACTGCTGCCAGAGCACATCTCGGGGCTGTAACCAAACAGACACAGATTAGAGATATCAACTTCATCCTTTATTACTCATATTTGTGTTTGTAAATGTTATTAACCAAACTCTGACATGAATGTCCAAAGTGCAATTCAGCAAATCTTGTCTCCTTCAGCATCCAAAATAGAAAACTTCAAGCAATTTGTACTTTTAGAGTACTGTACCGTAGATGTAATTTTCTATTGTGTGTAAGAGGGTGATGATAAGACACAAAAACCTCACCTTGCTCTGGTACATTTTGACCTCTTCATAAGAATGTGTCTGCCAGGCTAGCTGCTGTAACTCCTCTGTTGTGTACTGACATGTCTCCAAGTGCGACTTGATGATATTCTGAGCAATACGGTCTGGAAGAGAGGATTACCTTTTTATTCATTTCCATTCAAGTTAATGCATGAAATCATTGATGACATTATTACTATGTTGTACATTATGGTCCCTGCAAGTATACAATTTAGACAAAGGGAGAAAGAGACTTTTACTGCTTTATTTAATGCTCCTTCCTTAATTGAAAGTAAATCTGTGCAATCCACTTGAGATATGCAAACAGTAATATGACACGCTGTGAGCTGGCCGTGTAAGCCCGTCTGATGTGCCTTCAGATTAGGACTCTGACTCACGTTCTCTTCCAAGGCGTCTTTGTGGGTAATGATTCATTTTCCATGAGGATAATTCATGCATATTATAAATGATGAACTATTTTACATCTTCAACTATTGAGCAAAATTGAGTGTTCTTTACCTAGCTCTCCCATGCTGACATTATTAGGTCCAAGTTGACTGTCCTGGTAGCCCCCGTAGCTGAACAGGTTGGGCACTGGCGTCAGGTCATAAACAGGCTCCTGCTTAATGTGCTTCATTCCCGACATATCCAAACCCGACTGGTCTGGAGATGGCTGAGTGGAATCCATCCCATAATAGCCCCCTGGGACTCCACCTCCATTACCATGGCCACCTTTGGGTAAATCTATGACGTGGCCATTGGCATAGGTGCCCCCAATTTCATGGTTGAGAGTGGACAGTCCGTTGGTTAGGCTGGATGAGTAAACACGTGCCAGAGCTTCAGCTTCGCCTGTCTGCTGTTGCCGCTGCTCCTGCAGTCGTGCCTGGTGCTTCTGGACCTCTGCGTACAGGCTGTCACGTTGCTTCTTGGACATGCGGCCAAACTTAACCGCTGTATGAGGAGAGGATATAACTGAGGTTAACAAAACTGAAAAAGAAAAAGATCCTGTGAGGAAAACTAGAATTGAGTGCTCAGTTTTTGCAGAATTGTCCAAGTAAAGCAGAAGATGCATCGTGTGTACAGCTGAGATATAAGTAAAGCTTCTACATGTTTTTATTTGCAAGCTGCATCAAAGTATGAATGCTGATAAACTGGGCCTTACCATCTCTGGACATTCCTAGGGCAAGACATTTCTGCAGGCGGCAGTGTTGGCAGCGGTTGCGGTTTGTTCTGTCGATGAGGCAGTTCCTCTGGCGAGGGCAGGAGTAGGAGGCATTGTTCTGCTGACTCCGTCTGAAGAAACCCTGGTTGCATGTCAAAGAATAGTGGCCTCAAGTACCCATCAAGCCCGAAACTAGCTTCTTGCATTCTCAAATAAAAATCTTTTTTATGAAACGACATATGAAGTCTTACCTTACATCCTTCACATGTAATGACTCCATAGTGGATACCTGATGATTTGTCTCCGCAGATTTTACATGGTATAACTTCAATTTGGGCTGTAAGGACAACAAAAAGAGCACAAAACAAATTTGTGTTACAAATGACATTTTGGACTTAGTGTAAACTGTTGCTCCTCCGCTTTCCTGAACGGTAACTTGTTCAACCAGCATTTGAGCTGGTCTATTTTAAGTTTTAAAAAGAAAAAAAAATAGGCCGAACTTGATTAGCTGATTGTGCTTACACAGTGTGTCCAGACGTAGTGCCTGTGTGACTTCAAATTCACAAGGGCACAGTGACATGTACACATTTATTATGTCTTTGCAGGAGTTTTTCCACTAACTGGGACACTTAGAGCTGCATACGTACACACCACACATGCACACACCAAAACCTCCACACACAAATAAATGACTGCATGCTTAGGTTCTTTGTGCTACGCTTGAAGGAGAGACCCCTGCAGGTAAGAAGGGTCGGCCTATAATGAGAAAACTGGTTACATCACTGAAGGACCTCACTTTCTCTTCATTGCTGTCTTTTCTGTATCTTGTCTCAGACACACACATTTAGTACACCAACTCATATTCTGTATTTAGCTTCTTCTAATCTACATATTGTTAGGTCTTACTCACTGTGTATAGGCAGCTCCATGTACAGTCACAACCAAAGGCACAAAATATCAATGGAAACTATTTCATCAAACAGAAGCACCTGTCATGGGTGCCTGTTGAACAAATTATCCATAATACATAGAAAGAGAGACGCAGTTCCTGTTAAGAGATGGATGTACATGGATGTAGAGGTAGGCAGGTATGCTGCTGAGATGGCACAGTCTCTATAAAGAGATTAGACAGCCTATCTAATCCTAAATTATTTCCCGACGAGCTGGTTCCCTCCTCTGCTGAGCACTGTCTTAGCCCCAGCTGAAACAGCCATTCACATGTAATCTCCTTGCGTAGTTCCACCTGTGGGAAATTCTACATGAATTTATGACTTTCCTGAGAAGTTGGAAAACAGATGAATTCAACAAGCACGTCAGCATGTTCATGTGTGCATGAACTTTGCCTGATTCCTATTCTATGCATTGCACACCACTTTGTACTGCATTGTTTTGTTTTTTTTTGTTTGTTTTTTAAAAGAATATGTCTGTAGGTTGAGTGTGGATGCTATAATGAAGATGTATGAGTTTTATATGATCACTTTTTGTTGATGTGAACATACTTTGGTTTAACAGGTTTTGCTTCCTGAGCATGTATATAATGTGTGTGTATGCTAAATGTCTGTGGCAGAATGAGTGTGCAGTATGCATAATTGGATCATGTCTTATGAGGATCAATGGATGCAGTTCTGTCTGTCTAGCATCTGAGCAGGTACAGATGATCACGTCTATCTATAAACTCTACCTGCATCTTAGGGACACCATCAAAAGTGTCATTAATCAAAAAGGTCTTTTCAGCTGTGTTTCTGGAAATGCTCTGCATAAGCCAGTGCATACCCATAAAATGAGATTAAATCAGCTTCAACCATACCAAATGATTTATGCTCAGGGTTTAAGACTGGATGACTTTTCTCAAATTTGAATTGTGCTGAAAATATAAAGTTTCTCTGTGATCACCTAAAACCTGAGCCTGATACCTTAAGCTGTTGAAATGTTTTTGTTTTTTTTTTTTTAATACACAGTGTGTTTTCTGTGGTGGGATGGATTAAATTGGAGTTAGTGTCAGCTGATTTATACAAGTCAACCTTTATTTGCATTAAGAAACTGCAAAATGTCTAAAAGCTGGTATCTTGTACACCATGACCCTGAACTATGCACTCTTCTTCAATGCAATTTTATATTGCTTTGTTAAACATGTCTTCATTGCCTGCATTTAAGATGCGCAAAGACCTTTAGTCCCTTATTAATCTCTTGTGAAATTATTATCAACATGTTGCCTTTTAAACTCAACAAGAGAACATTGTGTCTTGTTGCAGTGGATTGTTCTGGAGACAAAACAATGTGCTTTTTGACTTTGTGCTTAAGGTATCATTGCTCACGCTGTGAGTTGGTGCAGCCCAAGAAGTGACCCATTTCTACCAGTTCTCGGCCAGCGGACACCAAACTGGGTCAGAGTAGAGTACTGGACTGGGACAACACACAGACTCCATATACAGAGCTGTCAATGAACATGGCCCGTAACACACTATTTATAGACTGTAAAACAGGTCAGTTGCACCCAGGACATGACTGTTATCAAAAGACCACATATGAGCAGTAAGCAGAGGAGCAGACAACAATGCAGCAGCCCTGCTCTTCATCATCTTCTGTCTGTCTTAGTACTCACAATCTTCTTACGCTTTGTGGTTGCTTCTGTGAATCCCACACTTTCAAACTTTTTCATTAAAATGTTAATCTGCAGCTAAGTTAATCTCTGTGGGTTTAAACAACATAAATGTGTTCAGCCCACACCTGCTGCTATGTGATCTGGATATACGTAGTTTCAGGAATAGTTTCCACCGTTTTTAAGGAAAAGCTCTTTATACTGTTTTTCACTTTGTAAGAGTTTTCTGTAGTTAGGCTTCAAAGATTTACATTATATCTTCAGTGTTTCTTTTACCTCATGGCAGATTGTATTTCTCTTTGTATCATACAATTATCCCCAAAAGAGCATGGGTGTGTGGGCATGTGCATTGTTCATGTGCATGTTTCAGGGATGTTTTGTGAGCATTTCACTTATAGAGAGGAAACGGGGAATGATAAAGTGTGTCCATGCGAGTTTGACGAAGTGTATGTGAATATTTGTTTGTAATGTGTGGGTGTGTGCATTGTTGAGTGTGCGTTGTGCTCATTGCCAGTGGGGACTGTCAGTTGGGATATAGGGAGACGGTCATGACGGTATTGCTGTTGCCAGGGTGACCACCCACTCGCTGTACTCGTCTGGCTGTCATAGCGATGATGTGCTAAGCTGTCACGATCTTAAAGGAAGTGATGTCATCAGTGTGTGAAGCCAACCCGGTGTATCATCACTGTTTGTCCTGTCGGCCTCACTCAGCAGTGTGGGATTTGTGAATTGTTTATCAGAAGACTTCCATATCTTGTCTACACAATACAACTTTAACTGCAACAATGGATTTTATATGGGACAGGACGAAGATGGGCTTATTTGTTTTGTGTCGTTGTTGTTTTTAAAGTTTAATGCATTCTGGATTTTCAATTTCATGGTTTTACATTACAGAAGCAAACTTGCAGCCTCAAGCTTTGGTGAAAGTGAATTTCTAAAATGGAGCAGAAAGAAGTGTAATGCAGCTTTTCTGCTAACCTTTCTTGACAGACATCCATTTCCAAACAAAACCTGAGCAGAAAAAGCTTCTCATTTCTGCATCTGGAGATTGTTTTGCCCTCAAGCTAAATGTCTTTCATGGGGTGGGTGGGACTTCTTTCCAGCCTGAGCTGACCCAGCCAGAGCAAAGTGACTGACAGCATCCTCAGCCAGCGGGAGCATGAGTGTTATCCTGAGGTTATTATGTAAGAGCGGGACTGCAACGCTGGCGATTCCTTTGCTAAGAGGAGGATCAGGCGTGCACAATCTCTTGAGGGAGAAAAAGATAGAACCAACTAGAGACAAATTTCACTTAGAACAAGGCAAAGATAGTTGCTCTAATGTGAGAGTTGCACACATGCGAGTGTGTGGAGCGGATTGTGGCCATGAGGGCTGTGTAGCACTGGCACGTGTGTTGTGATAATTGATTTTTAATGAAGTGAAGATCTCCTGTGTATTTCCTGGGCTGGCCCTTTCTCTAAATAGAGTCCTAATTATCTACATCACACTGCACAAAAAAAGCAGCAGCCTTGCACCAATATCTCTCAAGCATTTAAGTGCTCACTGTTGTAGGAACAGATGCATACACTCAGAATAAACAGGCTATTTACAAAGGCAGCTCTCCCTCTATAATGACATTGTAACAGCAAATTGAGGCCACTAGATGTTGCTATACATGTTTCTGTTCATGTTTGTGTGTCTGTATGTGTGTGCACTTGTATGGGTTGCCAAAGGGGCAGACTGGACATACATGTTTTATTCCTTTAGCCTGAGGGGTGGATCTACAACAGAAACATCCCCAAAGCAGCACATAACATGCAGTAACAATAACAGGGAGCACACTAGAGGTTGGTATTTTAGTATAGCAGTTTATAAAACAGTTGAAATCACTTTCTGGGATAACTTTTGCCAATGTAAGCCACTTCAGAAATGCAAACACAACTCCTATTGTAGTCCCAGGGGTAGATTTGTTGAGGAAGTATGTGGGTGGTATCTCCATTTCATTAAAAAAAAAATATGCATAGCTTCTTCCCGGTTAACTAGATATCTTCTGGGAAAATGAAGGGGATCAGCATTTTACCCCCCACCAACCCTTGTTTAATCTGAACAACTCTGGCGCTGGTCTTAGATGTCTATATACTGTGAATTATACTATCACTCTTCGCCATCCCCTCCACTTCAGTCTGTTTGACTTTTTCACTTGTCTCTGAGTGTTCCGCCTCGCTGTAAGCGGCTGTGTGACTGGGAAATCATTTCAGTTTCTGTATTTCATGATCTATTTCCATCTCTCAGAGAAACTCTGTTTCAGCCTTCCTTGTCTCATAGAGCTCAGAGAGGAAAATGTGCTTGGTTGTGCCTCTCTCCTCTCTCTCTCTCTTTCTGTCAATGATGAAAAACATCGAGAAAACTTTTGGTGGCGTGATCGCTGAGTGGATTAATGCACACTGCTGGGAATAGCTTATAGCAGTGCTGCTTGGGTTATCTCCCCTGTGTCTCCTGTCATGTTTGCACATCATACTGTCCCATTAAAATCAATGAAACCCTGCCACGGCATATGGTTTCAAACGGACGTCTGCTGTGTGCTGTCATACTTTTCTTTCTTTTCAGTCTGTCTTCACTGTCTGAGACATCTAAAAAATATTCTAAAGAGTGGTGTACTGTCAGCTCTCTTTATAGAAATAATTAAAATGGAATGCATTTAATTCACTTTCATCATTGTTCCATACTGCACATTGTCTTCACTTCTCTTAGAGACTCAGATACTAGTGTATCTTGCATGGCATTGTCTGGGAGGCCTCCTGCCCTTTTGCTGAAGGTAATGGATATGTATTTGCAAAGTGCAGCTTGGCATCCTTCATGCATATCAATCCTTGGGATTATTATTTTTTGTGTGTGTGTGTCTATGCGTTCTTCAACAAATGCCATATTTAGGTATTTAACCATTTATTGTGAATAGTAGTATAGACATTATTTACAGGCACATTACATGTATCAATATCAATATCCAGTACCCAGCCCTGTGTTTTGTTTTCTGCTTTATTATTGTTTGTTTCTTACAGTGCTTATTTCTATACCTCCAAATTGGCCGAGACATCTCTGCCTCTACCAATGCATTTGGAAAGAACTAATATCCCACAAAAATGCAACCATTAGTTTATGAGTAAAAATAGTGTTAAGTAGAATTGCCAGTCATCATTATCTTTTCTTGAAATCGTGTTATCATTTTTGGCCTGTTGCGAAGGTGATCGTCTTGATTATTTCATGGGGATTTACTTTATTTAGTGCGACAATACCTGGCAGGTGAATGAATATGAAAATGATCATTAGTTTTGACCCTAAGTACCCACAGCCGAGTCCTATCCGATGATTGTCATCACCCACCTGATCTGAGTTCAGACATGAAGTAATTGACTGATTTAGGGCTGACATACTGACATGAAACACCCCCATTAATATTCTACAAAGTGAAACACCCCAGTGTGGTCGTCCGTATTTGTACAGTCCGCTGCGCAGTGCATTATTGTAATAATCATAATTCCGGCCCACCTCCCCCTCCCCCATCTGTTGCCGCCAAGCATGTCTTTGTCCACTCTGTAATGTAGACAGTTACAGTGTTGCTGCATGAGCATATATACGCTGCCCCCAACCTCCGCTTTTCCCATCAGTCTTTCGTCATCAACCCCCCCCCCGTCACTTTGCCAACACACACGAACAAACAGTCAGAAAAACAGTCACTCTTGCCCTCCCCCATGCTGTATGTCAGAGGGCATGAGTCTGTCCAGCT
The DNA here is from genome assembly GCA_023101725.1 of Atherinomorus stipes. Lineage (NCBI taxonomy): Eukaryota > Metazoa > Chordata > Actinopteri > Atheriniformes > Atherinidae > Atherinomorus > Atherinomorus stipes. The sequence continues at coordinate 489,317 of JALJCO010008002.1, read as the reverse complement.
TGCCATGTGGCCCCAAAGCACTCTGGGTAATTGCTCAGATGGCGGGTCTGGGATCAGCTGCAGTTTGCTCATAGAATATTGTGCCGCGGTGTGATTGGACGCCATGGAGAGGGAACAGAAGGGGGCCACTGGCTGTCATCCAGTGCATCGATTTACATGCACAGGCACGCACACACACATGCACACACACTAACATGCTCCGAGAGATGCATTTAGACAGACAGAAGCACACATTCAGACATGCTTGAATGCATTTATTTCTGCAAACCACTTTCAAAAAAGCAGACTTTACAGTATGTTTTTCATGCTTCCCCCCCCTCCAATCTCACCTAACACGCACACACACACGCACACACACATATGCACATAGTCTCCCACCCAGTGTAGCATGTGTCTGCAGATAGATAAGAGAGGAAGGAGGCGTGGGAAAAAATCCACAGGGTAAACCCAACCCCTGCCTTAACACACACCCGTGTGCATACACATGCACACAGTCTGCCCATCTGCCTCTTCAGATCTTCCTCGCATGATCACTGTACACACAGACTCACACTCCAACCCCCTAGGTGACCTGTAGGACCCTGATGGCCTTTGACCTTTTCTTAAGGACTGAGAGAGTGCATCAGAGTGGAAGGAACAATTGCAAGAGTGTGAGGTTTGCATCTGGTCATTACCACTCTGAAATCAGTCATGAGAATGCGCACATTTTCACGGCTGAAGCAAACTTGCAAACATAGATGCACACTAAGAATGTTAGGAGCGTTTGGTCTCTCTTTTATTCCTATTTTTCATTTCCTATTTTTACCCCGGTGTTAGCGGCAGTAAAGCACGTATGCACGCTGAGCTGTTAAAACACTGAGAAGCGTTAACATTTTGTTCAGTCGAAGTCAAGTAGTGCAGGGAAATATATGTTTACACAAACACGCATGAACTAATATACCGTCAAAAACATTTGTTGGCGACGACCATCCTCCCTTAACCTCATGCCCCTCCTACTATGTTGTTTTTCTTGAGCCTAATTGCAGATGACAGTGTGAGTGTGTGTGTCTTTGAGGGGGAAGGGATTGGAAAGGTGGTTATCCCTGTGAAGAGAAAAATGGAAAGAATGGGACATCCACACAGAAAAAGATAGAAAATTGATTTCAGTTTTCACAGGGAAGCAAGATATTTGCACTTAGTTATTTTCCAAATAGTGGCAGAGTGTGATCAGTCAGATAAAATCAGGGAACGGGAACATTGGCATAAATGAAATTGAATGGACTTTAAAGCATTAATGAAGAGAGCAGCACTTAGTGTGAATGGCTAACAGAATTAAATCACTCAGAGATGGATGGAAATCGCCCCCTCTCTCCTTGTAAATCTGATTGAATATTGATGAAATTATCCATGTATGCCTACATACATGTTCTGGAAAGGCTTTAATATACGATAGAGACAGGTAGAGATCTGCTTCTGCATGTAAGAAAAGTGCTAGCAAGAGTGGTGTCTGTAAGTGCATTTACTGAAGCACCTCACTGACTTCTGACAATTTCTGCCTTTTTACACCTAAACTGCTTTGCCTCCTCTAAAATTATCTGAAAGTACAGAAGCTTGATAACCCTATAATGAAATGAAATATGTACATATCTTAAAAAGAGAGTAGCCTGCTTGCTTGTATTTTGAGAATTGATTGCAGTGATTAAATTATGCTTGCATATCTAACAACAGCCAGATTAGTTTTTACACCATATTTTCCCGATGCCTATCCCTCAAAGCATCATACTGCCTTTTAGCTTGTACCCGTACTGCTTAAGAGTACTTTATCAAATCATCTTAATTTCATGGTTTAGGGATACACCTAACTTTTATTTGCAGTTGGGGATTTTAAGTTGCATGTTGCGTTCACATTAACATTGAGCATCAAGGTGTTGATTGTGCTTGTATAAGAATTCTTACCAACAGCTTGTGAGTTCATCTCTTCAGCTTAAAGAGCCCGTCTTCTTTAGAGATAAGACAAGCATGTGAATTAGTTCCCATTTAACTATGCTTTTGATTTAAAAAGCTAAACTGTGTGTGTTTCAGTGCATCTTCTAAAGTGAGTGTGTGAGCCGGCACATGTGTGATTGCATGTGTGCGTCCTCTCTCAGGGATGGCCGCTAATAGCTCGCCTCGGGCAACAATTTAACTCAGCCTAACAAGGTTCTCCCCAAAGTGGCCCCAGGGGCATCTCTCACAGAAGCAAATTGATCACAAAGACTATCACACAGCTCGACTCGGCTCGGCTCGGCCCAGCTCGCTGCTCTTCACCTGCTCTGTGCTGCTCTCCGTCTCCAGCGGGATGATTTAACAGAATGCCTTATGAACGTTAAATCAGAGTCGCGAGAGCATCAGCAGCAACAGTCTTGGTTTCCTAATTGCATTCTCTTTGTGGATGGCAAGAGACATAATGTCAACACGTGCATGTGAGCACACACCCACGCGCACACACCAAGAGATTTAAGAAACTCATCCCAGGATGGAGAGAGAAGGAAAGGTAGACCAAATAAGAGTCCCTTCAATGAGATTACTAGCACTAAAACAGGCTAATCTTTGTCATTAAGAAAAGATGCCGCAGTAGGCTAAGTCATATTATAGGCTTATTGTAACCAGTGTGTGCTATTCACCTGCTAACGCTGAACACCTTAACAGAGGTGTCTACTGTTGCTACACCAGATAGAAAATGTACATAAAAAATATCACTTCATTTGTTACATTTACACCCTTATTATTGAATAACAACAATACAGTACTTTAATGCTTAATAGTTAACAGTTTATTTACCTTAAGGCAGTTCAGTGAAACAAACAGCTTCTACCTTTTACCTAAGAAAATATAAACATCTGTTCTTTTTCAACTCTATAAAGAAATCTCCATGTATTCTTTATCTATGTGTATATGGCAATTTAAAAAGTAGAGTTTGGAACATTACACGGACACACACCCTCAGTCATTCGTCATGTGGACTAATCTGCTTCCAGTGTTAGCCAAAGTCTAGTAGGTGGTTTACAAGTGTGGACTTTGGATGCAGCTATTACGGGTTGTTGCGTTATTCATTGCTCACAGAAGCTACAATGTGCAAGTGCAATCTGAGGACATGATGGTTTACATCTGTGTGTCTGTGATTGTGCCAGTGTGCATGCAAGTGAACAAAAACTTGTGTTTTGCATTGACACACACACACACACACACACACACACAGATACACTTTCTCTTGCTCAAGCAAATGCGCACACATCCACGATTACACTATTATATAACTCCTAAGTCTCTCTCTCTCTGTCTCTCTTACCCTCCACCTTTCTTATCTCACTCATTCACTCACTAACATTTTCCCTTTTTGTTTGTCCTTTATTTCAATTTTCTATTTATTCAGCTCCGAGATTCTCATTTCAGTTTGTTGCAGATCAGATTCAGTCATTTAAAGTTTCAAAAGTAAAGAGGATAGTAGATATAAAGTATAAATATGCCAAAAATCCCCACCCCACATCTCTGTTTTTTCTGAGCTTGATTAGCTGAGTAATTTTCTTTTACAAACACCTCTTCCAGAAAAGTTGGCTTCCTAAAATGCAACAAAAACATAAATTAGTTAAGCTAACATACTCTGTCTACAAAACCCACACAATAACCATGGCACACTGGAAAATGTGTTACCTTGGTGGGAGCAGATGTCTCTCCAAATTCCAACACGCACCTCAATACCTTTATACATATGCAAGTCATCCATGTGTTAAAACTAATGCCCTCCCATAACATCACAGATGCCGGATTTTGCATCTTTTGGCATCGATGGTCTTTCTCATCTTTGACACAGAGGACCAGATGTCAGTTTTCCCTTAAACCAGCTGAAACATGGACTCGTCTGACTAAAGAACTCATGTCCACAATTTTCTTTGTTTATCTAATGTGAGCTTATGACTGGAATACTGCTGGTGCTTCTTCAGAGAGCTTTTATGGCTTCATCTTTGCATTGTACAGTCTGTGGTTACCTTTGTGGATGCAGTGACAGATTGTGTTGTGTGAAAACAGTCTCACAAAGTGCTTCTGAGGACATGCGGCTACATCGATCACAATAGCATGACACTTACTCGTGCAGTTCTGCCTGAGGGCTCAAAGGTCATGCACATCCAACAGTGGTTTCTCAACCTGGATGTAATGTGCTGAGATTTCCACAGCTCACCTGAATCTTTTCACAATGTTATAAGCTGTAGTTATTTTTTTAAAAACACTTATTTGAAATTTTGCTTTGAGAAATATTTTTTCTGAACTAATTAAACAATCTCTGATGGAGTTTTAGACAAAACAGTGGGGAGTGATGAAAGACTAAGCTTTTGGTGGATGCTCCTTTTATACCAAATTTTACTTATCACCAATTAATCTGCTAATTGATAGTCTTCCATGAAAGTGTTAAATTCTCCATCCCAGTGTTGAGTGTATTGCTACCATGAACTAGTGCATCTATATCTTCTAAATTTAGAGAAGTTGCTCAGTGAAGAATATGTGTTGAATAAAACTTAAATGGATTAACATTACAGATTTAAGTTTCGCAGAATATCCTATTCACTTTTTGTTCTGTCACCCTCTTCCTCCAAATTTTGTTTCGGTGTAAATCAGAAAATATTGTTAATATTGAATACCACTCTGCATCCACTGAGACATGCTGCTTTCGTAGATGAGTAAAACTGACAAAACAGAAAGAACTGTTAGAAGACTATCATTTCAAGGCAGATTTAGAGTTTATGAGTAGTTAAGGCTGAAATCCCTACTGGTGACGATTAAGAGAAGAGATAAACTGAAGTGTGCCATATAGCCCATGCTTTGTGTATATTAAGACTTAACAAAAGAAGACAATTGACTGAAGCAAAAAAACTGTTTGTGTAGACTCTCATAGAGAGCCACAGAGGGATAAAACCAACACGGGGTGGATGCTGAGCCCATGCTAAACAAACACGGACTGTGATAGCAACACAGTGGGATCACAGGAGTGCCATCCTGGCCACACACTCATATTGCATTAGGGTGCTTCTAGTACACGCCTTGGAAAAGGTCAGGCAGACGCACAAGGTGAGGAGTAGACCATAGGTATCTGAAGACAGGTGTAGAGACAGTGGGAAGTGAGCTCTGATTGCAAGATTATGTGTGTCGGTGTGTGCGGGTGTCGCAACAGCCCTGTGGTGGTACCTCAGTCAGTCAGTAGGGCTGTGTTGAGGGATTAACATTGTGGCCTGCATAGGCTTGGGGTAATCTCTCTCTTCTTACATAACGCTGGGCCATTAGTCAGCACAAAAACACAATAAACAACACAAACAACAACACTGAGCTTGACAACTGGCAACAAATGCACTACTAACACTGCCAACCACAGTGGCTCAGGCCAAGGTGCCCACTATTGTGCATAACTGATTTCATGGCAACAATGTAAAACTGATTTGGTTAAAATAACAGCTCCCTAACCTGCTGTTCTGGACTAATGGTGAACCGGTGTATAAACTGGATCCTTCATCAGTTACTGACATTTGCCAGTTCATAGTTTGGTGCACACTAACTGAGAACAATTATAACTTTTCATACACCAGCTTCCAATAGTGGGGGCTCACAAGAGGAGCTGTAGCCACAATTTTAACACTTTCGTATTTAACACTGCTCTTATTATCCTCTGAGAAAGCATTTTACAGTTAAACCATGTTGAATAAGTGAACTACTAAGCATTTATTCATAATCTATATTAAAGAGTCTAATTTTACTTTCATTTTGTCAACTAAAGCCATCCAAGTTGTATGCCATAGATTTATCTGCACAGACTGTTTCCACTGACTTTGACTGAAAATTGATCTTGGGATGCTTTCGAGCTGGACAAATCAATGCTCACACAAGCCTCCAAACCAAAGCAGGATGGGACTAATTCTATTGGCAAGAGGCCGTCATGCGTAGAATTTCAGCTTTTTTTGTGTGTGTGTCTCTGATTTTGGTGCTTTTAGCTTTTGCATGTGATCTGACACGATTATCAAATGCTTAATTGTTGTACATGTCAGGAAAAAAAAATGAAAACCTTTTAAATCATTCCTCTACTATTTATCCACCTCACTACTTTACTGTCTTCTTACACCTTCCCAGTTCCATCAATCCCGCTTTACCTCATGATGGAGCTTGAGAGATCCTGATTGACACGTATCACGAGCAGAGGAGAACAAATAACCAGCCCCTCCTTTGCTGGTACTCCCACCATAGCTGAACACTTTGACCTGTCTGACCCTCGAGCATCCAAGGGGTGGAAAAGCTCTTCAGGCTCATACTTGTTATAAAAAGCGTACATGGGGTACATGCTAATAGAACTGATATAAATATCACTCTGACTATAGGAAACTATTGACATTCAGAAAACAAGTTTACCAAGTCGATTCGTGTATACAAACACTCATTCACTGTGTGTATGTCTATTTAGCCTTTATCAGAAATATCTGTTTAGGGACTGAGTTGATATTGACTGGAACAAAATGAAGCATTTGATAGGCCGATGTTGATGATGCTGATTTGCTCTGATGCGCATTCAATAAAACTCGGCTGTTCTTTGTAGATTAAGAAATACAATGATTGAAATAATTTTCCATTCAGGTCCAAACGTATAAGGATTTTGTATTTTTTTAATTTTTGACAGTTGATAATTAAACAGGGCTAAAAATGTTGTCACCAAAATATTTTACCAATCCAAAATATACTGCCTTCATGACTAGCATCTATTTTTTTAAATTACATAACTATTTTGTTGTATTTTGGAGGGGAAACCATCCACAGCACAACTCCATTATGCACATGAAAATCAAGAAATAATTATCCTGTTTACAACATCCTAGAATACAGAGCCTTAATGGAAAAAATACAATACTCCATTTACTGAAATCCTGAAAAGGCCCTTATAACAATATTGTATCAGTTATTTCTCTGCCTCTTCCAGGCCGGGTGATGTGGTGACATCATCTTCGGTCAGGGCTTCAGGAGTTGTGGCTTTTGTTAAGTGATAATTACCACGGCTCATGAGAGGCCTCTATTTTTTATAACCTTGGTTGTGAGCACATTTCTGTGTAAGGACAGGCGAGACTCCACACACACACACTCACACACACACAGGTTGGGAGTGGGGGCCGTACGGCCCACACTGATTTAATTCTATCTGACAAAACCCTTTGGGGCGTGCAGAGGGAGAGAGGAAGATGGAGAGAGGGAGAGAGGGAGAAAGAGGGAGAGACATGCTGAAAGAGGGGTGAGGGAGACGCTTCGGGGGCCTCTTCTGCCAACCACAGCTATAAAGTGAAAGCAGGAGCTTTCCGTATTGCCCCCCCCCCCCCCCCCCCTCCAGAGCCTCCCATGCACGAGAGTGGACGTAAGGCCCATTAAAATGTGGATAAAATACAAGGTGCATGACAGAGGAGTTTGCCATGGAATTACAGAAAAGAAGAGAGAGGTGGGTGAGAGGGTGGGTGGGTGGGTGGGGGACCTTCTCCTGTTGTTGATTGCCCAAGGTTTGATGGTCTGAAACTGAAGTAGCAGATAGCTTCATACTGTATCACAATCAAACTCAAATACATGATAGATAGATAGATAGATAGATAGATAGATAGATAGATAGATAGATAGATAGATAGATAGATAGATAGATAGATAGATAGATAGATAGATAGATAGATAGACAGACAGACAGAAAGATATTTCAATGAAAAGGAGATATAAATTAACCTAAACTAAACTGCTACCTCTACTTTGAACCGTTTAACACTTTTACAGCTTTAACCAGTATGTTTATTATTAATTACTCCTTAAGAGCACCGTGAATACAAATCTTTTCCGAATGAATACGAGCAGTTATTCATTCTTTAAAATAAGAAGCCAAAATTCAGCCTACACAGTTTGTGAAAAAAAAAATCTGATCATGGTACCATTGTAAACCGTTTTTTTTTTTGTTTTGTTTTTAGACAGTGTCTTTTTGTAAAGTAGCATTTTAATTTGACCATTTATACTTTTCTGCTGATAATTTTGCTATCTGTACCCCCCAAAATCCTTCAAACACCCTCACAAACTAATTTGCTTGTGTTTAATGGCACCACGAGGAGTTTCAGCCGGTTTAAACAGATTGTCTTAAAGGTTAAATTAGAGTGTAAGATCATCCTCTTGAGCGAGTGTTGCAACTTTGTGTCAGAGGTAATTGCACAACGTAAAAAAGGCAAATAAAACAAATCCCCTACATAAACCTAAAGCAGATAATAACGGGGTTAAATATAAAATAGTTCTTGTTGGACTTAAAACTACCGATAATCTAAAAATACTGATTATCAACGAGGGGAGGGAAAACAGGCGTTTTTTTTTATTTGAGGGGAGTTCTGCCTAGGGCTTAGGCAGAGTTAACCTGTGTGTAACCGTTTACAGTAGGCTATCTGTATGTGGGGGAGATAGGCTACAGAGCGCGTGTATGTCTGTGTCTCCGTGCGTGTGCACAGGACGACAGTGACATTGGATTTCAACATCCACGGTGCGATGCAGTGCGCTACAGAAATGGGTTAGTGGAGCGCTTGAAAGTAGCCGATCTCCACACCACTCAATGAAGTTTATCTGCGGACCGTCCTGCAAAAACGCTGTAATTTTAGCACATGATCTGACTCGAACTGACGGTAGCCTGCGCTCAATATCCGCCGGTGTGGAGTAGAGCTCCAAATCTCATCCGCCACTTTCAAATTGCATTCACAGATTTGGTGGCTTTAAGCGTCAATTTCCTCAACAGTACAGGGCTGTCCACAACACACACGCGCACACACATGCGTGGAAAGGTCTTCAAATGAACTTTCATATAAGGTTGCTGTTGAGACTGCAAACAAATCCAGCTGCACAGTGGCAGGTGTGGAAAAAGTGACTAAAGCAGCTCTACGGCAATAAGAAACCCTGCAGAATAAACTTCGAAAGCAAAATATAAAGAAAGCGCGCCTCAAAAATGTGTTTGCTTATCAGTATTAACGGAATGATGCCTGTGAGGGAGGAAAGTGCGGTGGTGGTGTTTGCTGTGAGCAGTGAACTGGTCTTACCTCGCATCGTGTTGGCGTTGCTGAAGCTGGTGCTGAGGCTCGCTTCCCAAAGCAGCAGTCATGAAGAAACAAACATAAACACTTAAAAAATGGGGGGGCTGCAGACGGGGAGGGGGAAAAAAATCCTTGGTTAAAAATAACAACAACGAAAAGAGTGTGGATAATCTTCAACGTCCACTGGCTGCCCTGAGTGGAAGCGTATCTGCGCTGAAAGCATCCCAGACCGGGGCGCAGGGAGGCGGGCTGATGTCGTTCGGTGCGTCGGTCTGTGCGCTCTGGTCGTGTGGCCGCTTTTCTCGTGACATCTGCGCTCTCACCTCTATGGGAGGGTTTCACTGTTTTCTGCGGGCTGAGGGAGGGAAGAGCGTATAGGAGAGGCTTTACCCAGCGGCCCGGATTGGACTGAAGCACTTTCCGCTCCTCCCACTCTCTCCTGCTCTCTGCCTGCAGCCCGGAGGTTTAATACACAAATACACACACTGGGTGCACTCACACACACACACAGTAAAGTTTTCAGCGTCACCTTCCACATGTAGTCAGCCTTGCAATTTGGACTTTTTCTTTCTTTCTTTCTTTCTTTCCTTTTTTTTTTTGCTAAGGTGCATGCTCCAAAAAAAGGTTAATTCTTAAATCTTATCTCTGACAATTAACAATCTGTGCTGTTAAAGGTGACTTGACAAAGGCTCCATCATCTAAAGCAATGTGTTTAATAGCAATTAAAAACAATTAGGCTACTGTCCATAAGACATTATGTTGAAGTGGTTGCAGAGTTTGCGCATTAAAGTCTTTTTTTTTTTTTTAAGATGTGATGGTGGTACAGGAAAGCTAAGTGGATTATTTATTCATTTATTTATTTATTGGGGGGGGGGGGGGGGGGGGGGGGGCTCGCACTTGACAATCAAAAATCAATAAAACAAACTTATTCTTACTCTTGTTCTTATTTTTGTTTTTACTGTTGGTTATCATGCTCTCAACAGATCAGAAAATTCATTAGTTATAAGTTATAAAATGTCACAGTTTTTGTTTAGCCTATTTAACTTAATAAAACTTGAACATGTATGTATTATTGCAATTCCCCTCTGGGATGGATAAAGTATTTTTCATTTCATGTATTATATATGTACATATAATTACTGATCATGCATCACCATAAGAACTGCTGTGTTTCTATTGTAAATGACAATACTATCATTAATAGATTAAATTAATCTAAAACTGATCTGAAAACTTTGTCTTTATACAGTCAAGGCAAAAGTACACAAAGTACATTATATGAAGGTTAATAGATCTTATGTCACAGAAAGAGGAGAAGCTCAGGTGACACGGATTGTCTCAGGTGTCCTCAGGATGGTTTTCAGGGTGGGGTCCTCTCCTTCCTCTGAGAAACACTGAAATACTGACCTGGAAAATGAAAGAGTAGGTGCACTTTACAGTAGACCACCACTGCACTGTACAGTGACTGACCCGGTGTAGGCTGCAGGGCGATATAATGTGTGCAGTGAACAGAATATGTGATCTAAACTTCAAAGTTGTTCTTAGACTCTGGTGTGGAGTGCATAATCAACTTGTTCATTGGTCTGCGTTGTTACTGTATAGCTTAAGAACAGTATGACATCATATCAAAACACAAACATAACTGTGGATCACTTTTAATGATTATTATGATAAATTGAGCTTGTTTGGACAAAGTTATTTTTTTTTACAGATTTACCCTGTTATAACAAATGATTAATACAGAGGTTTAAAGACCATAAAGAGCTGCTTGTTTTGCCTTTTATTAAAAAAATGTTTATTTTATTTTGTTTTTACTGTTAATAAAGACAAAGCAAAGTCCTCAATGTTATTTTGTTGTATAGCAACAGTATAACAAATCTATAAGACCACCATAATCATGATCACAGCAGTAAAGCCTGAGTGACTGAGACCCCACCTGGACTGACTCCTTGTGACCTCTGCAGGTCTTTGCTCAAGCAAATATTACTGAAATGTAAAATATAAAACTGTCCTGTCACGAATGGGCAGAGTGTCGATACTGTGTGTGCTGAAAAGAGGCGCTCCTGTCACTCACTGTTAGCATCACAGCCAGTGTTCAGCGTCTGTCATTAGAGTGGGTTTCTGTTAGACAGCACAGTTGGAGCCTCTGCCAGTCTGTGTGAGGTAGGTTTGCACAGAGGCAGGTGTGGGTGAGAGGCACTTTCACCCTTGGTCTGTTTTAGCCTCTTTAGCTGTGGCCCAGGGAAGGAGACTCACCCAGAGAAACAGAGAGAGAAACTGCCCCAAGCGCATCTCCACTGACCTACATTTCATCTGTCGCTTTTTTCCTCTCTTCCTTTTTTTCCATCTCTTATTTCTTCTGTACCAACAGCTCCGTAATTGTGATGTAATGACCAAAGCAAGCGTGAGGAATTCGCAGACTGGTCAGGGTGAAACACTCTGGAGGACGGGCAGACAGAAGAATGAGATAAAGAGAAAGTGAAAGATAGTGTAAAATGGTGGGGGGGGTTGAAATGAAAGTGGGGGTAGTTAGTTTTTAAGAATACAATAAAGGTTTCCTCCCATTTTGTCAAAGCAATAAGATGTGTCTTTATGTGATCTTTGTGCTGTGTGGACTTCAATCCATCTGAGGGCTGGGGACTCCATTAAGAGGGATTACCCCTCAATGCCGACCATTCACTGTTCTTCCAAAGCCACAGAGATAACAAAACAAAAAAAAAGGGAAAAAAGCCTTCACTTGATTACTTTTATATGACCAAATATGTACATTGTCTGCTGAGTGAAGCAAAGAGGCCATGTTTGATGAGATATACTGGCGTGGAGGCTGTTCTGTCCATATGGTGGAGAGAGGGAGGAAGGGAGCAGACTGGGCCATGCCTAAGGGTCGAACTTGGAGAGGGAGAAAGCAGCTCTCTGCTCTGAGATGGGTTTTCAGATCCTTCTGTCTTCATGTCTCCTTGTATAATTATCTTCTTATCTCCGTCTGTCTACCTGTCTGTCTGACTGACAGTCGTCCTGCCTTGAAGGTTCCCAGGTCCATACGAACAGTGCAATCGCTGCTGAAGCTGTTATCATATCTTTCATTAGTTTTTCATCTGTGCATCGACGATTTTATGATTTTAATTGTTCTATTTGTTTCAATTAGGTTTTTCCCTCCTTTAGTGCCACCATGTGGTTGCCATTTGAGGTTCTGAGGAATTAGTTTTAGTACAGGTAGCTTCTGGATGGATTGTGTTCATATTATCACTACTCATGCCCTCCTCCTTACATTGTAGCAGAAATGATCTCAGACAGATATGCAAAAAAGGGACTTCTGGGACACCTGTAAGTCATGAAGGCTTGCAGAAGAGATGATGGATGCAGGTCACCAGCTTTGTTTGATAGAAATTCATTCACGTTTGTTTCACACATTTGAACTGCTATTTATTCTTATTGATGAAACATAAGAATGTCTTTTAATAGTAATGTGCCACATGTAACATGTAATGTATTTAAGAGTACAAATGTAAGAGATCCATGTGAACATGTTCAGATAACACCCATAGCTTTTTGCTCATGTGCAGCCCAGACGAGCATGACTAATAAACTGAAATCACAGTACCTGAATAGCTAATTACACTGCCTTCAGCCTCAGCTGTGTCAAGAGCTATTTAGTGAATGTTAGCATGAAAAAATGCTCAAAAAAAACAGCATACATGCAACCTTTTCTCTCTGTTGTAGAGATGTGATGTATAATGCTAATGATTTACTCACAGGGAGGGAGTCTTTCACAGGAGCTCAATGCCACTCTTCTTTTCCCAGAGCAGATTCATCATTTTGTTCTTACGCAGACCTGGATGTAGCCACCAAATGATTTGTGGACTACTGTTTTTAAATGCTTTAAGGAGAAAACTTTCTTTTTTTTCAACCTCGACCTTATTTCTAGGAGTATATACTCCTCGACTCCTAGGAGCATTTACTCACTGGTAAAGTTTCTGCATCACTTTGAGTCCTTCGGAAGATATTACGTTGAGTCGCCCTTCGGTGTACATCAGTAAAATGGCGGCGACAGAGCAGCCTCTATATAAGACATCATCTGCAGTAAAAGTCCAATATACTCTGAGAAAAAAAGGTCCAGGTTGAAAAAAAAAGAAAGTTATCTTTTAAGTTCAGCTATCACCATCATGGGTCTGTACAACCAGAAGTGAGGAATGAGGGATGGATCACACTGGCAGCATGAGGATACGTGTGAATGTTGCTGGGTAGCAGCAACGGCATGTCATTTTAAAGCAGGCTGTAATGCATAGATTTATATTTTAACACAGTTTCAATTTTAAATTGAAATAAAATTTATCCCTATACAGAAAAAAATTAGTTGCAGATAATAATAAATATTTCAATGTCACAAGGAGACCGAGGCCCTGAACAGGTTCGTAAATGCACCGAGGAGATTAATGGCTGGATGTGTTTCAAATGTCTTCAGCTGAACAAAAACAAAACTGAGGTGCTTGTTTTTGTAACCAAAGAGGAACGACTGCAGGTCGCCACAAGGCTTCATTCCATAGTACACCTAAAAACTACCAACCAGGCCAGATATCTGGGTATAGTGATGGACTCAACCTAAACTTTGAAAAACACACTAAGGCACATACTAAACCAGCCTATTATCATCGGAAGAACATCTCAAGGAAAAAAGATCTGATGTCTCAGCAAAATCTGGAAAAACTATGCAGAATCTTTAGTCGGCTTGATTATTGTAACAGTATTAGTTTACCTAAAACGTCAGTTAGACAGCTGCAGAACTCTGCTGCCCGATTTCTCACTAAGACCAGAAAAGTGGACCACATAAGTCCAGTTCTGAGGTCTTTACCATGGCTGCCTGTCCATTAGAGGATAGATTTTGAAGTTCTGTTGCTGGTCTATAAAGCTCTGCATGGTTTAGGATCAAAATACATCCGTGACCTCCTGACCCTGTATAAACCTACCAGATCCCTCAGGTCACCTGGATCCGGTCTTTCATCGGTTTCAAAATTCAGAACAAGACATGGAGAAGCTGTGCTTCTATGCTCCACATGTCTGGAGCAAACTCCCAGAAAGCCTCAGATCAGCTGAAACAGCCTATTTAAAGTTATACTGTGTAACTTTTGGCCACGAGGAGCGCTAAACCTGCAACAGCGCCAATGTCTCACAGGCCTCACGGCAATGACACAAATTTAAATCTCCTCTTACGTGTTTGGATATTGAAATAAACGAGCCCATCAAGATTCAAGAATTTTCTTAAGGATTTCTCACCATTGGAGGATATGACCCTGGTGGAGGTATGTGCCTCTGTTTCTAATTATATATGTTTACATAGCTGAAACATCACACACACAAACGCACAATGCAAAGATAAATGCGCAATCAAACCCGGCCACGAAACCAAGTTGTAGTTTTGTGCACTGAATGAAGTCGTAACTTTGGCAAAATTTACATTTGTTATGAGAACGTCTGAATTAGCTCAGCTTACGGGACATTACAGTGGCATCTGCTTCCTTCTGAACAGCGTATGAAAACCATACAGCTAAACCAAGCAACTTCTTTGATATTTAAATGAATTACAGAGAACGCATTTATTGCTGCAAACCAGCCACAAAATGTTTAGGGAGTCACGTTAGCTTTGGTCTATAGTAATTCTAGCTGCGTTTCGTTAACAGGAAACTATAGGCAGCTTATACGGCTCTGATTGATGTTGTTTTGAATAAACGCTGACTTAAAAAAAAAAAAAGAAAGAAAAGCATCACATTTTCATATGTTTACACAACAGCCAAACTTACTTACCAGTCTAATGATACGGTGGCAAACAGAGAGTGGGTTTTGCGTCCACACTGCTGTTTCAGAAATCTCCAATGACTGAATTCTTTTCCAATGTCCACCTGTGTTTTTGATCTGCCGTGATTCCTTTGCCTCTTTTTTTTTCTGGCCTCCTCAGACATCACTTTCATCTTTTAACTTTGTTCCACCATGACTAAGCTTCGAGCAAGTAGCACAAGTAGAGCTTTCTGTGTTTACATCATCGACAGCCCGCCTCTCCAAAGTTACGATGTCTGGTTTCTGCAGAGGGCAGCCTGCTCAGAGTGCCGACACGCATCAGTCACTGTATATTGGCCCCGAAAAATCATCTAATACTGCTCATTTTAGGCTTAATGTCAGAGTCAAAAGTTACATATTATAACTTTAAATCCAGGTTAAAGACCCACCCGTCCTCAGCTGCATTTATGTAGATTTTATTCGGAAATCCAAATCTGCACAGCCTCTTTTAAGACTCTTTTTAATGTTCTCTCTTTGTTTTTCATTTTAAATTATGCTTTTATTCTTTTGCTTTTTAATGCTTTTTTTTTCCTCTGATTTTAATCACTATGAATTGTGTACATGAAATGTGCTGTACAAATAAACTTGCCTTGCCTTGCAGAAACTTGAACCATTTTATGTTCCTGTTTTGTGACATGGAAGTCTAAGAATACTGGCTTGCAATTCTAGTCATTCTCAAGTTGTCATTTCAACAACTGCATTTTCAGAAACTTTTTATTCCAGGTTAACTTTTTTAGCCCTAATATGCAAAAATTAATCTGACCTGTGAAAATCATGAGGTCTGTAACGGTGAGCTGAAAGTAAGCGGGTGATCGGACAGACAGCAGACTAAAGATTGAATGTACTACTTGTATATGACCTCTGAGCAACATATCAACTGAACTATATCTTCAAGGGGAGTCATTTTCTCAGAAACATGCAAAGCAATTTTCATGTGTTAATATTTCCTTTACAGTAAAACAACACTGAATGCATCATCATCAATGTGATTCAATGTATTTTAACAGTATCTGCTGTGCTAAGGTTTGTTTTGTCATAGAAGCAGACAAAAAATGTGTGTAACAAATTCTCAGACACACACATGGATTCAACAACAAAAAGGCTTGATGGCCAAGCTGCCATTATGTGTGGACAGGACACCAGTGCAGAGATATGATTGTTGGAAGAAAAGAGAACACAACAAGGGAGCAGGTTGTGATAACCTTGTTTCTGATAAGGCTTTTCATTCATACCACTGAGCGCTGCCCTTGAATCGACCACTAGGAAGTTAACTTATATATAATTAGATAAGTTTCCTCTTGAAAATAAGAAAATTAGGCCACAGGTCTCTGAGGAATCTCCCTCTCCAATCTGACGACATGTTCCACGCTGCCTCTTATTTTCCCCTGAAACAAGCAGGTGATTTTTCACTGTACGATTACATTTATTTTTGAGAAGGAGCACATGTGTGTGCATCATTATGAGCGTGCACGAATACTTAAATACACACGCATGCGTATGCATATGTGAGTATAACAGTATACCTCTGAGATCGGTTGTTTTTCTTGTGCAAACGGAGGATTGTTCATTTTTGTCTGTGAGCCATTCCCCAAACTGCTCCATGTATAAAGTCTCCTTGTGCAATGTGACAGTGACACATTGACATTTCAAGTGAAAACTCAAAGAGATAGAAAGCCAAAGGGAAAGATGAAGGATAGAGGAAGAGGACAGAGAGAGAGAGGGAGAGATTGAAAATACACTTGAGAAATTTGCAGAGAGATACCACAAGTGACATAGGCAATTTCTGTGGAAAAATTACTTCATCATAATTTCAATCCCAAAAAGAATTGAGAGGAAAGCCCTGAAGGAGAAAGGCCAAGTCACCTTGAGAGGCATTAGGGGAAACACTTAGCCACATCACACACAGGCACACACTACGAATATGGTTCAGTAAAATTTCAAGTCTTCATGCAAACCTGAGTTACTTCATCATTTGTATTCATCCATTTTGTCTCTGCTCTTTTTTAATACTAGTGTTACACATTTGTGTTAAGTGCTCAGAGCCTGCGGTATATGTGAGTTATAAATATACAACCTATTAATCCAACTGGTGCTATTACTAGCATCATCTAATCAAAGCTTTATATAGAGCCAGAGGTTCAGACAAACAGTTTCATGTCTCTACCTCACAGTGCCAATCATCAGATTTTAATTGGATTTCTCTATTATCATTTTTTTTCCACACAAAGCCATTAAGATATTAAATCTAGTTTTACTTTGAGTCAGTCATTTTTCTTTCTCTCCTCTCTCCTCTCTCCTCTCTCCTCTTAATATATATGTATATATTTTTTTCTTTCCTTTTTTTTGTACACATATTGAATATGCCTCTGTTGCCCGAGGCTCTCTCTCAAAATAATTTAATCGTCGTCGATTTCTCTGGAAGAGCTTAATAAACGTTGATGTTGAAATGAGGAGGAAATTGCTAACTGGGTATCTAACAGGCTCTCATGTTCAAGGCTACTTGATGGTTATGTTGATATTCTGAAGTGGTTTGTAATGATATAAACCAATGGAGGATACAGCCATAGCTTTCCAAATAAGCCTCTCCAGCATAATATTCACCGCTGGTTTGTAAAAGACAGGCAGGTTAAAGATCTTTAACAAAGAGCACCACTTTAACTGTTGGATATTAGTGCAAATGATCGCAAATTGATTGATGGCACATCCTAGAAAGTTTCATATGTTTATTTATTGATTCTTTTGTGCGTGAAACATCAAATTGTGATCAGATTTCAAATCCTTTCTCTTAGAGTCGTAAATTTTCATCTCTTCATCATTGGGTTGATTTACAATAATCCTCATCAAAACAAACAGATGTATCTTTCATAACCAACTCATCTTATGCCCCCTCCTACTCATGCCCCTTGACCTCTGACCCCTATCCTGTCTGTAGGTGTCCAGGGGGATTCCCCAGAAGACCAATAACGGAGCCCTGGGGGACGCCACCCAGAGATCCTCTTACTGTCTGTCGCACAGGGGCAGCACTAAGCATTATAATCTGAAAGGAGGGGGAGTGATTATGTGTGTGTGTGTGTGTGTGTGTGATGATGTTGTGGTGGGGGTGGGTCTGGATCTGGCTAGCATGTTTTTTAACCCCTCCCTTGTCCACATCCCCATCCCCTCTCGTTAATCTGGAGTCTAGTATGTGGATTAGTGGACACTCTGCAGCACCATGGTTTGACAGAACGCCACGTTTCCTACAGAGTATATAAGATTATGTGTTTAAGCAGTTTACATTCACAGCTCTAAGAGAATATTGAAGTTAGCACATTGCCTAATAACATCCTGTGCAGTCAGAGAGCACGCACTTTCATAAATGCTGTGGTTTGGTGCATTTGTAGGAATAAGTGAAAACTCTTGGTTGTGGAAAAAAATCTGTTTCTGAGCAAGATTATGAATGCTCACAACAGGTGTTATGAATGTTAAGCCTTTTCATGTTTTTGTTCTTCACGGATGCCAGATAACACCCCGCCACCTCACCCTGCCCCCTACAAACATGCACAAGCACACATCGTTTTAACACAATCATCACCTTCGGTGCGGGGTGGATGATTTGACATCTCTCTTTGTTTGGGCTGAGGTAAAATGAGTCTGTTAGTCTGTTAATCCACCAGGATTAAGAAATAACAACAATCCCCCATGGAGTGTGTGCTGTGTGAGAGTGAGAGAGTGCAGTACAGTAGGTGTGTGCTTCCAAGTCTAAATCTGCATGTCTGAATTTTGATTTTGCCTCCATTTTTATCTAAAATTTCAAAATGGGATTGAAAGATCTATTGGCAAATATCACAGCAGTTTAGTGTAACAGCACAGTAGGATGATGATGATGGTGAAGGGGCTGATGGTGAGTAGGAGGAGGAGAAGAACTGATGTTGAGGGAGGGGTGTAGGCTAGAAGAGTGTAGGGATTAGTTGATATTTCCCTAGCATTACGTACGCTTTGGCGAACATCTACTTAAGTCCTGCCTTATGCGCCGCTGTCTGGAACACACACACAAAAAGCCCTCTGTCCCATTCACACACACAAAGACTATTAGTACAGTCCAGCTCATCCTCTCAATACACAGAAGAAAAGAGAGAAAAACATGTTAAGTCTTTGTCCTCTCCTGTCTGGGCCTATTCATTCTCCCATATATGGGAGGAAGAGTAATGGGGAAAGAGAAGGAAAGAATTGGAAAGACATAGATGATGATCTGTTCATTGAGGTTTATGGTTGAGATGGTAAACACTAAGTTACTTCAGAGTGGTTTTACTAAGTCTGTAAGTGTACATGTGTACCATGACAAAAGGATGGCTGCTGCAGCTAAAATAATGGGACTTTGTTTGCAGAGTCTCTGAAGCTTTTGGAGACACTGACTACAATGCAATTCTAGGTTAAACATGTAAGCAGCTGAGTTTAAAAGTTCATAAATGGCTAATTGATGACTGCCCTCCTTTATAGCAACTAAAAACTGAAAATTTAATCATAATCTCTGCATTGTTGTTGTTTACAGAAAAAATTCTCAGTGGCAGACATTAAAAAGGATTTGATGTTATATGCTAGTTCAAATTTTGATGCATCTTGTCTGTTTTTTTCTTTCATATTATGGCGTTCATTTAAAGTTGTCCTTCTCTTGGGATTTTTCCCGTACTCGCTTCCCTGTTTCCTTGCTGTACATCCTTTACTTAGCTATCTTCCTCTCTTTGCTTTAGTGGCTGCCACTTCCAATCTCTCCTCTCCTCCCTTCCCTTCCCCCTTTTAACTCATTCTGAATTATCCATAGCCACATCGCTCCCTCGCTTTCCTCTTTTCCCCTCTCCATCCCCCTCTTTCCTGTCTGCAAGTTCGCTTACTCTCAGTCTCTCGGTCTCGTCTTTCCCCTGTCTCTCAATTTGCTCTCTTACTTCATTGCAGCCTTTCACTTTCTGCATCTTCTCTTTTTATCCCACTACCCTGACCTCCCACCCCCACCTTTCCCATCCCTCTGTCTCTTTTCTCTTACTCTTCGCGCTCTCCTTTCTCCCACTCTCTCTGTTTCTCTATGTCTCTCACTTAGTGTAACTGTAGGATATAGGTCAGCAGGGCGGCTTGGCTGACTCGTGTCTAGACTCAGCCTCAGTCTTGGGGGCATACAGTCACACAGCAGAGCACATTGACCAGCACAATCACGGCACCACGCTGGAGCTCCATTGACTGCTCGACTGTGGAATGTGTGTCCATGTCTGTGTAAAGCGAATGCAAACACACACAGGGGGGAAAAAGCTGAGGGGCAAAGTTCTTATAAGGAGGTTTTGCAGCACGCTGCACATTATCAAAAACATTAACGCCGTCCGCAAAGAGAGAACAGAGTGGTAGAAATGTCAGTGTAAATGCCATTAGTTGGGAGTTGATATTTGCAACAGGGCAAAGATGCCCATGGGGCTGTCCTACACATTGATCTGAAATTTTGAACCGCATATATGCAAATTGAGTGTTGTTGGAAAGAGAGCTAAAGGTGTTTTTTTGTGAAGATTCCTGTTGATTGATTCAATATTTTATTCTAAAAATATGAAATGAATATGTATGTGTGTGTGCTGAATGTACTATAAATGTTTCCCTGTTTTAAAAAAGGGGTGGGCAGCTGTATGGCAGTGGGTGCTGCAGGGTGAAATGTGCTGTGGGGAAGGGTAATGGGGCGATGATGTGTGTGTGTGTGCTTCTATTACTCATGTTGAGGGGGCATAAAGCTGTTGCCACATTGTGGGGATTTGCATCACTTTTTGGACACATAGCAAAAAATGCAACAACCACAACAAAAACCTTCTGTATTTAAACCATCAAATTTAAAGTAAGTACAGCAAAATTTATTTATTAAGTGCTTTTCACAGATAAATATCACAAAGTGCTGTTCATAAAACGAGAAGTAAATGGTACAAAATACTGACATAAAGGTAAAGATTTGATTTAACACCCAGTCTAGATTAAGGTTAGGGTCAAGAAAGTGTTTGCTACATTTACACTGAAGGAAAAGTTCTAAGCAATATATATAAACCAGTTTAACCTTCTCTGAAGTGACAGAAACATGATTGTGTGCTTTTTTAAGTGCGTTTGTTAGGTCAGTGATTCATACAGATGAGTCTATGTTCCACCCCTCCTCCTCCTCCTCCTCGTGTTCTTCCTCTCACTCAGGCTGTAGTCCAGATGTGCTGCCACTTATTCTCCCCAGTTATCTATCTATCTATCTATCTATCTATCTATCTATCTATCTATCTATCTATCTATCTATCTATCTATCTATCTATCTATCTATCTATCTATCTATCTATCTATCTATCTATCTATCTATCTATCTATCTATCTATCTATCTATCTATCTATCTATCTATCTATCTATCTATCTATCTATCTATCTATCTATCTATCTATCTATCTATCTATCTATCTATTTTATTTTTAATTTGTGAATATTTTTTTTAGTCTGCCTGGTAACAGTGGTGTCCTAACTCTGCCATCCTGAAATATTGATAAATGAATGGGACCAGAGGTGCATTTGTGTGTGTTTGTGTGAGATGTATCTGTGCATTGTCAGCAGTGATGAGTGCTTCGGAGTATGTGCAAGACTTGGAGTGGGAGAAAAGTGGATCTTCACATGGCTTTTTAGAAGACAAATCCAGCCTGTGATGTAGCTTCATGTTCACCTTACTCCCAGCCCATAAATAATGTCATGCCTCTCGTCTGCCCCTCTTGTCTGCCCCGTCTGCCTCCTTAAACTACGCCCTCACCAGTTTCTTATTTTATACTTTTGTGTTCACACCAGGTTTTTTTTTTCCTTCTATTTTAAAACTTATCAAGTCACTCCTTGAGTCAGTCATTGCCCCTTTTTCCATAATCCCTTCCCAGCTCCGTTCTGTCATTCTGTCTTTCCCCCCCTTTTATCTTTATAGTCTTGTAGGTTAAAAGAATGAAGGAGCTCTGTTTTTTCACTAATGAGAAAACCTGCTGGCAACTTTGACTCTCAGCTAACATGAGACATGGAAGAAGAAAGTGGTAACTACACACTCACAAACATGCTAATATGCGTTCACTATGACACAAATTTGTCTCCATCAGGAGTGCCTTCCCTATAGTAATTCATTGCGATTGTTATGGTTGACATCCACTTCAAAAGATCCAGAAATCATTCAGCCTCACATTTAGTCACATAAGTGAAACACATGTATGCTGTACATATGGCATTTGGTTCATGCATTGGTTACACAGACATTTAAGCAAATACAAATAGAAAGATGTTCTCTGCACTCCTCACACAGATATTGTTACATCATTTGGTAATGATGTTGAAAGAAAAAGGAGCAGGAGAAATGAAAGAACAACAGTTCAGCATCTTTTCTCCTTTTTCCTTTCTTTGACTCTTTTTCAGTGCCTTTTGGTGCCAAAATCAATTTCAGTTTAGTCTGTTTGAGAGGTTTGTGATTGTCTGAAAGGAATAGATGTGTAACCAAAGATCTTTTGATTACCCTACAATATTGCTTTGCAGGCACATTCAAGAACAGCAGAGTTGGATCTGACTCATAGTGACATAATCAATCACAGGCTTTGTTTGATGGAAAACAAACATCTTGACTTTCAGAGTATAAAATTGGATTTTTTTAAAAAAATGATCTTTTTATATATTTACTTCCACTGGTGTGCATGTGAGGAGGATGAGTGACAATATTACTGGTGAGAACTCTGCACAGACTAACTCAGACTCATTATTCAGTAGTTTTAAAGAGTCACACTGGTACCTCCACATGTTTAAATCTACTCATCATAGACTTCATTTTACACTTTGAAGCATGTTTTCTATTTGTGCCGTCTCTTGAGAATTTTTGGTTTTTGATTTATGCTCAGTTAAACAAGGTAGTAAATCTTGTAATCTTTCACTGACATTTAAATTCTTTTTCACGAATTGAGATGATGATGATGAAGCCCTGATTTTGATAATTATCACTCATAGTCCTGCTTTACTTTTTTCTTGACAAAATGCTTTCTTTCATAAACAGTACTGCAAATACAAAACATGCCTCAAGTTGAAGACCACACTTGTATTACTACACTTTATTATAACTTCAGAAATTATAATCAAAATTTGGTACCATTTCTCTGTGAACAATGACCAGTCAGGGTCAAGCTTTATGCAACACTGAAATGGATAAAGTCTAATAATAACTTAATTATTAAGACATTTGTGAAATCGTCTCATGTCAAAGGCTGAAATCAAAGATCAATATCACTCTGTATCTGTAGGGTTCATACAAATGACAGCTGGTTGACACATTAAACAGATAATGGAACACAAAACTGTAAACCTGACAAAGGTTTTTTTTTTTTTTGGTCCTTTACTAACATGCTGCAAATTATGCTACCAAACAAAAACTTATGATGAATTTTGGTGAAACAAACATTAACATTTGCAGTGGTGGCATGTGTATAATTACTTCAATTCAATTCAATTCAATTCAATTCAATTCAATTCAACTTTATTTGTATAGCGTTCATT
The DNA here is from genome assembly GCA_023101725.1 of Atherinomorus stipes. Lineage (NCBI taxonomy): Eukaryota > Metazoa > Chordata > Actinopteri > Atheriniformes > Atherinidae > Atherinomorus > Atherinomorus stipes. Next base: position 465,875 of record JALJCO010008002.1, on the reverse strand, counting down.
CATGACAGTGTCACCTCAGGGTGCTTAAACAGACAGAAAAGTTCAGGTCAGATTCATAATAGCCTAGCTAAGGAAACCAACAGATTGGATCGAATCTTGACTTGACCCGGTCCAATCCCCCATCCGGAGCAAGCATGGAGTGGTGGTGACAGTGGGAAGGAAAACACCCTTTTAACAGGGAGGAAAAACCTCCGGCAGAACCCGGCTCAGGTAGGGCGGCCATCTGCCTCGACCGGCTGGGGTGGAGAGGACAGAAAGGGAGACCAACAAACACTGCAACGTTATCCAGCCAGATCTGCTGAGAGAGGAGAACACAGTTAATGATGCAATACTGTCACAGGTTTCTACATGGAGAGACAGAGATGGTGGGAGAGGAAGAGCCCAGTGCATCATGAACATCCTGCAGCAGTCTAAACCTATAGCAGCTTAACTAAGGGATGGCTAACCATCCCTAACTATAAGACTTATCAAAAAGGAAGGTTTTAAGCCTGATCTTAAAGGTAGAGAGGGTGTCTGCCTCCCAAACTTGAATTGGTAACTGATTCCATAATAGGGGGGCTTGATAGCCAAACGCTCTCCCTCCCATTCTACTCTTAGAGACCGTTGGAACTACCAAAAGGCCTGCAGTCTGAGAGCGAAGTGCTCTGCTTGGAATATATGGAACTATGAGATCTCTGATATATAATGGAGCTTGGTCATGGAGAGCTTTATATGTGAGAAGAAGAATTTTAAATTCTATCCTGGATTTAACAGGGAGCCAATGAAGAGAAGCTAGAACTGGAGAAATATGATCTCTCCTGCTGGTTCTAGTCAGAACCCTAGCTGCAGCATTCTGGATCAGCTGGAGACTTTTTTTAAGGCATATTTGGGGCAGCCCAATAATAATGAATTACAGTAGTCCAATCTGGAAGTAACAAAAGCATGGACAAGTACTAGTCCATACTAGCAGGACTACTTGTACTCATATGTTGTAGTAAAGCACAAAATTTGGGTACACACAAGGGTGTTTTGTGTACTTTTGTGTATTCATTGAACATTTAAACCAGACAATGTATAACCCCAATTCCAAAAACAGTTGGGATATTTCTTAAAATGTGAAAAGCAACATAACACAATGATATAAATGATATGCAAATGTCATAAATCAGTATTTCAGTTGTTGAGCATTTGTCTGTCCTTTTTTATACTGGCTTCCAAAGAGACAGGGTCAGGGGGTGGAGGGCTTTAGCCTACCCCAGCTGCCATCAAGAGGCAGGGCACATACTGGACAGGCTGCCACTCCATCACAGAAAGAATAACCAAACACACTCAAACTCTCAAAGGGGGGATTTTGAAATATCAGTTAACCGTGTATATTTTTGGGCAGTTTTATTGGCATCTTTATATTGAACATAGTGCTAGTATTTACAATGCTGTGTACTAGAAAAAAAGGCAGATGTGAAAGAGAAAAAAAAACACTCACATTCTTCCTAGGGAGAATTTAGAGCGACCAATTAGCCTAACATACATATCTTTGGACAGAGGGAGGAAGCCAAGTGCCTGGAAAGAACCCATGCACACGCTGCAAGAACATGCAAACTCCACACAGAAAGGCTGCTAGAACCCCTCCATTATAACATTTATTTGTGAAGGCTTTTTTCCCTCACTGTAACATTAGTTCTTTTACTTATAGAAGGACTCGGAATACTTCTCTCACCTCTGACAAACTGAGATTCAGCCCCGTTTATTGTCATGTTGAAACCTCAATTTTTCTTCGTTTTATTGGTAGAATAGAAGGATGCACTCAGACAACATTGTTTGCTGAGAGCAAGGACATCACTGAAATTGAATGTATCTATGCAATCACCTTTGTTTCAATAACCTTGCATAACCAAAGCCCTTACAGGATTCTGTAGAATGCCTCAAGAGTGATGGAGCATTATTTTGTTAGACCGACTGACAATCATCATAACATGAATGTGCAAGGTCACACACATCTTGCTCTGAATGGAATAGCTGTGCTTGGAGCAAAGGGTCAGGTGACCAAATCCAAAAATGATCACACCAACTGAACTACTGAATACATAGAGTACAAAGAGTCCTGTTACTCAGATTGTACTTTTTTTTTTTTTCTTGGTAGGAACCAGTTTGAGACAGCATTGAACAACGGTGCCCGTAAATGTAACAGATATGTGGCAGTTTGAATCAGTACATGTAATTTTCCTGCTTGCTCCTGTTATTTTTTTGTTTACATTTCTACTTAATGCTTATACTGCTTAAATGAAAAGGCTGTACATTGCTGAAGGCAGCAGACAGTTTTTTTTTTTTTTTAACTCTGAGTGAACACTGACGACAAGGGAGGTTATAAGTTCATCTACTAACTAGAAAAACGAAAGCTCACTAATTGAAATGTATCTCATTTGCTTGACCTGGACACATAAAAACAAACCTGTGGGGAATCCCCAACACTCCCATCCTCAGCGCATGAGACCATATCAGGCCAGAAGATAGCCTGTCCGACTGAGCCCCTGCTGCAGTAGGATTTATATGTGTGAGCATTTCACTGATGTAATATTGTTGCTAACCCAAATCCCTGCTTCTCTTTCACTACCCCATCTCTATTTACTCTCTTTCGCCCATGTTGCCCCAGGCATCACTGCCACTTCCCATCATGCTTTGCTCTAGTGGCAAAAGTGGCAGTGTGGTCCATTTTTATGTTCATTTGTTCTGCTTAGAAAATAGAGAACATCTATTTTTTAATTAGAGTTTATTGAAATTCCATATTTTTCCTTGTTTTCCCAGAAAAGTGGATTGTCTGTACTCCTGTTGCGTGCTCTGGACTTAATGTGATGCTATACAGCAGCTTCATGTTTTACCTTTTATCTAAGCACATTGATCTTGAAGCTTTGGCCTCATGGGAAAACCACAGCTGTAGACAATCAATGATGCTCAATTTACAAGCCAACCATATATCTCATCTATTAATCCATACAGAGGAGTGGATATACTGTACTGACAGTAACTGAAAGAGCTAAATCATCCTTTAAATCAATTAAATGCGTATTTTGTGCATCGCTTTGGAAAAAAAAAACCCAACTGTATTTGTGTTTCTGTGTGATATTCTGTCCTGCTAACATTTAGAGGCGGACGCGTGGTGATAATATACTGTAACTTATTAGGCCAAATCATAAATTTGATGTGAGCATATTCATATTCTACACATACCAATTTTTAAGAACTTTTTTTACATTTGATTGAAAGATGCAAATTTTCTCAGTTAGAAAACTTACATGTAATATATCCACTGAAAGAGTTATTGGTATGTGTAAGCATTCATTCATTCTTTTTACACAGATTAAAAGTGAAATAATGGTGAAAATCTCATTAATGCTTTGAAATTTCAGCTGAAACTTCTTTCTCTTCTTCTGTTGAGCCCCAGTCCTCTTCCCAAAGAAGGGATATCTTTATAACGGAATTGAGTGTGACCAGTGTTATAATACATACATACAAGCAGAGACTAAACTAGACACACCTCCAGTGAACAAACTCTAAACATCACTCAAAGCTAATGTTAAATCCATCTAGTGTGATTAAAATGAGTGTTTGGCCATGCTCCTCTGGCTACCTGCTCCTACAGTTGGGATTGTATGAAACATTAAAACCAAGCTCAGACCATGTATATTTCATACAGCATTTTGCAAACAACAGATGAATTAATTATACCATGAAAAGGGGCATTACCTCTGCATCAGCATAACTCCATGGCCCATTTCTCTGCTTTTCTGAATGGTGAGTGGGACTGATGACAGGTGATGTGGTTTGGAGGTAAATGTACATATAAGCTAGGTTTAAAGATTTGCACTTTATTTAACCCTGTTTGGAAATGAAAAGATTTAATATTATCAAACATTGAAACTAATATAATGATAATAATAATAAAAAAAAGTTTACCTCAACAATCTAGTTTGGCATGCACCTAGATATTACATGTACCACATGACACAGACTTATAAAATGAACCATTGTTTGATCTGAATACTGACAGCCAGTAGGACCTTTCTTTTCCTCATAGAGGATACACTCTCCAAGGTTTATTAAGAGGAGTTCAGATTGTAAATTAACAGATTCAGGAGTTATTCCCTTTCTCCCTTGGTACATTTAGAATGAACTCAGACCCAGAGAGGGCAACCGTGTTTCTCATTTCACATGTATAGTTATTTTGACATCACAAATATTACAAATTAGTGCATACAGTCAGATGTTTGTTTCACTTCACTTTGTTCATTGAAAGTTTATTTTAAGCTTGAAATTTTACGTCCAAATCATCCTATATTGAACAGAGTAGTTTTGATGTGTTGAGCTAAATACTGAATGAGACAGTGAGTAAAACTAATAGCAAACAGCAGGTGAAAAGGAAACGGAAAAGAGCAAAAAGTAGAAAACTAAACTGACAAAAACCAGGATTTAAACTCAGGTTTTGAAATTTCGTAAGTCTGCATCAATATTCTGAGTTTCCATACTAAGGCTTTTTTTTAAAAAAATTTATACTAATCCTTTTTTGTTCTTCACATGACAGAAGTTATTCTCATAGTGCATAGTACAATGTTTAGTTGGACCCTTATCCATTTTTCCTTGATTCCCAGCCTTCTCAGAGTAAACATGATGATGGCACTGCTGTGCCGAAACTAGTTCATTTGATTGGCTTGGTGAGCTTGGGATCTTTATTTTCACACTGCAACACTTGTGACTAGTGAGCTGAACCCAGCAGTAAGTGCAGGAAATGTTATGCTCGGTCTGAAAGGGTCAGATCTTCTAAAAGATTCACACTCTTTGGTTTTTCTTTGCCATTAAACTATGTTTTCAGTCTTTCATTGCTTCTGTCTCCCATCAAAAACTGTTCCTCAGTTTCAACGCTTGATGAGTTTTATTTATACTTCAGGTGTAGAATTTGACAGAAAATCATGTCATCGCACTACTTTTACTTACATTTTACACCATATCTTTACTTTTTTGGGACCAGGATATGCGTGTGTGTATGGTTTTCTCCTTGCACGTGTGATCAGTCAGCACAGTTAGGTTCATAGACTTCTAGGATTAATGAAAGTTCTGCAGTCCCCCTAAAAAGAGTAACATGGATACACTTGCTCACCACCTCCTCTCTCCCCAACCATTATCAAACCCATAAAGACCCGCTTATATAACATGTCCAGCCATTAATGGAAAATAACACTCGGCTCCAACAAAGGACAGAAATGTAATTATCGGTCTGAATAGCAGTTCTACTCCTTATTCTTACCCAGAGAGATGAGAAAGAGAGAGTTGGACAGGGTGACAGAGAGGGACAGAAAGTAAGAGAAGGGGTGAGACCTGACAAGCATTTAGTGAAAGAGAAAATTATGAAAGGACAGAGGGAGTGTAGGTAATAAGAACAAAGAGAAGAGGATAGGTTAGTGTGGGGAAAGTCATTATAAGCTCTTTTGTTGTTCCTCTCTCCATACTACACGTCGATTTGTGGTTTTTATGTCTTGTGCAGATCCTTCTCTGGACTTGATGGCTGTAGGGCAGTAGGCCAGTGAGTTTACTCTTTTTTTTTCCCCAGCAAAAAGGATGGAAGATATCTGTCACAACCCTTGAGAAAGAATGAATGATTTCTAACTGAAAAATATCAGCTTTCCCTGAAATGGTCGATGGTGAATATAAAATCTTCTTGCTTCATTTGCCTGGTCATGGTTAAAAAGTCAGTTGCTTGGAAAACCAACATGAATGGAAAAAATTACCTTATAAAAGATTAATATCTTTATTTGATATTTTACTTACATTCAGCTGTCTTGAAATAAATTGTCATCATTTGTCCTCTGTGTTCTTGTGACAGACATCGTGTCAGGAGTGTTTGTACTCAATCCTGTCAAAATCATGTAACATGCCAAATATGCTGAGGGCAAAGACACACAGGCACTCCCTGTGTTCATCCATGGGTGCATCATCGACAGTTCTGCCTGCATCTGTGTTCCAGGATTCTTATTGAATGTTTGCATAAGATGCCAGCAGCAAGCAGATGGAACTCTAAATGTAAGTACATGTATCCTTTCTTCTCTTATCTACTTTGGCTTTGACAGTTGTGTAAAAATGTGTTTGGCCCTTCCTGATTTTTTACTTTTTTGCATGTTAGTCACACTTAAATGTTTCAGATCATCAAACAAATTTAAATGTAAGACAGAGATAACAGAAGTAAACACAAAATACAGTTTTTAAAAGGAGATTTTTATTTTTAAGGCGGGAAAAATATCCAAACCCACATGGCACTGTGTGAAAAAGTGATTACCCCCTAAACCTTATAACTGGTTGGGCAACCCTTAGCAGCAACAACTGCAGTCAAGGGTTTGTTATAACTAGCAATGAGTCTTCTAGAGTGCTGTGAAGAATTTTTGGCCTACTCATTTTTGCAGAATTGACCCTTCGCTAAGTCCCGCCCCCCACGGTTACAGTCGCCAAGTCTGGCAAACTTTGCTAATTTCTACGTACATCAACATGGATTGCTCAGTGATTTCAGTGAACATATTCTGAAGGAAATTGTGTTAAATTTAGTTGGGAAAATATCAGAGGGGGCTACACAGAGAGAACTGCAGGATGCATCTTAGGAATTCATTGTCATTTGTCGACGGAGTAATGTTGATAAAGAGGATATTAAAATCGTAGCGAAGACTCAGCGTTCATACAGAAAGACTCAGAAACTCCACGTCTTGATGATTTATGTCCAGAACAAACGTATAAAGGAACAACAACAATGTTCTTGCATCACAGAGTAAGTTAACAGATTGTTTTATCTTAAGCTCACTGTCATGTATGACTCCAGTAAGTTTCAGGTATCTGATGTGTTTTAGCCTGTTGCTGGATGTTTCCCCCTTGAACAGGATGTTGTTCCCACATCGTGGGTTTGATCAATACATTTGATTTGATCGGGATAGCAGATACTGGATCTGATCGGGATAGCAGATACTGGATCTGGTCAGGGTAGCAGCTACGGGACTGAGAAACTGGCAGAGGACCATGTTATTGTGACAGTGTGGGATCCTATGCCTCCGACTGATCATGCGCCCTGGCTACTTGGCCACAGGGATGTCCCTTTGGCTGACTGGTTAGCGCGCATGACTCTCACCTAGGAGTCTTGGATCGAATCCCGCCTGGGCCCTCCTTCGTCCTGCCACAATCTGGTGCTTGCAAGTAGGGATCCATGTAGCACTAGGGGTGGGTCCATGGATTCTGGATGGGTGGAAGCCTACGTGCTTGTGGAAAGAGGGGGAGAGATGTGACAGTGTGGGGTCCTGACACTATGCCTCCTACTGATCATGCACCCTGGCTACTTGGCCACAGGGATGTCCCTTTGGCTGAATGGTCAGCGCAAATTACTCTCACCCAGGAGTCTAGGGATCAAATCCCGCCTGGGCCCTCTGTTATGTACCTTGCTACATTCTGGCGTTGTCGGCAGGATCCATGCGAAACGCTGGTAAACAGTCCATGGATTCATAATTGGTGGCAACCTGTGCTGGTGGAAAGAGGGGGAGAGATGTGACAGTGTGGGGTCCTGTCACTATGCCACCGAATGATGATGCACCCTGGCTACTTGGCCACAGGGATGCCCCTTTGGCTAACTGGTTAGCACGCATGACTCTCACCTGGGAGTCTTGGGATCGAATCCCACCCGGGCCCTTCTTCACCCTGCCACATTATATTTGTCTCTGATTGTCTCCAGCATATTGGCAACCAACGTGACTTACTAATGTTTATCTGGTGTATTTGTTTAGCCTCTAGCGACACACAGCTACCTTACTCCATGTTAAAACAGTAGCTTTGACTTAATATTATGCCGCTGTCTGGATATCTGTCATCAGACTTGAGAATCCTGTCTCTGCCCCATCTATGGAAGTTAAGTTTGCCAGAAAGTCCTTTCCTTAGTTACGGTTGCTAACGTATGATTGGTCAGCGGCAGTTCTGGGGTGGGGCTGGCGAAGGGTCAATTGTTGTAATTTAGCCACATTGGAGGGTTTTCCAGCATGAACCGCCTTTTTAAGGTCATGTCACAGCATCTCTATTGGATTCAGGTCAGGACTTTGACTAGGCCACTCCAAAGTCTTCATTTTGTTTTTTCTGAAGCCATTCAGAGGTGGACTTGCTGGTGTGTTTTGGATCATTATTCTGCTGCAGAACCCAAGTGCGCTTCAACTTGAGGTCACCAACAGATGGCCGAACATTCCCCTTCAGGATTTTTTTAGTAGACAGCAGAATTCATGGTTCCATTTACCACAGCAAGTCTTCCAGGTCCTGAAGCAGCAAAACAGCCCCAGACCATCACACTAAAACCACCATATTTTACTTTTGGTATGATGTTCCTTTTCTGAAATACCATGTTAATTTTACACCTGATGTAATGGGACCTACACCTTCTAAAAAGTTCAACTTTTGTCTCGTCAGTCCACAGAGTATTTTCCCAGAAGTCTTGGAGATCATCAAAATGCTTTCTGGCATCCTGAGGTGAGCTTTTATGTTCTTTTTGCTCAGCAGTGGTTTTGGTCTTGGAACTCTGCCATGCAGGCCATTTTTGCCCAGTCTCTTTCTTATGGTGGAGTCATGAACACTGACCTTAACTGAGGCAAGTGAGGCCTGCAGTTCTTTGGATGTTGTTCTGGGGTCTTTTGTGACCTCTTGGATGAGTCGTCGCTGTGCCCCCCCCCCCCCCCCCTCACTAATAATTGATGATCTGAAACATTTAAGTGTGACAAACATGCAAAAAAGTAAGAAATCAGCAACTGTATACATACATATACATACACACACACACACATATATATATATATATATGAGTGCAAAAAGTATTATGACCCCTTTAAAATTTTCACACTTTGGAAGGTGAACTTTTGGCCCAGTCTGAGGTCCTGAGCACTCTGGAAGAGGTTTTCTTCCAGGTTATCCCTGTACTTGGCATTCATCTTTCTTTCAATTGTAACCAGTTGTCCCGTCCCTGCAGTTAAAAAACACCACCATGTTTCACTGTTGGGATCTAATTGGGCAGGTGATGAGCAGTGCCTGATTTTCTCCACACATACCGCTTAGATTTAACTCCAAAAAGTTCAATCTTGGTCTCATCAGACCAGAGAATCTTATTTCTCACAGTCTGGGAGTCCTTCATGTGGTTTTTGGAAATCTTTATGCAGGCTTTCATATGTCTTGCATTAAGGAGAGGCCTCTGTCAGGCCACTCTGCCATAAAGCCCCGACTGGTGGAGGGATGCAGTGATAGTTGACTTTGTGGAACTTTCTCCCATCTCCCTGCTGCATCTCTGGAGCTCAGCCACAGTGATCGTTCGGTTTTTCTTAAACTCTCTCACCAAAGCTCTTCTCCCATGATTACTCAGTTTGGCTGGATGGCCAGGTCTAGGAAGAGTGCTGGTGGTCCAAACTTCTTCCATTTAAGGATTATGGAGGCCACTGTGCTCTTAGGAACGTTTAGTGCTGCAGAAATTCTTTTGTAACCTTGGCCAGATCTGTGCCTCACCACAATTCTGTCTCTGAGCTCCTGAGACAGTTCATTCGACCTTATGATTTTCATTTGCTCTGACATGCACTGTGAGCTGTAAAGTCTTATATATACAGATGTGTGCCTTTCCTAATCAAGTCCAGTCAGTTTAATTGAACACAGCTGGACTCTAATGAAGGAGTAGAACCATCTCAAGGAGGATCAGGAAAAATGGACAGCATATGAGTTAGATATGAGTGTCGCTGCAAAGGGTCTAAATACTTTTGACAATGAAATATTTCAGTTTTTCTTTTTTAAAATAAATTTGCAAAAATTTCTACATTTCTGTTTTTTCTGTCAAGATGGGGTGCTGAGTGAACATTAAAGGTTGAATATGGAACATTTTTATTAAAAGCTATATTTTTTCAAAAATAATACCTCCACAGGTCGTTTGGGGGTGTACAGAATGAAAGTACAACATTTCCCAGAAAAATTATATTTAGCCTAAAAATAATTATAAAATAAATTTTTACGGGTTCGATAATGGCATTATGTTTACATCTACAAGCCAATACACGCCGCCATTGCAGGTTGCCAAATACGATCTCTGTGTGGAAACAATATTTCGGTCATAGTCAGGCTTGTATGGGGGAAAACCGTGGACATGGCGAGTGAAGCAGCTGCTTCAGAGCCCTGGAGATATTGTTATCTGTTTCTGGGGAGGAGTGACCTAAGAAGAGCAAAACTTGGAGTAAATTTAGGTGAAGACTTCACTAAATGGACCCACATAAACGTTTTCAATGGAGTAAAACACTGAAATGGCGACTTTCCTGCTGGATCGGTAAGCTAGCTTGTTTGCTAATGTGGCTAACGTTAGCTGTCGGTTATAAACTCCTCTGCGTTACTTGTTGAACATGCTGCAGACTGTTGGTCACTTGCGTATCGGCAGTGAGTCTGGCATCCCAGCGGCTGGAGTTGTTTTTCTGCCGTTGCAACTACAACCGAGACACACGTGATGTCGCTGTTCTGTCCGTATTCCATATTCAACCTTTAATGAGAAATAAAATCAACTTTTTTTATTTTAGCAAATGGCTGCAATGAAACAAAGAGAAAAAGTTTAAAGGGGTCTGAATATTTTTCGTACCCACTGTACATATATATGTGTGTGTATATATATATATATATATATATATATATATATATATATATATATATATATATATATATATATATGTATACTTCTCTACTTCCATATATACGTGCTTCCACATCTTCCTGTCTGCGACCCCCCCCCTCCCCCACACACACACACACACACGTGAATATGAATGCTTATTACATTAAACAACTGTTTGCATGACTGCATTATGAATCATCTGTGTGTCACAAATCACCCTCTGAACACATCTAACCTTCATGGTTTAACTTCTGGGTGAGTTCATGGGTTAGTCAGTGTACAGATGTGTGTGCTTTTTCAGGGGGGTGGGTGGTGGGGGTTTTTTCTTTAACAGTCTTTATAAATGTAGAATGCTTTATTGGTTTTCTATCATAGAAGGGCTTTGAAGAGGGATTAAAATACATTTGGGGTCAAAAAGTGAAAGAGTCAAAAATAATTTGATGTATGAATGGAGGATGCTATATTCATAAGCAACGCTCTACACATCACGTTCATTTAACATCACATTTATGCTCAATTAACATAGACAAAGTATTTTCATTTCTCTCTTTGGACCTATTGTCCCCCTGTTTCCCCTTTTATCAATGAGAAAGCAAAACAGTGATGATTAAAAATGTAAACCCCCTTTTCTGAATAATTTATTTGTGAGTGGCATATGTTAAATATGTGTTGAAAGCATACATTAGATTTGTTTTGTATACAAATCAGCTCCAGGCGTGCACCCTTAGGGGGGAGATTGCAAGATTTGGCATATAGTGATGGTTGTATTATTTAGATGTGCATAGATTTTAAGCCCTGTTCCTGCTGTTACTTTCGTCAACAGTGCATGATTATACCAGACATTATTTAAAGTAGTGGATGGAAAAGAAAGTCTTAATCTGGGATTAGTGAAGCTTTTTCAGGTGTGCACATGTAAAAAAGGATTTGTTTTAAAGCTCTAAACAATAAAAAAGTAGTTTTAGCATCGTTATTTCAAGGAAAAGTTTTAGGAATTGTTTTTGTTTATTGAGATTATCTATTAAATGTTCATTTCTATTGTACAGGCTATGGTTGACATCATTTTGCAGATATAGGCACATTCACGGTTACATGTGTTTAGAAGTATTCATGTGTTCCAAAAGTTTAAGCTGATAGAGGTCACAGAACTCAGTCAGTGAAAAACCTCACATACATTATCACTTTCTTTTCACACTTGCAGAAGGTTATCTATCTTTCATTTCTCTCCTTTTGTACAATAAGAAAGACAGATCTGTTCTTCAGGGGTCACATTTGTCTGATCGGTGAAAAGAAAGGTGAGAGAAAGAAGGAGAAGTAACCACAAAGGAGCAAAATATGTCTTGACTGATTAAATTGTCAAGTCTGTTTACAAGAGCCAGGCCAATACATTAGTTTTTCTGCATGTATAAAAATGTTTTCAATACAGAAAATATGCTGAAGGTCATTCATAGTGGCTTCGCATACTGTACAGTACTGGAGTCCAGCAAAGGGGCTCCAAATCCATAGTTCAGAAGAATCAGCTGTCTGCAGCACATGTAGCTGAACAGACGAGTGTCTGTATGGTATGTTGCTTATTAGCAATGAAGAAACGAATAAAATTAATAGAGACTTCCATCTCAAATAAACTCTTACACACTGTAAATGTGAAAAAGACAGTGGGATATATATCTATATCATAATCTTTCATGGTGTAAAAATCAGTTGTGGCATCAGCAGTTGTACTTGGATAAGTGGCATGAGAATCAAAACAAAAGCAAGTCAAAAAGTGATCGACTTTTTATCTTAGAAGCTTCAAGTAAAACTAAACAGACGTTTCTAATGATAAATTTGACAAATACAACCACATGACCTTTTCATGTTACTGTAACTGCACTGGCAAGAGTAGCACAGTGAGATGTTACAGACCTGATCTCAAGATTAACAACTAAGTGTTGAATATTTAGATTGAAAGTGAAGCCAAAGAAAAAAACATGGGGGAAAGTGACAGAAACAAGAGTTTTGGGGGGATAGAGAGAGGAGCTGAATGAGAAGGGGAGGGGTGTGGTGGGTGGTGAGAGGGTGGGGGTGTGGGGAAGGGTGTGTGGGGGTTTGAAGCATCTCACGCTAACACAGATCATGATCATCATGTTGGCAGGATCTGAAAGATTAGACACATCAATAGTTTATGAATCTCCACAGAGTTGTGCTCAATTCCCTCTTCTATAAATTACTAAATAAGGGCATTTACATCACAGCGCCACAGCAAACTTTTTCCTTTTCTCCACGGTTTCTTTTCATCTTTTTCAAGCTGTAACTTGGCCACAGTCCATTTGACCCTCATGAACTGAGTAATCAGAGAGGAACAGAAGATGAAATGCTGCAAAGTCTTTATTGCTCTTTTAATTCTGAGAAAAGACACAGTGAGACAAAGAGAAGAAGAACGAGGGGAAGACTAAAAAGAGAAGACGATATGGTAAAGACGCAAGCACCTAAAAGACTGATATAATTAATAGATGCAGCCCGTCGATACACATGAATTATGCAACTTTTATATTCAAGAAAATTACAAACACAACCCATTGGGAGAGAATGGAGAGGAATCATTATCTGCAGACTTGAACCTTTGTAAAATGCACCAAATTTTTAATAATTAATCTACATAAACAAATAACACATGAATAAAGAACACAATGAGAAGCCACCCAAGCCACAGGAGTTGAGCGAACTTCCTCTGTAACTTTCCTCGTGTGGAGAGGAAGAGAGTGGAGAGAGGAAACAGGGAGGAGAATTAGCAAGAGAGAAACTGATATAAGGTGACAATGAAAAAATATAATCATCACAGGCAGACTGTGAACTTTATTCAGTTTTTTTTTTTTCTCGAATTGCTCAGCTTGTTTTTGAAACATATTTGAAGTTCAAGTTGCAGGCATGGAACCATGAGATGGAGCTGCACTGAATAACCACATCATCGGGATAATTTTTTCCTCTTTGCAAAGTTTTAAGGAGCAGCTTAAGCACAACTTCAAACCTGCACAATGATCGAACAACATTCATTACCACAACACTGGAGATTGCTTGCCTGTGTTGATGTACTGTGTCGCCATTGAACTGCTTCTAACTATAACTGACAACAGCTACGTGTATATTTTTTAACAAGATAAGCAGCAGAAGATCACCTGTAAAGGAAAATTTAAGCATTTATAGCCAATATTTGAATTTGAGGGCAAATTATTAATTTTATCAACAGAGATTGTATCATTCAATCTGAACACACACATATAATATAGTATGCACACACACACACACACATACACACTATAAATTCATGGGAGCAGGACAGTGAATGTGTCAGAATGGGTTACGGTGGTGTGGCTGAAGAGAGGGGAGGACAGGAGGACGCCCTGCAGTGACCACACAGTGATGCCCCACAGGGGCTCTGACTGAAAATGAGCAAGAGCTGCAATACACACACACACACACACACACACTGACCATGGTCACCTTCAGCTCAGAGCAGAGTATGTTTTACAGTGAAAATATTCATCTGAAATACTCAAACCAGCCAACATTTCAAATACAAACCCCCAAAATCTCCCTTGAGGGATACTGTATTTGCTTGCCTGTTCCCCTTTACACTTATTTTACTTTGTCTTCTTTTTCTGAAGAATTCTCATATAGTTTTGAAATTAGCTTTAAAATATTTTTATATAAAGATGCTTTGAAACATGAGACATGAGCAATAAAACAAACCTAATGATAACAATTACAAAATATACATTCATGTAATATTAGGAAAACATACATGATACAAATACTGTTGAGAGAGAAAGAGCCCTAAAATTACTGAATAATAAAGTATGGATATGGCTTTGTAAAATCGTTGGTAAATTGGTCCTTTCTTTTTTTTTTTTTTTTACTCCATTTAAGCAACATGGATAATTTTTCAGTACTGCTTGCACTATTCAAAATCACGTCACTCAATTTTCTACATTTCTACATTCTTTGTCCAGTAAACTGCAGGAAACCAGTGTGGATTTGGGGTAGTGTCTCCAAGTTGTGGCCTACATGAGGTGTTCATTGCTTGTTTTTAGAATAGAACAGAATGTTTAATGCAGCTCTATCATAATGATAATAACTGTATAATCAGTGCTTTTTCTTGTAACAGAGAGCTAAACTTTCCAGAAACACCAAGCAGAGTGCAATCATGTGAAAATGCACAACAAGCTCCAGGCATTTACGTTTTATTTTAATAATGCTGGCTGGTGTGGACTCAGAGATTTTGATGCACAAAAAGGCTACATTTTCAGATTTAGCAAGCTTTGTGCTGAAGTATAAATATCAATTAACAATTTTATTAAGAGTCCTACCCTTTGACTTCTACATTGACCAAATTGCAAAAACACACCATCTACATCCACGCTGTAATCCAGGGCTATTCAATTCGGTACAAGAGATGCGATCCAGCAGGTTTTCCATGTCTCCTTGCTCTGTCACACCTGCTCAAATTAGAGAGATCCCATAGCCAATCAAGCTCTGCACAATGACTAATTAACTTGTGTTGGAACATGGAGACATGGAAAACCTGCTGGATTGTGGCCCCCGTCAGACTCATTTGAGTAGCCCTGCTGTAAACCATAACAATATGCATTTATTTAGCTTTCTCTTTCTCTTCATTCCTTTGCATTTTCCCCTCACCAGAAAGCAGCCAGGGTTCAGTCAGCATGGCAGAGCAGGAGTGGTGTCTCCAGCTTTTGTCTCTGTGGAGATCAGGGGTTGTGTGGCTCCTAATTGCTGTGTGCCAAAGAGACTGTAGGAACCAATCAAAAGGCCAATCTCTAAAGACGAGCCAAAACTAATTTGTTAGCAATACACCTCTCTTTCTCTTTGCTCTGCTCAGTCTCCTGATGGAAGTCAAGGGTTCATTTCTGTGCCACAATGGTCATGACCTCTTCTTCTTGTTCCCTCTCCTCCTCTGTGGCTTCACAGAGGGTTCATCTCTGATGCCGCTTTGGTCGTGACCTGGCTCTGAATGATGATACTGTGATGAGAGCGGTGACTGGCAAGACTGGCAGAGGAAAGGAAAAAATACTGTATATTAAATTCTCTGTGTTTCCATATTTTCAGTAGCTATTTCATCCCTGCAGTCTGTGTGTGTGTGTTTGTGTGTGTGTTTGTGGAGGACACACCTCAGGGAGCGTGAGAGCGGAGCAGCTGTGGTCAGAGAGAACACACGCGTTAGCTTTGGGTTTCATTCCTGGCTTGTTCAGCAGGGAATCTGGCAGCCTGCTGAGAGGCCGGGAGTAAATGTGTGTATCAGTGATCACATGTCTGTGTGTGTGGTTGAGTTTTCTGTCCTGGTACACACCTCATACCTTTTGCTTTGTCACTCTCTCAAAACTCACTGCTTTGCTCTCTCTCTGAGGAGCTATGACTTCAAAAGGCAAAGTTAAAAAGTGTCTGTTTCACACAGTCAACAAAAGCATTGCTGAGAAAACACACACACATGTAGGCATACAGTTTTCTCAGAGAACACACCTAGCATACTATCTCTGCAGAACACAAAGCCTACCGAGAATAAAGAAACAATCACTCTTTTATATTGCAGTGATACTGGCATTTAAGGCTGCCAAAGCACTGAACAGCTTCCTTCAGGCAAAGTGAAGAGGAAGAAGTAAAGAAAAAGACGCTTTTTTTTGTAAATCGCCACCACAAGTTGGAGTCTGTATACTGTAAAACAGATAAGATTGAAGCCAGACTCAATTGTTTGATTGAGTCCACACACAAGCTCTTGAGTGAGTTGCAAGATGAGCATGATTTTCAGACAATGTCTACGATAGCTGCGTTAGCTCGAAGTGAGGAAGCCATGCAAACACAGTTGCAGGTCTGAGTGATGCAAGCTCAAAGCAACTCTGCTACAAACTCCTTGTAAGCAGGTCACAGTTACACACCGACAGCAACTAACAGAGGTGATCTGTGGCATGAAACTCCTCTGATTAGTGTCTCAGGATGCCAGTTATGCAGGAGAGGATTAAACATCTGGAGAATTATTTGGTTTTAATGTAAAAATCAAGAATCAGTTCATGTTTGATTTTACAAACACAATAGAAATATTTTTCAGAAGTTCCTTGCATCCAGGAGGCTTTACATGTGCATTTAAAAATTTGGGTAAAATTTTGACAGCCTTTGAAAAAAATTTAGATAAAACAAATGTGTTTAATTTCTTAAAATATTTCATGGAGACTGTACATACTATCTGATTTGCAAAAAAAAAATTATTAATAATATTTCTATACAAATCCTTAATTGGGCAAGCATGAGGCATTTTACCAGCCAGTGTATATTTCTGAGGATAAATCTGTGGAAAAACCTCTGAATTGAAAGGAAATGAAAAAGGACATATGCAGGATAAAACCCGTTATTGATGAACACAACAACATAAAATTTCAATCTACAAACTCCAAGAATGTGGCCAACAGCTGAAGTATTTTTTTTTTTAGAACTACAGTACATACACTGACTATACCTACAGTACATATTTATATCAGAGGCAATAGTGCTTTAAAACATCATATACAAAATTTGAATACAAAGTACATCTAAAAGGAATTAACTGTAGGGAGTATCCTATTGCATCAATATACATACAGTATTGACTCAATAAACACTTCTGTGGGGGGTCCACAGGAATGTTGAACATATTACTGTAATATGAGTAGAGGACTGTGTACAATGAACATTTAACACCTCACTTGCCCCTACTGAAAGTGTGTTTAATTTGATTTTTTATTTGTATCTGACATACAGTACAGTGTGTTCACTCACATCAATAAACATCCCATTTAGTTGGATGCTTAATAGAAAAAGTAAACTCACACAGGTACTTTAAGCAGGTATGGGCTCCTTGATGCTAAGAAGCATGCACATGTTGTTTGGTAAACCCGAATAATCTGCAGTGTATAGTGCTTGTGTTTCTGTGCTAAGGAAATAAAATGAGGTTATTTTTTTCACGCTCATGTATGCTTTTTGAATCAAGTTGTGTTCAGATTTGCCACACTTTATTGAAAGAGCCCAGTGTCATGCCATATTGTGAAGAAAACCTTTTCCGGAGGAATAAACAAGCATTTATTCAGTCATTTTCTGTACCGCTTATCCAGTTCAGGGTCGCGGGGGTTGCTGGAGCCTATCCCAGCAATTATCAGGCGAGAGGCGGGGTACACCCTGGACAGGTCGCTAGTCTGTCCAAGGCCAACACAGAGAGACAGACAACCATTCACACTCACATTCATTCCTAGGGGCAATTTAGAGTGTCCAATTAACCTAACATGCATGTCTTTGGATGGTGGGAGGAAGCCGGAGTACCCGGAGAGAACCCACACATACACGGGGAGAACATGCAAACTCCACACAAGAAGGCCACAGTTGGAATGGTTCAAACCCCCTCCCCAGCCAGGAATTGAACCAGTGGCCTTCTTACTGTGAGACTGTAGTGCTAACCACCACACCACCGTGCAGCCCATGCATTTATTATGTTAAAAAAAAAAAATCAGAGAAATAATCAAAGATGCAGTTCAGAATCAGAATCAAAATCTTAACGATCACTGTTGCACAAAGAAAATATAAGGTGCAGTTCCTTCAATGTCAATGTCAACCAGAAGTATAAAAAAGTTAAATAAAATTAAAAAAAACACAATAAAAAGAAAAAACAAGTTGTGAAGAAAAAAATCTGTATATGAATGTATACATTAATGTAATTTATAAATGAATATTTCACCATTTGTAAGGCATTTTGAAAGAAAACCATTTTTAACCCAGTGAAAAAGCACACATTCATCTGAAATTATAATTAAATTATAACTAAAACTTGTTTGCCTGATGAATAACGAAGACTGAAAAGTCCGACAGCATGCAGAAGGTCATTTTGCTGCAAAGTACTGCATCCCCTTTCTTAGGTGGAACCCTCCTCTGAAGGTCTGAGTATTCAGTAGAAAAGCCTTTAAAACCACTTCTGATGCTGCAACATCATCCACACAAATATAGGAACATAAACGGCAGCATCTTCTTTGTCAGTTTGGCAACATGAAGAAAACCAGAAACATGTCACTCACTTGCATTGATTTAAATGAAGTAAATATCAAAATTAAATCATCCAATTAAAAGTTGGATGAAAATTTTGTGTTTGCCTGTTTCATATATTCAAAAATAGCCAGGTAATATTCAGTATGATAGTTTAGTAGAGTGGGAAAAAATGCAGTCACAACTTGAAAAACTGATGAAAATTTATTTTGATGAAAGGAGTCTGGACAGCATTGAAAGGTTCTGGAAAAATGTCTGGAAGTGCAATAAAACCCTGAAGGTCTTTATAAATATTACAAAAACAGTCATTAGATAATCGGGTATTAAATTCAGTGACTTAAATGGGATGCTGACACACGAGAGAGACAAAGAGAGGCTATCGACAAACATGATTAGATTTCAGACATTGTGTTCACAAAGTTCCAGCACATCACCAGTTTCCTTTGCCAAAGAACAAGCAAATAAAACAAATTAACACATTAAAAAGTCCCTGTTTTGATATATTCTACAACTAATAAAGACAAAATTTTATTTTATTTCACAAAATCAAAGGTTTACATGTTAAAGATGATCATGCTGTAGTTTCTTTCCAACAATATATCCTTGCCTAACAGAATGGACATTGTCTACAATATACTCGGCACCATTGATGGTTGAGTTCATACTGACACCTTTGTGAGTCTGTTGCAATTCAGTGAAGTTCATCTGCAGTTTTAAATAAAGGCTAGTAAACCTGCTGGATCAATATGAGGAGTCTTAAACTGATTTACAGTAGCAGTTTTAAAGTGTTGGTATTACAAAGCTGAATTACTGGTGAGACCCTGGTTTGGCTTGCAAATGTTAAATTCAATTTAGAAAAAAAAAGAAAGAAAAGAAATGTAAGTAAGAAAGAAAGAATAATCCAAATAAAGCAGGAAGGTAGTAGATAATTGCTGCAAGCATTGATAGTGGTGATAGTGGTTTTTCTTTAATGCCTGGAATTAAAGAGCTTGATTTGACAGCAGTAGTGTAATGAGAAAAAGTAAGATGAAGCATCTTTAAGAGATCAGATGAAATTGCCAATCTATTTTAATCTATTGTCACCATGGGACAGCAACGCTCCGTTTTTGTGTGGACTAATTGGATTTTGAAATGTATATTGAAAAAAGTCTAATTAGATATTCATCACATGGGGAGGTGCAATGCAGTCACTTGATAAAAAGCCCTTTCTTTATTGCAGGTAGCATTCCTTCACATTCACCACTGCCGCTATTTCTCCTTTTTCCCTGCAGAAAATCACGTTTTCAATGTCGCCCCACCTCCCTCTTTAACTCTGAATTCTTTTTTTCATGTCGCTTTCCGTTTCTGTGTCTAACTAAACTCAATGATTTGAAAGAAAACGCAACCATCAGAGAAATGCACAATTCAGACTGAGACATGTTCTCCTGCTTGTCATTGTCAGTTGTTCGTGTCTTTCTGACCCCTGAAGGGAGATCTACATTGTTTCCATACTCAGCGGTCAAAGGTCCCCACGGGGGTCACCACAGGTCAAGAATGACCTCACTCAACTGAGCTGCCTGTTTTCTTTGCTTTGTTTTCTCCCCTACTTAAGCTCTTATGACTTGGATTTAGACAAAACAGCTGAGACAGATTTACATGAATTTAAAGATGTGATATTTTATTGGACTGAATTGGAAACAGTTGTTTTATCCATGTCATATCTATCCATCAAATCTATGCAACTTTGACTAGAGTACATCATTGCTTTTCATAGTGGTCTCTTACGTAAAACAATGTGTATCCTCATCCACATCAAATAAAATTAAGTCTTCCAACTTTCTGGATAATTTGTATTTAATTCCCCTGTTTTAATTACTTAGGACAGTGTTTTCTTGAAAATCTATGAATGCAACAGTCCAGAAACAGAACAGTCCTTACAAAAGCTTTCTTTTTTATTTAGAAAGACATCTTAATGATTAATCTTGGCCAAACTGAAGCATATAATCATCTTCAACCAAATCTTGGAATTTAGGTGCTTGACTGTTGTTTTAAAGCAAGCATGAAAAAGAGACTACATACTGGTACAAGGCAGAGGCGTTTGCTCTCAGATTGTAAGCCTATTATCACATGTTTCATGTCCAAACAGCACCATGCTCCAAACTACCAGCCTGTTGAATAATGTGGAGTATGTGTCCGCTGCCTCTCACCCTCTCCGCCCTGCAGAATGGCTGTTTAAATGAGATTAGTCCTGACAAGTGAACTTCAGCTGGTAATAAAAACCCCTTTTTATCTGCAAAGCAAACATTAGAGCCGCCCACTGAATGAATACCTAACTCCTGAATTACCATAAGAATAGCTCAGCTGAGTACACTCATAATGCTTAAACTAACAGTGCAGAACACACACACAGGCATGCACGCGCACGTATACTTGCACGCCAGCCACGCTAATGAGTGGTTTCACTGTTTGAGATCTTTGCCTTGTTATGGGTGGAGGCCGCAGTCGCAGCGTCGCCGTGACGATGAGCAACAGGAATGTTGAGACTCAGACAATATTGTTCTGAAGCGTCCATCCAGACTCCCACCACCCTTAACCCCCAAAATTTGCAAACTTCTTCCAAGACCTCCCCAGCCATGCAAGAAGGTCTTTGGTTTGGATTCAAGTTTTTAGTGCTTGGAGGTTCTCAACTAGAGTTAGCATCTTTAAGCTGTATCTCATCCTGTGCTAAATATATCCTTAACCGCTACTTTCCTCACCCTATTTGACAAATAACCCCAAACTCCCCCTCAGTGCCACCCACTCCCACGAGTCTGGGACCTCCTGCCTCTTGGACCCACGAGGGGATCTACAAACCATCTAACGCCAGACTCCCCCACTCACCCCTTCACCCTTTGTCTCTCACCATTGCTCTTCATGGTCCCCCCTTCCCTCAAACCTACGGGACCTCAGGAACGGGCTGACCAGAGCTGCAGAAGGGTGCAGAGAGCAGGCCGTTGGTTCCCAGGACCGCTGTGCACTTGTCATGTAAATGAAGAAGTCAGAACCAATTAGAGTAATTGCAGCGCATCGCCCCGTCTTCGCCACGGCTACCGAGCTGAGGAGGGGCATGGGAGAGAGAGATGGAGAGGAGGGAGGGAAGGAGGGAGAGGAGATGTGGAAATTCAGAATGTGGGAAGGCAGAGAAAAGTTGGGAGGAAATGGAGTTATTGAAGGAGAAATGGCAAGTCAAACAATGATGAGAGATTTGTTTCAGTGCATTTGTAGATAAGCTAAAAGGGACATCATTCTTTTTTTTTATTTGTTCTTTGATAAGATGAGGTTGCAACTCTCTGTCCTGCAATGCTTTGAATGTACAAAAGTCATCAATAAAACAACAGATTAACCTCTCCAACAAGATGATGCGTTAGTTTGAGCACATAAATATTAAAATATTTCTCACAGATTAATGCATTAATACTAAAAAGAGCTGTTCTTTGCAAAAAAGATCATTTACTTTCATTTGTGTTATACACGTAGGAAGGAGGGTAGTAGTGAGATGGTAAGGACAGTGTGTTTCTGCACAAGTGCATTCAATTGTGTGAGTGTGTGTGTGTGGGTAGAAAGGATGAGTGGGTGTATCACAGCAGGTGGTATGGGCTAATGGAACCCCCTCTGGCCTTTCAAGACTACTGTAGGGTTTGATGGTGTGAGAGAGTGTGTTTGTGTGCTGTGATGGCAGTTGTCTGTTTTTGTAGACAATGTGGTTGTCCAAAGAAGAAGAGAAAAACTGTCTGCAAACAAAATAAACAGAGAAAATTGTGGTTCATTCCCTTCACAAACTAATGAAAGATCAGCCTCTCTTCTGCAAACTTACCTCAGTGCAGTTTCCCTCTTGTTGTCAATAAATTTTGCCTGACTTTTGGGGGTAAAATAAGCCTGTTATTGCAATTTATTTCTTATACTCTGTAAACCAAGATACAGTGTTTCTACAGAGTTTTTAAGGTCTTGTTAAGAATGTAAAAAAAAAAAAGGAGGAAAAAAACAAAAGAAGAAGAGAAAGTATTGAAAATTATTTTTCAATGCAGGATATTTTCTGTTTTGTTTTCTCATGGAAAAAAAAATCTGAAATACTAAAAATGGATTGACTGAGCAGAGAGCTATACTGATTGTATTTAGAAGATGTTATCACCATGATGTATGATCTGGAAATTGCCAATTTAAAGTCTCAAATTTAGTGCAGTTTCCATTGCCTATCTGGTCTTTGAGTCTACTAGGACCCACGCTCACATACACCGTTTGAGGGCACTGAAGGTGGTTTGTGCCTCAGGACAGGCTTTTCACTGAAACTGTTTTTCAGCCATGCAATTCAAATAAACAGGTAACAAATTAAATCTTTTTGTAACTTCACAATCTTTTGGCCAATAGTTGACAGTATGATTATAGTCATGATCAGACTGTAACATTTAATGTTACAGTTCATCATCCAAAACCATTTATTCAAAATTTAGTGAACATGTCTGAATTCAGTGCAAACAATGGCTTAAAAATCAGCTTGACTTGTATTTTAGAAAATTTGATGAAATGCATGTGATTTTTAATTGAAAAACGTTGAAAAATGTAGATATCCTGATGATTACATCATGAGCATACAAAAGACATGTTATTCTATAAAAAAAAAGGTGAGCTATTACAGGTTCTTTGCATTTTGTCTTCAGTGTTTTAAAAGTATTTTTTCGTTTGTGAGAATTGCTGTCCTTAAGCCTGTACAGCATTTGCTAGTTTCTGTCCAACTGCTCTTACAGACATGTCTGAACTGACCGATGGCCTTCAGCTCATTCAGTCTCCTCTGTTGAGCACTGCCAGCCATCCCAAAACAGGCTGCACAAGTAAAAAATGCTTCCAAGTGTAAACTTTAATTTCACTTTACTGCAGTCATTCAAATGATCATGAGTGAAGGAGTAAATGTGGAATGAAAACATGAATTCACACGGCAGAGAGTGTTAAAATGAATGGGGAGAGATTGAAGGGAAGAGAGAGATGGACAGAGAGACAGCTTTTGGCCCTGAGGCTTCAGTCTCTACCTCTGTGGTCAGTCAGCATGTAATTTAATGCCTCTTATCCACCCATCCTTCCATCAGACCTCTCTGTCTGTGGACTTCAGCGTAAACACTAAGCGCCTGAGGCAACCTGTACAGCTTATACACACACAGCATGAGTATTAAAGGCAGGGATGAAGTTTGTGTGTTTCTGTATGTGTGTGTGAATAAAAGCTACTTGTAATGTACATTGCAATCCCAAGAGGTCGTTTCCTGTTAAGGGAATGCCACTTTTAGGTCCCTCCCACCCCCTCGACTCATGAAAAGAACACTACTGTATAAGACACACTGTCAGTAGGGATGCACAATACAATCGGCCCCCTATCTGTATTGGCCTATAGTGGCCTTAAAACTAAATATTGGATATCGGCCACCCCACCAATATTTAATCGATATTTAAACAATGAACCCTCCTCTCTGTTTCTAAAGTCTAAAAGAAAAAAACAAAACTTCTTCTTCAAAAACTTCTTTTTTTACAGACTTCAAAACTTCTAAAGACTAGGGGTGGGAAAACATATCGATACACTGAAATATTGAGATATTTTCATTATGCTGATATCATACTGACATTTAAAAATGCGGTGTCGATCTATTTTACCAACAAAATCTTGCGATATTTCATTGTTCTGTAACAAAATCTCGCGAGAATTCAGGAAGATTTCGCAATATTTTCATATGCTGATATCATGTCGATCTATTTTACTAACAAAATCTTGCGAGATTTCACAAAATATCGTTAGCTTTGTAACAGAGCGTTGAAATCTCGCAAGATTTTGTAAGAAAAATAGATTGATACCGCATTTTTAAATATCAATTTAATATCGGCATTTGAAAATATTGCGACGTATCAGTGCATCAATATTTTTTCCCACCCCTATTTTTCAAAGTTTCCGAAAGGTAACGAAACTGCTACAGTATTTGCAATGACTGCTTATTTTTTTCAGCTTTAATATCGGTATCGAGATCGGTTATTGGCCACATGAGTTTTAAAATATCGGCATATCGGACATTGGCCAAAATTCCAATATCGTAAAGCTCATGCATTTAAATATGGTAAATGGGCCATAGCAGCACCTACCTGGTCTTATCTGACCACTTAAAAGCAATTTAACACTACATATGACATCCACCCAATCATGCACCTCCAAGTACAGTATATACAGTACATAATCAAGTATAAACAGTACCCAGCAAAGGTTTGGATACATCTGCTACTAAATAAGAGGCCAGAGAGAAGAAACCAGCCAGAGGGGAGTCTCAGACCATCTCATCCTGGAAATTATGACTGAAGCGTAAAGATTCACACAAAGTTTTACTTTTCCCTTGCATTATGTTTAAATTCTTCATGCCAGTAAAGTCATGTTGTAATGATTTAGTATTTTCCAACAAGTGCTTCTTAGGAATTATAGACCACATCACAATAGAAACCTGGATGTTACCGCTTTACAGTTGTTGAAATGATTTTTTTCCTCAGTCACTGACAGTTTTACCCTCTTTTGAATTTATCAACCAAGCGATGGCAATGCAGACTCAAACATTCACTTTTTTATTTAAAATATTTTTAAAATAATTTCTGTGTTACATGGATTAAATCCCTCTGAACTAAATTTCAATCTATCTTCTTTTGTATTTATGAAAATACTTTAACCATTCAAAACTTTTTTTCTGGCACGTGTTTTGTGAGTTTGAAAAAGGTTTAGATGCAAAACATGAGCTTGTACTGGAAGTCTCTGAGACACTGGATGAAGTTTTTAATTTTTAGAATAAAAATAATAACAATAATAATGAATTTACTCTTCTTTTTGTACTGATAATTCATCCAAGAGAGATCCATAGCCATTTAAGCTGCAGTGCTCCAACTCTGAGAATTGAACTCTGTTGGGAAAATGAAGGCAGCATTGTGGAATAAGACTTTCCATTTCACAAAATGTTAATCTTTCATCACGCAAGGCGATAATGATAATTAGAAAAAGCTGTTAATATACTTCAGAGTGTTATGAAGTTAATTGTGCCTGATGATGATGAAGTAAGACGGATATTTTATGTTTTATCTCAACACACGCACACACACACACACATACACGCACACTCATGCACATCCAAGCACAGATGCCATTGGTATTTCTCAATCTATTATTTTTTAATGCTATGTGAATATTCCCACACAGCACTTCCTAGCCTTGGTTGTGTGTGTCTTTGTGTGTGTGTGTGTGTGTGTGTGTGTGTGTGTGTGTGTGTGTGAGATTGTGTGTGTGCGCGCCAGAGGCCTCTCCCAAGGATAAGAGAAGATTCAATATGTCTGCCTCCATTTAAGGACTGAAACATTCATGCCATGGAGCACAGACGGAGGCACACACACATGCAAAGAAACACACAAGACTGGGAGAAGAATTCTTTCACTTTGTGTCTAGATATATGAAAATATGAAATTAGAATAAAACCTATTTTAACTGATTAATTTGCATCAGAAGAAGTAGGAAGATATAATTTCAGGCTAAGATATATATATATATATATATATATATAAGGTTGTTTTTAACCTGACAAACATCTTGCTGATGCCACTTTTGAAACCTACATACAAGACAGCTTTTAAACAGTTTCTGTTCAGTGGCACATTGGCCCAGCAAGCCACAGCAATGACTGGGGTGTATATGTTTCTCCTCTTATGAATTATGAACACAGTTAGCTCTTTTGTTTATGAATTATTACTGATTCGCCTGCCTCCACAGGATAGTTGCTGGAACAAATGCATTTACACTGTAACCAATTGCATTATTGCCTTTTTATTTTCATACTTATTTGTTTTATTGAGAGCAAACTTGTTTGGGGTCGAGCATGAAACAAAACAACTCATTTCAGAAACATGTTTTTCATTAGGAGGAAACAAATGTTTATTTTACCAGCATTTTGTGAGGAGTCATGAATAAATATGGTGTTTGTCTCTGAGGTAAATAAAACAACAATGCAGAAGCAGAACAGAAGAGATGGAGACGCTGCAGAGATGTGGTTTGGTTCTCTGTGGACTTCTGGTCACGGCTGAGGAGAAGCGCACAAGTAGAGATATACAGATCTGATATATTCTGTACTGTAGGTGTGATTTCCAGACTAATAGGGATTAAACCCGCGGTTAATGAGATAGTGACGGTAACTGACTTATAAATACAGTCTACAGTAAGAATTGCTTGATGGGGGGGGGGGACTCCAGATGGGAGGGAAAAAAGAAAAAGACAAAAACAGAGAAGTCATGAATATGGAATGTGTGTTCCTTGTGATTTAAATATTCATGACATGGCTATTAGTATGTCATAACGGCATTATCAGCTTCAGCAGCCAAAAGACGAGAAAACTCTGGCTTGATTGATCTCATCAGGACATCATCAATAATGGATTACTCCAATCACAGTGCTGTGAGGGAGCGCACGCTTGCAGGCGTGCACAAGCACACCCCCAACATGCGCAAACAATTATGACACAATCTGTAATTTAAACCTGCCGTTAAATCAGCCTTACCTACAATGCAAACGCATTATCACACCATGATTCACCCTCTTCGGTGGCTAAGTTAGAAAATATTTATTGAAATTCATAATTCTTTTTAAATGTACTAATTGCACTTTTGTTGGTTGAAGTACAGTAAATTCTCAAGCCAGTATCAAATTACAGTGGATCTTGAGTGTTTTAATAAATTTAATTGTGACACACTGAATAAAGTACATCAGTTTTCCTTTAGATTGACACATACTCTCTAATCCTGACAGCTATAGATGATACTTGATTTAAACCAGGGTTATCACGAGGCCTAAATACTTTGTACTCACAATTAATAGAAGTCTGTTTTGACTATCAGTCAAACACAAATTTGACTATATTATTCAACTCATGTATTCACTCAAACCTTCACTCTCTGCAAACCTTTTGACTCTGACACCACTTTAACTCCTTCAACTCTGAGGACAAGAGTGAAAAGAGGGCAAGTTCACATGCTTTACATTTCTCTTAGTGCAATAACTCAATCAGGTTCTCCCCACTAACTTGCTGTACTGGGTTTTTATCATCAAATTGACATCCTGTGCTCATTCATTAATTGATTGTTAATGTTAATGAACAGCAACAGCCTTCAGCCTGTTTTGCTGGTAGAAAGAAAACATTAAAGCAGTTCCAAAAGAGAGGCTTACTGTACCTGAAACCTTTTTTTTTTTTTTGCAGGGTCCACCTACCTCCCAGGTTAGATTGAATGTGATTTAGACCTGAATCAACTTGTGTTAATGGGACTAATTAGTTGCTGAAGATGTAGAAAACTTGAAATTTATTGAGGGAGGTAACCTCCAAATTCTCCAGATATCAGATTGACTCAGCATCTGTTGGTTGAGAATCACTTCAGCTTAAAGCTGAGGATTTTTCTTCTCTACCTCGGAGGTTTTTATGTGTTGCCAACTTTTACTTCAATAATGCTTACATGGTTACTGTAAATATGGTTTCTTCCTCTTATCAGCTGAACAGATTCATAACAGACATCTCATGATTTGTATAGTGCATTTTGGTAAGGATAGTGTCTATGTATGTGTGAGGATACGGATGGATGAGTCTCTCTTAAAAGTGCTCTTAAGTGTCTAGACAAGGCTGCATGTAGAGCTCATCTTTATGCTCTCACAGCCTGTGAACTTCTCTTGTACCCTCACTTCCCCCTCATCAGCTCTCTGTCAGTCATATAGTAGGTCCTACTGTACTTATATGCCATCAAATTTAAATGAAGCTGCTCTTTGTTCTTCGGTAAAACAACGGCTTGATGTTAAAAGTTAAAGTAAAATATTTTATTCTCATAAACTAAATGTGTGCCTGTTAAAAGTTTATAAAAATGAAAGTTTTATATCAAATACTCTAGTTTTTTTTTATCATTCATTTACTTCTGCTTCAGTGTGGTTGTTCATTTTAAAGTATCCTCCTTCGCCTCAGGCTTTAAGGCAATGCTTTAAGAGAGTCTAGCCTGACTTCAGCTGGGACTCTGCTAGATAGACCACACAGACACTTATGCACCGTCAGGCACTGAAGCTACTGGATGCAGATTTTTTTTCCCCCTTGAAACAACTCCTCACCACCTGACTAAAAGGTTTCCCACTCTTGGCACAGCTGTTCTTGTGGCTCATTTACTCATATGCAGTAAAAACGTCTTGTCTGGGAAAAGATTACAAAGGATTTGTCTTTCATCCACACGGACAATAAAATGTTTTTTCCTTGTATGCTTCCACTCAGGAAGAGTGGAAAGTGATTTTCCTCTTTTACTGCTAAGTCACAATAGGGCTGAAGTCTTGTCTTAGATTACCCTGGAGATTATTGTCAGAGCTGCTGCAGCTGCTGGTGCTGCCAAACACTGGGAAAAGGTGTATCCATACTTATGCGCTGGCATAGCTGTTACATACTGTATTCAGTAGAACAAAAACAAGGAAAAAGGAGTGGGGGTTATTTGTGCCCTATCATCTCTCTGGTGCTCTTGCTGCTTTTGTTTGTGTAGGAAGTTGTATCTGACCTGCGCTCATATTTCCCATTCAGATCCCACTGTTCAAATCTGCCTGATGGAATATATATACAGCTAAATTTCTTTGGGAAAGTGCTTTTTAGGGAACGTAATGCTGCTCATATTAAAATTTTGACCTAAACATGATGGTAAAATGTTGTGTATAGTGGGAATGTATCACTGAATCATCACAGCAGAGCATCATATCTCACCATTAATTGAAGAGACTGATGCTCTGTCTACTCAGAATACAGCCACGTGAAGAGGATGGTTAGCATAGCTTGAATGGAAATAGTGGGAATCATCTGTAGAAACCATGGACTCATGGTGCGGTACTATGGGGGGAATACACTGCTGGTTTTATTTACTGGGTGGCAATGACTTTCATTCTATCATATAACCCAGTGTAAAATGAAAACTTCTGATGTTCACCAAGCATCTTTTTCCTCTTTATTCCTACATTTGTGTAAAGCAGAAGTGTGAAGATGCAGATAAAATGCAAATATCTGAAAAACAGTAAGATGAAGTTTGTGTCTTCTTCACCCTCTAGTGTAATGCATCTCTGTATCTCTAGTTCTGAACTCATCTTCTTCAATGTACACAAAGTGTAGTCTTGTCAGGTCTAACATTCATGTGCATGAATATTTCTTTAATGTCCGTGCGTGTGAGTCCAACCTACCAATCATGGTACACACACTGAAATGCTGTCGTTGTGTACGTGTGGCTTTTTATGTAGATGTGATATAATGTTGTTTTTGTATGTGTTGTCTGGTGTGATCGTGTCTGTGTCTCAGTGACTCAGCTGTGTGTATTTGTGTGGGCTGGCTGTTTGTTGTATTTCCACATGTCACATTGAGTCATTGGTGTGCTTGTCATTGCCATACCGACTTTGCAGTGACATATGCCTCCTTCTTGGCTCCCAGACTGACAGGACTGTTGCCGTGGTGAATCCAGGGGATGTTGGAACAAATCACACCTCTTCTTCTTCCTTCCTCTGAGTGACGTTCAGTCTGTCACTTATTCTTTCTTTGTTCTTTTCATGTGCTGCAAGCTTAACATCTTCCTGTGTGTGATGATCCACACATTACTGACAGTGGCTGACCAAGAGGAGAAAACAAAAACGATTTCAGGGCTAAAAGTGATAGGGGAGAAATCAAGTTTTCTATAAGACTTTCTATCATTTGGGGTTCGTAGTTTTAAATATCTGAAATCATTTTTTTATTGTTTGGAAATAGAAGCAGACAAAAACAACCAAACAAACAACCAAACAAACAACCAAACAAAAAAAAAAAAAAAACTGGGTGATTATTTTAATTTTTGAGTTTATTTTTCCACTTTATTAGCTCTTGAAATTCAAGATAAGAGGTAAGGAGCACAAAAACTACATTTTTATTTTGATCGCATAACTATCATACAGTACATGCATTCTGATCAGTTTGTATTTTGCAACATCCCTGATTTAGCAGTAAAAATCTGATTTATTTCTGCTCATAAGACAGTGGTGAAAATAATATAACAGGATACGATTTTTTAATGATAGAGGGATATACTGTATCTGAGAAAAGTGCTTGTCAAGAGTTGTTTACCTTTCAGCATTGGTGCTGCTGTACATTTGAAGGGGAGCTATTATGTGGGCTGTGGGGGATGTGTTTGTGCTTGGTTTTTGTAACAGTTTTTACAATATGTGTTGAGTCTGTTTGGAGAAACATTCTGGCTCATTGTGGAACCGAAGAAAGAAGAAAACTGTTGTATTAGTGTGGCGAAGGTTCACCGAGAGTTCGCTGAGGTCACTCTGTATCAAAAAGTGAGAGTGGTTAAGACAGTCTGGCAAAGGAGGGAAGTGAAACCAGGAAGAAAAAGAATAAAGGAGGGTAAAAGTCTGGTGCATTTGTTCCAGGATTCTAAATCCAAACCTCTCATAGTGTTTTAGATGTTTTTTTTATGTGCATACAGTTACAGTAACATAGGCAACACATTTTAAAGTGGATAGAACCATTTAGGTTCCTGATGGAGGTTTTACCATTTCAGTTATACATAAGAATAGGAATTTGTAATTTAACACAAATAAATAACACAGGCAATCGAACAGAAGTAAAAAAATAACAACTAAAAAACTATAAGTCTATTTTATATCACAATTTTTCAAAGGAGGTCCACTTTGCTGCTTTTATAGAGCGTTTGATGATATCACATGACCTTATTCATGACACACTTTACCCGGTTGTCATATAAATTGAGGACTAATGCCCCGTTTCCACCCGCAGGTCTGGGTCGGGTCAGGTCGGGCCAGGCCGGATCGGGTGGGTTTTGGTACGGATGTGTTGATTTCACGCTGCGCCCCCACAGCATCCTGTACCCGAACTCTGGAGGCGCTGGACAGCGCTGCTACGTGATCGCGTGACATCATCGCTGTGCAACGCCGTTTAACCAAAACACCGCGCCACATGTGACAGAAACAAAAGGAGTCCCCCCGGCTTTGTTTTTAGGCTTGGTCACGAGGGAAGTGAGATTTTTCAACAAATCAATGTATTGCTTTGTGTTAGCTCCACCTCTTTGGTCCGGATGGTTAGATCAGTACCCACCGAGGGTGCCAAAAAGTAGCCGGGTGGGTCGGATATAAGGGTACCCGTCCAGGTTTTTATCTGTGAAGACGCAAAAAAACGTGGACCGATCCGGCCCGACCCGCTGGTGGAAACGGGGCTTAAGTAACAAAGGGGATCAGTAATGTTCATGTTTCCTTTGTCAAACATTGTTCTTTTTGGTATCTATGGTAGTTCCTTCAACTGGATGAGGAAAAGTTTGAAATCTGAAAACTGAACACTTTCACTATATTTCATTTCTATATTTTGAGCCTTCCAGCACATCAGCCAAAGTTGAACATGTTTATGCATGTGTAACTGCAAAGACTTTTCTCTGATTATCATAAATGAGGTGTTTCGGTTCCATGGCTCAAGCCAAGCTATTTTGGTCACTTTCTATTTTATTAAAATAAAAAAAAGTCATTTTTTTTCATTCATCACCTGATTTGGCACAGAAGAGCTTTTAATCAAGCTTTGCAAAAACAATTATATGCCATCAAAATCAGTATCAAAGCTGTCAAACAGGAATTAACATTGTGTCACAGCAGCACTTTGAGCTGCCCCTTTCAGACTTGCACATAAAAGTGGTAATATTGCAGACTCTGTCCTTTATAACGCTTGTATTCAGACATGTGTACCGCTCTTTTTACCTCGGAGATGTCGCAGATGTACCAGCTGGACCCCATGTCAGAAGAGCAGAAATATTGGGCCATGTTGTTTTGGCTGAACGCACAAGAAAATGTTCCAGAGAGTTGAAGGGAGAGTGGGGGCTGTGTTAACTTTTCTGCAACATTTCCTGATGTCTGAACGCGATAAGTCCGCAGGGAAGCGGCATGTTTGAAAAGACGAGTCCATTTAAAGAGCGGATGGACTTTACCGCTCATGTTCCGCAATGCAAGTCTGAAAGCGGCTATACAGAGAGTTGTTTGAATGAACCA
Organism: Atherinomorus stipes; assembly: GCA_023101725.1. Classification (NCBI taxonomy): domain Eukaryota; kingdom Metazoa; phylum Chordata; class Actinopteri; order Atheriniformes; family Atherinidae; genus Atherinomorus; species Atherinomorus stipes. The sequence continues at coordinate 433,074 of JALJCO010008002.1, read as the reverse complement.
AAGAGTACTATTGTCCTGTGAGTTCAGATTGAGCTTGCCTCACTCTTGTTATTGGGGGCATTCTCCACACGTCTACTGGCCGATCACCCACTGACGCGCAACCCCAGCAGCATGCTACTGTTGCTACTAGCTAGTAGCAACAGTAGTAACAGCTACTCGTTCATTCGTCTTAAAGTATTGGTGAAATTGAAGAGTTTTGCTGCAGATAATGCCTTATAGAGGCCCAAACAACAAACAGGAAGGGGATCATCTCTCAGCAACTGTTTTACCAAGCTGTTTTGTGTATTGAATGCAAGCCTGTTCAGATGTGTAATATAAATGGCTTTATCAATTTGTTTAAGCATTCAGTCATAGATCACTTTTTGGTTATTGTTCTCTACAACTGTGAAAGTGATGGAAGCAGTCACAATGGGGGAGCAATATTCACCATTCACACAAAATTGGGCATCAAATCAAGAGACTTACAAAGCTAAAGTCCTCATAGAGTACGCTCCCATCATGTCATAGTTTCTGCTCACTTCTTCTCAGAAAGTCATAAGAATTCACAATAGAGAACCACAGCAGCAGTAGGTAGATGTGACATGCTCAATGCTTAAAAATGATCCCATCCCATCCCAATGTTCTTATCCCAGCATGCAACATGGCGTGATGCACGCAATGTCTGTAAATTACATACTTCTCTTGTTCAATGTGCACAAAAGGAGTCAATTAAAAAGCTGTCTCATTCACATATATCTAATAGCCTACTCTCAGTGAAAAAAATCCTAATAAATATGAAATAGATCCATTTTTAAAAAACTTTTTAAATCACTGCCTAGATTTAAAGGTGGAAAGTCAAAGAAAGTATCTTGTGTTTCTGCCTCACATTACTTACATCTTTATTCATAAGCTCGTATACTCATATGCGTAAAGGTCGACAATTGTTTTAGTATCTATAATTTACATTTTCACTTTTGAATCTCATTGTCTTTTGAGATACCCAAACCAGTACGTTCAGTTGCTGACACAAAGAGTTTCTCTGCAGCTTTTTAATGGGAGAGCAAGCTGTGTGAAGAAACAAAATGTCACCAGGCGGTCCCCATGCAACCACCTCCCAACACAGGGCATACTTAGCATTTAAGCACCCCCCTCCCCATCCCAACAACCCACCACCCTACCCTGAAAAAGGCGTGCTAACATTTAGCGGCAGGGGAAAAAGAGGGAAAGGATGCACAGACGGGCTTTAGCTAGGCAGGCAGCAGATTCCTCTGGCCCTGTAGTGGAGCCGTGGGGAAGTTTTTAATTCCTCCACCCTTATGCTTCATTTGTCCTCTAGATCCCCCATGTGAGGCTCCACAATGACCACTCATGTGTGCACTTCTGTTGAATTATTAACGAGGGAGATAAGGGAAGGAGAAGACGATGAAAAGATTTGGAGAAGGGGAGGGGAAGCAGGAGGTGAGAGTAAACGGGAGTGCAGGGGGAGAGGAGAAGTGAGGGGAGCTCCAAGTGCTGTGGTGAGGAAGAGAGGTGTGGAGATGTAGTGAGGAGGTGAGAGGTGAGGTGATGAAGAAGGGGTCAAAAAAATGAGGTGAGAAGAGACAGGAAGTGGGACAGAGATGGAGAGAGGATAAGAGGAGGAAGAGCATGAAGAGTGGACAGGCAGAGGGTTTTAATGGCAATTTCTGTACAATACAAAGCTTCAGCTTCTGATGGTGATAATCAGAGAATATGAGAGTTGTTTTCAACTGGATAGTTATATTTGGGGGCTTATAGGCGTTATAGTTTCTTTCTATGTTTGTATGTTTCTTTCAACAATTTTTGCAATATTCGGTAAAATTGGGTTCATTATCCCATACGCGATGATTAATTTAATATATAAATATTATTATACATCAACTGTGAAAGTAATTGGGCTGAAAATACATCTGCCAATCGTCTCTGCATTCCTTACATTTTTCATTTGTCTATTGGCTCGTCAATCACATTTACTACCGTAGTAAGAGTGATTGACGGTCAATTCAACGGGTATAGGCAAGACTGATCAATGAGAGTGATTGATTTGTGAGAGTAATGCTGTGACCCGGAAGCTGCGCACACTCGTCTGACGTTTACAGCAGGTCACTAACAATCATTCTGTGAGCAGTTAGCGATGTTTAGACAATGATATTCTGCTTACCTGCATTTGTGACTCGATGGGAGAATCTGGAACTGCTGTCTGCTAAACACCACAGTGGCTCGTGCACGTTATTCTGTGGCCGTGGAAGGGCGCTGTGAATCTAGCAGGTTGGCCTTGCATATGTGCATTGTTCAAAAACTTGCTAACAGTCTCTGCTTTCTGAAATAACAAAACATCTTCTATAGCGCCTTTAAATAAGTTAACACCTCAGGGGATTGAGAACAACAAAATTAGGTATTTTCATGATTTGATCATGTTAGTAACTAATATTCCATCATTTATTTCTTTGTAATATATTGTGGTGTGTGTTTATACTGTAAAAAAAAAGTTTATTTCCTACATTTTCTGATTACGTTTGGTTGCCCAGTTGCCCCAACATCTTACATCATGAAAGTTCTTGAGAGACTATTACTGGCTCGCCTCAGTAAAGAAGAGAACACCTTTCAGAACCCATTTCAGTTTGCTTTTCATAATGTTCTTGGGATTAAAGATGCTATCATTTACCTGCTTCAGAGAGCCCACTCTCATCTGGACAAATAAGGCAGTATTTTCATGGTCATGATTTTTGATTTCTCAAGTGCTTTTGATAAAAATTTGACTGTTTGATGTATAACTACCCACCAAACAAGATAGTTTGTGAGACTGAAAGTTTGTGTGTTTGAGATGATGGTCAGCAGCACTAGCACCACAAGGGACTTCTAACCATTTCTCCTCACACTCTACACCTCAGATTTCCAGTACAACGCTGAGTCCTGTCATCTGCAGAAATACTTTGATTACTCTGCAGTTGTGGGGTGTATCAGTGATGGACAAGAACTTGTGAGATGGTGTGGAAACAAACACTACATCTTGAACACAAACAAAACAACAGAGATGATTGTTGACTTCAAAAGGAACAGAAATAAAGTATTGTTTACATCCTGGAAGAAGAGGTGGTGGAGGAATATAAGGAGGCTTCATTGGTGTTCAGCTGGACAACAGACTGGACTAGACATGCAACACAGATCATCTACATACAGGAAGGGACAAAACAGACTCGTACTACTACTATCTGCTCGACTTACAGTACATCTTCTATAAGTCTGTTGTGGAAAGTGCAATCAGCTTTGCAACATCAGAGCCAGAGACTAGAGAGATGAAAGAAGCTGATCTAGAAAGCTGATTCTATGCTGGGGATAATTCTGGAGCCGCCGCAGCTTATTGTCCAGAAAAGAATGCTGCACAAGCTGATGCACATTGTGGAGGATTCCTCACATCATTTACACAGGGAAAAAACAAAAAAGCATGTTCAGTGAATGACTTCTTCAACTCCAATGCAAGACAAAAAGGTACCAGAAATCATTCTTGCAAGCAGTTATCACTCCCAAGTCACTATTTTCTTCCACAATCAATTATTGTTGTCTTTTATAATTGTTTCCATTCATTTTACAAACCAAAGGTAGTAAAGACCTCAACAGCTTGACTTTCAGGCATTTGTATGAGTCACGCATGCAGCACCTACGTGTAGAACACCAGAACTATTACACCAGACAGAACCATTGATAATGTACAAATTGATCCTGATGCTTAAAATCAGTAGATTTCTACTGTAAAAACAGAAAATCCTCCAAAACTGTAATGTGTATTTGCAAAAAGGTCTTCAGCATTTAAAAATGTTAAATAATTTCTGCCATGAGCTGTGAAATAAGTAAATCTGTGTTTGTGCTTGCATTATTTGTATGTCCCGTTTGTGTTGATGATCTTTTCTCCTCTGCTAACCATCTCTCTTTCAGTTTCAGACTGATCACATCTCTGCTGTTACTTTGAAGACTGTCGACCTGGTCACACATCACAGTCATTACACCGCTTTACTGTACACCTGAGTGCTGCAAGAAGGACATAATTGGGTTGGAGCGACGCAACACACACATTACATCAGTTATTAACATAACTGTGACAATCACAGAGTATGCGGAGGAAAAACACAGTCAGTAGCTTGTTATAGTGAGATATTGCTAAAAGTGTAGCAATGTAGACCAGCACAAACACAGTGCACCACACAGCCAGACCACACTCACATGCCTTCTTTGAGAAAAAACAGGAATCACTGAAAAATATCAGTGCCCTTATAAAACACACACAACTACACACACCTCCACACGTGAATACAAGTTGGAGTAAGACACAATGAATGAATGTGCTGATTAGTCTTGCAATTTGTGTTTGCATGTGTGTGTTGTGTATTTGCGTGAGTGTGGGTGTGTGTGTGTGGAGAGGGGGTATATCCTCCTAAGGGAGGAGGCAACTAAACCCCCCTTCTTACAACCACAGACTCTCTCACACACACAAATACACATACAGTGTCTGGGGGGTAGAGTAAGCCCTGGTGGATTTGTAGAAAGGCCCGGATTGTTCATTAATAAAGAAAGGATGAAAAGGGGGAGTGAAGTAGAATAGTGTGTTGGGTGTGTGTGTGAGTGTAGGTTGTGTGTGTATTAGAGGAGTGGGAGAGAAAGAGAAGGGGAAGAGACACAGAAAGATAAGGGGGAGGAAAGGGTACGCAGTATTAGACAGTAATTAAATAATCATCTGTGTTGCTCTCGTTTATTCCCTCCCCTCTTCCTCCCCCTTCTTCCTCCTCCGCCTTCTCCTACAGCACTAGCGGCCACAACACCTGTCACAACTCATCACCCTCACACACACAGACAAACAGAGAGAAAGAAGCGGCAACAGAATAAATCATATCAAAGCCATATACACATTATGAACACACAGAGTCTTATGAAATATAGGCACTCGTACATAACATAGAATAACTCACTCAAACAAGCATGTGCACACAAATATGTTGATAAAACACACAGGGGAGCAGTGTGGGTGTGAGAGCAGAGGTGAGGTACAGGGTGTGTTTAAAAGGCAGGACTGCTTGTCACATTCATTTCCACTACTCAGTTATTGTCCATGGCCTGCTTCTAGCCACTGTATCTGATCGCTCATGTCAGGTAACTGCTGTCCAGCCCAGGTAAATAATACTGGATGACGTGGACTGGTGACAAGTGCCAACTCTAATTAAAAAATAAATAAATAATTCAGACTTGTTTATTCTTCTCTAGCTTTAACATGTTGGCAGTGGCAGTCCATATGTTGTATCTTCACAGACAAAAAAAATGAATGATTTGTGACTCATTTTGTATTTATATAATGGTTGACAGTTACAATAAGACACACACAATTGGGCAGTCCTGAAAGTTTTTATAAAGTCAGACTTCATGAACTGTTAAAATATCTATCTACTGCAAAATAGTTTAGATGATGTAAACAATTGTTGACTTGTTTACAAGCTGTCTGATCTACTTTAGTTTTGTAGTTACTGCTTCATCTGCCTTTTTCTTTAATTACTGCACAAATGCTCATACAAATGATCAGGGAATGACATTCTCTGTGATAGCTACAGCTATCAAGTGCACATTTAGGAGACACATTTTAAAATATTTTCATATGATACTAAATAGTGGGAATGACTGAACTTTATAATCAGTAAAACTCAGTATCAGTTTTTCGAAAATAGCTGTAATCTAATGATGATGATGATATAATCTAAGCAACAAGTCATGACAACTATTTTGTTTAAGTAATGACAATCGTAGAAACATCTGAAATGATCAATGCTGTTGCAATTTAAAGATCAAATAACTTCTAAAGAACAATGTTGGTGTGAGGACTATGCTCTCTGATAATCATGCTTACTCTAACACATTGGTAAAAAAAAAAAAAAAAAAAAAGAAAGAAGAAAAATAAGATATTTCATAAGTGCACCAAACAGACAACACCTTGAATACTGTACTGATAAAGACCTCAAAACCAGATTCAGCCAGGGTTGCTGCACTCATTGTGGTTCCATTTTTATTTTTGCACTTGGAATGTTAACTTGGAAATGCAACTGCATAACAGAAGCAACAGCTTTCTAGACTTATAAATTGATCCAAAATATGTTTGACTTAAAAAATCATGACATGACAACCTTCTTCATTTTCCAAAACTGTCAGAATATTCATGTGTGCTGCTTTTAACATCCTCAAAAACATTTGTTAAGACAAAGAATGTTCTGGAGTTAGAATCGATTTACCTGCTGTTTTATCTACAGACTTGTGTCCTGGTTAACCCTAACCCTGCAACTTGGGATTCAGTCTGTTGGTGCTGTTGTTGATTCCAGCTTTGCTCTGCAGTGGCAACAGAATATAAAGATCTGCTTTGTGTTTGAGTGATGCAAAGCATTATATAACAAATACCATACATTGCAAGTGTTAGCTGTGCTTTTCACCCATATTTCTTTGCTTACCCCCCCCCCCCCCCCCCCCCCTCCTTTTCTTTTTTTTAGTTATGAAATCAAATGTTGTCAGCCTGAGTTAGCCCCTGCTGGTTCGAACTAACTGAGCCAGTCAGCACTCAACTGATGCTAACGGCAATGTGTTGGTAGGTTTTTGGGAGAACTGCATGTCTATTAATCTGTGTTGAAAAAATGGCCAACCATGGGGCTGAAAGCAACACACACAAACACCTCCATGAAGGTATGAATTTGCACTTTTGCCTGAGAAAGGAGGTTGAACTACTTTGCATCTTCAAAAATCACCCAATGAAACAAAACTGTAGAAATAAATCTGAGCCTTTTAAGACATAACAGGATTATTGTGATGGCTAAAATATCTAAATTTAATCTTAATGATATGTCATTGCCTGGAGAAAAAAGAAATTTCTGAAAATGTTCAAATACAGATTAAAATGTGAAAAATATCAATAAAAATAAAAGCTCACATGAACTGAGACCATATACACTCAAATAAGGGATTTTTAGAGCTATGGGTGTTAAAATGTAGATTATTTGCAATTAATCCCAAACTACAGTTTTAAAAAAGGAAAAAAAGACATGGCATCCAAAGTCAGGTTTTCATATGCTCTGTGACATTATCATTGCATAACCCTGTTTTCTATTTGGAAATTAACCACAGGTGTACTCTATGTATCCATACCTACAGTACACATGCACATCATATACACATGAAGAAAAACACATAGATCATCAGCACACAAATTTGCCAACATACATTCCCTAAATGAGCCCCAGCTTGACAAAGAAGAACATTATGTATAATTACAGTCAACCATATGCCATTGGGACAGTTGGTGATGCTAACAGGGTTCAGCCATGAGGAGAAAAGACACACTCACACACACAGCAGTGTGTTGCTGTGGATTCATTTTCTCATTCATTGATTCATATTCCTGAGCACTGCCACAGGGCTTCACAGTGAAATCCGGTGCACAGGTCAGTATGGCTGGACAATATGGTCTTTGTTAATGATGATCAGAAAATTCTGTCTCTGTGCAGCAGGAGGTAAACAGGGTTGTGATTAACATTTGCTGGGAGTTACTCATTGATTTTGTCTCTCTTTTTTCCTTTTTTTGGTGGTGATTGTAATGTTGGAAACAATCAATTTGTCGTTCTGTGCTGACACAAAGAGTCAAACAGACTTCTGGACCTGCATGTGGAGTATAATAAAAATTTGGAAAATAATTTTTACACTTTTGGCCAGGTTTACACAAAAAGATTTCAGGCACATTGCAATTGTTACTGAGCTTTTCAACAACTCTGAACAGCTCTGTACAGAGATATGCCAAACAAGTTTTAGGGATTGTTTTCCATTTTTAACAACAATTCTACAATAGGAACAATTCTGGCTCTGTCTAACTTATACAGTAGGAAAGAGGACCATCTTTTTACTCTTTCACAAGTTACAAGGCAGCCTTGGAGATTCCTGATCTAGTCAACAGACAATCTTTGGATTTGACGAAAAACTATGACCAAAGTCCTTTAGGGGGTTCTGTGTGAGGTGTTTCAGGAGTGTCAGGGTTGCTTCTGCAAACTGTGTTTGCACATTTTGTAATAAGTCAGACCAGTGCATATGACAGACTTGTCCAAGATGGCCCTTTTTGTCCATGTCATCTTCATGCTCATTTTCAAAGTGTGGCTGCACTGAGGAATGCTTTCTGCAAAAAAACAGAAGTTCATGTTACTGCTTTTTCAAAAAGATGCTGTCAATATTATCAGTGGTATTCAGACTGTCACGTCTTATCTAGTAGCTTCTCTCTTCCAAAGCAGAGAGGGTTTGTTTGACAGCAGTAACCTGGTGGTTACTGTATTAGCTGAGCTTATGCTGCGTTCCATTTGAACTCGGAAGTCGGAAATTCCCAGTTCCAAGTAGGAAGTTTCAACTGGAACGGCCCCCCGAAGTCGGATTTCCCACTTGGAAAGTCGAACTATCCTCGCAGCTCCAAGTTCAGATTCAAAGATTGCCGCACTGTGTTAGCAGTTTTAGCCCCTGTAATGTTACATTTATTTGTACACTTCTTACTAATATTTTGTTGTATTAAATCAGTCATACAAGTAGTATTGGTTTATATAGATGTAGGGGGAAGCTGCTGTAGTGTAATTAACATTTTTCATGTGGAATATGTAAACTACAATGTCAGCTGTGCTAACAATGGCTAATAACAATAGCAAACATGTTGTTTTGCTAGGCTGCTAACTGGTTTTACGACCAGTGAACTGGAATGCAATTTGGTCGGGTGTGACATCACCTCCCACTTCCCACTTCCCAGTTCAGAGGTAAATGGAATGGAGCATTCATTTGTCGTCTGGGTAGCTACACAGTAAAACCGAATACTGTTAAAAAAAAAAAAAAATGGACGTAATATCCAGTCATGTCTGAAGAGCTGAAAGTAAAGCCAATTGGGCATGTCCCACTGTCGGCATCTTGCCGTGTTGCTTGTGTTGTCACTCCCAGAAAACATTAAAATGGCCTTGGGGCAAAAGATTGACAGCCAACGTATTCTGGGCTAAATGCTAACCAAGCTAACTTGAAACTAACAGGAGCTAACGAAGATTAGCCTCCTAAGCGGTGGGCTAAAGGTAAGGCATGTTTGGACTTGCTCTTAGCTGCTAAAAACCACCACCCACAGACTGAGACCTTACCGAGAGCAAACAAGGAGCTAATAGTTAGCCACTGGCCGGCAGGTCGTCATCCAGTTTTAAACCCTTTTTCCACATTTCCTCATTGGCCTCAGTGTTGGCCACCAGAGGTTATAAACATAAATAAGCACTTTTATTTTGACATGGATAATTGATGCTTGGATGCTTTATTTTTTGCCTGCATCAACATGGATTGCTCAGCGATTTTAGTAAACATATTCTGAAGGAAATTGTGTTAAATTTCTGGAGTAATAGTTGGGGAATATCAGAGAGAGCTAGACAGAGAGAGCTGCAGTATGCATTTGAGGCATACATAATTATTTGTCAGCAGAGTAATGTTGACGAAGAGGACATTAAAATTGAAGCAAAGGTTTGGCGTTCATACAGAAAGACTTAACAACCCCACATCTTGATGATTCATGTCCAGAGAAAACGTACAAAGGAACAACAATGTTCTTGCATCACAGAGTAAGTCATCATGTTATTTTATTTTAAGCTAACTGTCATGTATGACTCCAGATAGTTTCAGGTATCTGATGTGTTTTAGCCTGTTGCTAGATGTTTTCCCTGCAAGTGAGGTCCTCCATGTCGTTAAATCCACATTCCATGCTGTTTAATCCATCTTCCACGCCGTTTAATACATATTCCACGCCATTCATCAGACTTGAAAATCTTCCATTTATGCCAAATTTTTGCCCTGTCTATGGAAGTGAAGTTTGCCAGAAACTCCTTTCCTAAAGCCCCGTTTCCACCAGCGGGTCTGGGTCGGGTCGGGCCGGATCGGTCCACGTTTTTTTGCGTCTCCACAGATAAAAACTGGGACGGGTACCCTTATATCCGACCCGACCCGGACTACTTTTTTGGCACCCTTCGGTAGGGGTACTGATCTAACCGATCCGGACCAAAGAGGTGGAGCTAATACACAGCAATCAGCTGATTCATTGAAAAATCCGCCACTTCCCGCGTGACCCAGCGTAAAAACAAAGCCGGGGTGACTCCTTTATGTTTCTGTCACGTGTGGCGCCGGTGTTTTGGTTAAAAGGCGTTACACGGCGATGATGTCACACAATCACGTAGCAGCGCTGTCCAGCTAATTCTCCGCCTCCAGAATAAGGGTACAGGTTGCTGTGGGGACACAGCGTGAAATCAACACATCCGTACCCAAACCCACCCGATCCGGCCTGGCCCGGCCCGACCTGACCCAGACCTGCGGGTGGAAACGGGGCTTTAGTTACAGTTGCTAACGTATGATTGGTCAGCAGTGGTTCCAGGGCAGGGCTGGGGAAGGGTCAATTACTAACATCTGCAAAGCATTTAAGACCTACAGTATTCACCTTATTCGGGAAGTCAGGATGGGCGGAGCCATTTTGGCCTAATCTATCACTTCCTCCGCGGCAGTTCCGCGGATAAGCTACATGAATAGATTTAATGCTATTTAATGTTATAAGTGTTCAAACATGAGCAGCATTCATTGCTTTGTCTGCAGGTGCCACAGCAACTGGGAGAAGAACAATCTGACACTTTATTTTGATTCCATCACAATTTCTGCCCGACAGCTAACAGTGCAGGCCCCAGCTATTAACAGTAGCCTAGTAGCTGCTCTCTAGTGGTGGACTCTGCTTTATTCTTTATTTACGGTCTATGCTCTAAGAACAGCTTTATTAATCAGTTCAGCGCCTGCCTTTTGTTTTTAGCTTTCAGATGAGGCATAACATGATCATATTTACAGTAGTGTCCTCAAAACAGCTTAAGCTTCCAACTGCCCTAATATAGCTAACTTAGCATAATGGCAAACAACAACAACACAGAGGTTCAGCTCAAAGAGATTATCACGACCTCGCAGATTAATAATTGTAGTGATCATAAAGTCCCAGCTTGTTCAAATAAACATAACCTCTATCCAGGTATGAGCCGATCACAGTGAAAAGGGTCTATATGGCAGCTGCGTCCCATCCCTGGGATACCGGAGCAGCCCGGTGTCTCCATGCTTCGTTGCGGATGGTGCATAGACCGTTACGAGAGAGGCGGGGGCTGTTTACTTGATAGTGTGCTCTAATTGGAGCAAATGAATTACATAGAATGATAAGCTGCTGTCTGATTCAACCGTTTCTGAACAGAGAGACAAAGCTGACTGACTATGAACAGGAACTTTGATACTCACTCTGGACATTCACATGGCCTCATCAGTGCACAACAGATCATATTATACCCCCAAAACCTCAGAAAAGTGAAATTTGATGTCATGGCATCTTTAATGTCGTCTGCCCACTCTGTTATGAGAACTGGGTGAACCAGACATGTTTTCTTGGACCTTTTCAGTCATGTTTTTTATTCTTCCAATGCAATGTTTTCCATTAAACAATATTGAGAACGCGTCTCACCAGAAGTGCTATACGAAAATGCCTCTGTTTAAAAAGTGGGCGGGGCTGAATAAGGTGAATAAGGGCCCATGTATAAAAGTACTAAAAAAAGTTATGCATGGATGACTAACACAGTGAATAACAATGCAGTCGTTGTCACTCTCATGATTGCATTTGAGAAAGGGGGGATCACCAGAAGCAGAGTATTTCCTCTGCCAATCATCAACAGAGATGTTTGGATTGGTATATTACATACTTTCATGCATTTCATGCTACAGTAAACATTTTGACCTGATATGTAGCAGTAGATAAAGTTCAGGTGATCACCTGTGATCTCAACTTTGGGAGAAATTACCCATTGAAGAGATGCCTTGTTGTAAAATGTTAAAAACTAGAAGTGCCTTACACTATTTATCATCAGTGAACATTTATTACTGATTCAATGAACTTCTTCAACATTTACCACATTTTTCTCATATGTGCTGTTTACATAATTCATTTAAAAGTAGGAGTAGGTAGGTATATTCTCACATCATATTAAGAAGAAAATCAACTATCTTGTTACAGAGATTCGGTGGTACAGTAGCAAATCAAAAGTTGTGTTTGCAGTGCAATACTTGAAAAAATGGCATTAATAAATGCATAGATAAACAATAGATAAATAAATAACGTGTAAAGTTAATCAGCCACAAACAAACACACATTAACAACTACCGTATCTACAGAAACAGAAAGGCCAGGATGTGATTATTGGAAAGAATGAGATTTTCCATCTATGTAACATAATGAAAAGGAAATATTCATATTAGGGGGAAAACAAACTATTGAAAAGCTGCTCATTAAAGCTCATAAATAAATGCAAATCATCTTAATTAGTTCGAGGACCTTGGGTGCCTCTGAGCTTCTTCTGCTCCTCTGTTTTCTCTCACTTTTTTTCCTGTTTGTTTTCTTGCTGTTGTTGTTGTTTTTGAAGTCCATTCCCCCCTTTATCTCCTCCTCCTCTCCATCTCTGGCATTCGCCTCTCCTCTCTCCTCCCCTTTGGTTTGGTCGTTGGGCTTATGTCTCAGTTCTTTCATTGCTGCACAGTCGACCTGATCTTACCCTCTCTGGATGCCTAATTCAATTGGGGGGTGAGTGAGAGGCTTGGGATGGGTGGAGGTGGGAGATATGGGATTCTGATGCCATTTTTTGGCATCTGTTTTTGGCATCTGCTAGAGCAAAGCTCAGTGCAGTCAGAAGTGCTGAAGAAAAAAAAAAGACTCAGCCATGGTTGCTTTTGAAAATGTGATGAATCAATTGTGCTGTGTTTGAGTAATACCTTGAGAATATCAGGAGGAAAATCATAGTGTTTCATTGAAATTAAACCCAGAGGAAAACGTTGATTTCTTTTCTTCTATCTTTATAATATGTTTTACCATTGTCCATGAGTTTGCAAAAACTTTACTTGATCCGTCAATGCAACTTGTCTTACTGAAGTGGTTGTTTACAGATCTGCTAAGTGCAACCGTGCAAACTGGGCCTCAGGGCTTTGTTAGGTGCAACATGGCACATGCTGTTGGAAAATGTAGACTGGACACCCGAGTTGTCACTTCGTCTACCTGTTATTAGTTTTGGGACACCTAATTGGTCTCTGGTCTATCTGTGATATCTTTATGGGCCTCTAATGGGGCCTTTTGCTTAGAGGGGAGGATGAAAGGAACAGATAATTGGCCCTGTGGTGCTACACAGGCACATGGTCTTTGCTATATTCAATATGCAGTTTACCTAGACATCTCACACCTATACATTTTAACAAGGTACTGTTAATCATATTCTTGTGTGCGCAGCTGGGAGAAGACTGATCATAAAAATGGCTGCAAAAGGATGTTTGTTTCCATTTATTGTGAAATAGCTGTGAGTTGTACAAACAAATATAAACTCTGTTTTTTTGTTTCTAATTTTAAACAAGGGCAACTGTTTTCACAAAAATACAGATGAGTACTGTAATTGCTTGATAACCATCTATTTTTTAACATTTAGGACTGTCTCTGTGGCTTTTGTGTTCTTTCAATAGGAGTAATTCTAATAAAAAGTCTTCATTCAGATAAAAGAATTTGAGGGCGGATGCGTCAACAGTGTCCATAGTCCACCTTTAGGAGAGCTTAACAGCTCAAACAGTTTTTGTTTTCTGTTGTTCTTTTAAATAAGTGATCATTTATTAACAAAATCTTAGCAGCTTTTACTCCAGTCACCATGTACTGTAAGCATCCTGGTAAGAAATAAATAGTATGGGCCGATAAATAAGTATGTAAATAAAAAAAAAGTAAAATAAAGCAACATAATGGAGAACAGATAGAGTAAAGAATTGCCCCAATCTGAAGTCAGGTGATGGCATGATAATAAATTATACAAAAAGACAGATGTAGGACTCATTTATGCTTACTTTACATCTGGAAATAGGTATGTGTGTTTCAAACCTTGTTAAACTGTCCAGTTGACCCTGCCTACATACTCCTTAAGCATGCTTTACATTGGTACGGTTGATAAGCAATACATAGAGTTGCAGTTCAGAGTTCACTTCCATGTTTCGTTAGATTCAGTAGCAATATATAATAGCAAATATCGTAAGAGACAAAAGGATAGTGGTCTCTGAGTGTACATTAAATGTAAAAGCTTTTTTGTTCCTTTTACTGGTCTTATACAAATTGTGCTGCAGAACATAGCTCCCATGATTTTCTGTGATCCTGCTCCATTTTATTGTGTTTAGGTACACTTATACAAGCACTCTGAAAACATATTAAAAAACAAACAAAAATAACTCTGAGGAGTATGCATATTTAACATTGAGCAAGAATCCTATGGCATTCCAGTGGGTCTCAGGTGAGATGCTTTGGCTCTTCCTGCAGGAGATTACCAGGGGTTTCATGAGTCCATAGACTCAAATGTGAAAAATGCCAAATCAAAAAATGTCTTATTAAATCTGTTTACTATTTGATAGCCAGTACAGGACAACTCATAATTTAAAAGAGAAGTCAAGTTGTATATAAGTCCACAATTGACTCTAGAGGCTATTTGATTTGGCACTTCAGTTAACTTTTTTTTTTTTTTTTTTTTACTGAGTTTATTGTTGTAATCAAAAGTTTGTTTGATTTCAAACATCATGTTTAAAGTGTAGATTATGGTCCTGTTTAGGACTAAATGAATGAATGAGCAAATTATGTTTTTCTTTGTGACTGACAAACTGCTATAAAACAGATGTGTGTGTTTCTTCTCGGTCAAATACATTTCTTATCTGTTGCATCCAGTTTCAAAAACCTGGTTGCAGATGGCCATGATATTGAACTTGATGCTTAAAAGACGAGTTTGCAAACCAGTGTGTGTCCATCTTCTTTATACAAACTGTAATTCTTATGAAGCTAAAGCCATACATAGTTGAGGTGTGAGCAGGGGGGGGGGGGGGGGGGTTGCTTAACACATTGTGGCAAGATACACAAGGAGCGCCAGGCAGCAATAAATACCCAGACTCCCAGATGAGTTGTGCGCTTACCAGTCAGCCAAAGGTATACCCCAGTGGCAAGGTTGCCAGGGTGTATCATTTATAGGAGGCATGGTGACAGGAGCACACTGTTACAACATCATCAGATTTTTGTAAGAAGTTTTTTTTTTTTTTTTCAAGTACAAGGAAAACAGTTAAATTAACCCCACCCACCAATTCTTCACAAAAAAAAACAAGAAACAGAAAACAACCAAAACCAACTGAGACAATATATATCTATGTATAAAATTTGCAGATATGGTGCAGACATAGTGGGAACCATAGAACCACATACAAAGTGTCAGCTGGTCATTTCCTAAATGCTATGTGTTTGCATCAGGAGGCTCCTTTGAAGGGAGCCTAGATTTCAACTAATCAAACCTTACGGTTGCGGCTGTATCTCAGCTTTTCCAGTGGAATCATAGAGGGCACCTCCGTAACCCAGTTTTTGAATCAGGGGGAATTTGATCATTTCCATTGCATGAGACTTAACCTCTTTGCCATCAATGTCAAGGAGGTTATAGCATTCAACTGTGAAGTGGTTAAATGTTCTCCAAAGGGAGTCATCATCAGATTTTAATGTGGGATCTAGTTAGTCTCAAAGACTAAAAATCAAAGATGTAGTATCCAGTTATGTCTGAAGACCTGAAAGTAAACCTGTTGGGCATTTCCCACCAATGCCATCTTATGGTGTCATGTGTGTAGCTACTCCCGGAAAATATTAATATGGGCAATGAGAGGGCCACTTCGAACCTCGAGGCAAATGATTGACAGCCAAGCTAAAGGCTAACTGAGCTAATTTGAAGTGAACAGGAACAAAAGAAGATAGGCGGTCTAAAGGTAAGGCACGCTCAGACTTGCTGTTAACCAGCTAAAAACCATCGTTATGCTACTCTGCTACAGGCTGAGGCTTACCTGGGAGCAAGCAGGGAGCATACTATTAACCTCCACAGCTAAAACCGGCACCCGATCTGCCGCCTGTCAATTAAAAAGGACATGCCCCTAATTATGTGTACAGTAGTTTCAAGATTAAAAAACATCTAAACAGATGAGTTATAAAAAAAAAACACCCTTCTCACAGCTGACATGAAGGTAAACTTGACCTATTACATCTACAGTAAAGTGATTTTTTAGCCGGGCTGTAAACATGTTTATTTCTTCTGTGAAGTTGGCCTTTTTAACATGGGAGTCTATGGAGATTTGCTCTGTTTTGGAGCCAGCCCCTAGCGGTTAAAGAGTGAACTACAATTTTTAAGGTTTCTTCTGGTGCTTCAGTTTTCTCCTGCCGAGTTTGCCCCTGGTTGGTCTCTGTATTAAAACCATCCACCCCTACAAGACTTGTGTCAGTCCCCATGGGAATGGTGGGCTCCACATCCTAATGAAATCTCCTATGGCAGCCCTGACAGCTGCTAAATTTAGGCTCAAAACAAGTTTTCTTTCTGATTGTTTTGGTCTGAGATGGTAGTGTTCGGCCCATTCAACATAATTTTATTTTTGTTCAAGTGAAGAAGAATGGATGGATGGAATTTGTTACTCAAACCAAGAAGCTTTTATACTTTTACTTCATCAAATGTTAACCATAATGTTGTCACATCTTAGACCGGATCTATTTTCAACTATTAATATTAGGCAGAGGATATGGGACTTATTCAAAAGTAGTTCTTTGGCTGTTAATATGGGGAAAAAAACCTTTGGACACAAAAGTGACATTTGTTTAGATTTCACCACCAGATGTGAAAATCCTGTAATTAAAGGGACTGGAGGCAGGAACTGCCTTTGACAAGCTGTGTGCTGCATAATGCGCTGCAATTCGGTGGCCGAATTTCCCGCGCTGTCCTGTGGATGTGACATCAAATGACGCTGCACCCGCTCCCCGACAGTTTTGATCCAGGAAGGAGACGGTCGTGGTAAATTCAAACACTGCAGGGGATAGTTATGATTCTTCTGCCCTCAGCAAACGATCCAGATCAAATGAAAGACTATAAAAAGTGTCACTACGAAGAAAAAGACTAGTCCCAAGGGACTAGAGGCAAGATTAAGAAATGAGACTTGCGAGTGCCATGGCGCTGCGGGTAACTGCAGCCACCAGCCAAGCCGACACGGGAGCGCGCACAAACAGATGCTATAACATTGTTTACGCTAATGAAGTCTTTTTCTTCGTAGTGACACTTTGTAGTGTCTTTCATTTCATTTGGATTGTATGTTGATAGCAGAGGAATCCATAACTATCCCTTGCAGTGTTTGAATTCACCGCGACCGCCTTCTTCCTGTTTCAAAACTGTCGGAGACGCGTATGCAGCGTCAATTGATGTCACATCCGCAGGGCAGCGTGGGAAATTCGGCCACCGAATTGCAGCGCATTATGCAGCACACAGCCTGTTCAAGGCAACGGAGAGAAATGTGGGTGGGCTCGTTCTTTTTGTTTTTTAATGCTTCATCACCCATTAGCATTGAAAAACTGGACATGCCTGTTTATTCTTTCACAGTTCCTGCCTGTAGTCCCTTTAGATGAAATCTACAGCCTCCCAGTATTCAAATTCTTGAAAATAATTGGGGTGGGAAAAAAGTGGAGGTTTTGATGAAACCCTGCATGCAGGAAAAGGGTTGGTAGAAAAGATGGGGAAAGGAGAACGATGAGATCTGCGGAAGTCAATGTGTTATGCAAGAAAATCATGGGGTGTGACCACTGGTGTCATTTACACCGACCTACATACTACATACCTGCACTGACACACATACACACACTGACACAGATAAGAATGAAGCACCTACACGAAGCAGATACAGGTGTTAAAAATGCATGGCTTGTGCTGTACATTGTGTGCGGAACAGGCACATAATGTACAGCACGGGCTAGGTACTTAATAATGACAATATACCCAAAATATCAGCTAATATCTGGTTTTCTAACCAGTAGTTCATCACTTTCATCATATATAATCAGTGCTGTTGTTGGTTATAGATCATCTGCAACAGCTTCCTTCAAGCAGTTATGATTATTTCACTGTTACAAAATACCCAGTGGAGGTCTAATTAGATTAAATGACCAATAAGTCACACTTATCAAGAGCGCTCCTCAACCACACTCCTCATAGACAGACCTCTTTCCTACATTGGCACCAAATGCTTGTGATTGCTAATGTTGTTATTCTCGCAACTATAAATTATTCAATATTTGTTTGAATAAATGAAAATGAAAAATAATCTCCAATGGCTACAGAAGGCAATAGCTAATTGGAATTAAAGAAAAAAGTTTGAGCTTTTTTTTTTGTTGTTGTTGTTCTTCTTTCTATCACACTCTTGCCTTTTATACTTTTTTGCATTGTACCAATGGACTTTTTTCTTCTTTCATGTAAGTTCATTACATTTAATTTATTAATGTCCAATATTTAATGTGCCAAAAATGTCAGATTCAAACAGATAAAAATGGGGCATTTTCTCCTGGTACGAGGGATGCACAAGCTGTTTGCTGCTTCTTGTTGTGACTCTGGGGGATGAACGAACGATGGGAGGGGAAGAAACAGACAGAGTGAGACAGAGGGAGGGGAAAAGAGCGAGAAAGAGTGAACTCTTCAGTCAGACCTGAAGTTTATCTTTAACCAAGCTTCGAGCTCCCAAACCACAATGCTGCTTGGTGCCAAAAGGCACAACTTTACAGAAACTAACCTCAAAACAGGGCTCCAGTTGTTTGGAGGAAGACAACTTTAGACAAACAAACAAACCTTGGAACCTCACTGTAACTCCAAAACAGCAACTTTCTATGGACTATACTTAGTGCTGTTTTAATCCACTTTTGTATTGCAGTGAATTCTACATTTGATAGATGAAGTGATAACTTATGCAGCTGCTGTTAAAGTATAATCTTCTTTTCTTTAGTGTCAGAAGAGCAAGACAAGCTTTAAGCACGCACTTATTCACAGAGAGCAGTTGCCCAGATATTGACCTACAAGCAGTTCGTCCTTGATGTCTGTCCCACTGTTACAGGGATCGATGTTTCATTGACAAATAGGAGGGGGGGGGGGGTCCGTTGACAGGCATGCAAACACAGAGAGACAAACGCACAGACATGAAAATGGACACACACACACAAACCTGTGAAGAATTAAATGTGTGGGGCTATGTGGTGTGTAACTGCCATCACCTTTTTTCTCTGATCATCCAGAGATGATGCCTTAAGGATGAAACAGACATGCTTGCATGAAGGATGCATATTCTACTCAGTCTTTATTTGATAAATGAATAAGTCACATGATTAATAATTGAGTTAATTGCTAATAATAATTATAAGTGTAATAATAACCTATGTTTAACTTGTGCATATGGTTCACTGAGTGAACAGGGACAGTGCTGACACTATGATTGTGACTTTTAATGTGGACATTGGACATAAGACACACAAATGTGGACACAAATTTAGAGTTACTATAGCAACCAAAACCTAGCACACTGTGTTCAAGAGGCAGTTTCTCGAACCATTTTGCCAATTTGGTTAATTATGTCTTTGTGCTCGTGAATAGGCCTTGACTCCCCCTTTCTCTACCCCACTGCCCACCGATCCTGTCCTGGCTCAGACCTGAGCACAGCCAGCTGACACACACACACACACACACACACACACACACACACACAACCACACACACACCTATTGTTTTGGGGGTTGGGTCCAGGAAACTGGGAGCAAGCGGATGGATGTAGGAACATAGAACAGCAGCTCTAATGAGCCATTGGCTGTCAGGAACAGTTAGGCTGCTGCACAGGGCTGGAGTGGTCAGGCCTTTACGCATGCACGCACGCACGCACACACGCACACACACACACTCTCAAGCACTCTTACACAAACAGATTTTGATCAACAGAAAGGCAGACTTGGTCCAGAGACTCTCATGATGACTTCATAGTTTATTTTCTTTAGTGATTTTTGACATTTTCTCAGTTATGTATTTACATCTGCTGCTTCTTGTTGTCAGCCAGTTACTTTCTTAAGTACATTTCTGACATTGTACACATCTTTTTCTTTTTTCTTTTAATGCATACCCAGACCAAAAACTTCTCTATTTGTGGCCTGGCAAACATCTATACATAGATCATGGAAGGAACTCAGCTTCTGTTACTCAACATTTGAGTCACGGTTATACATATCACATTGACATGCAGCTTTTACATGACTGAGCATGCGTGTAACTGATGTAGTGATGAAGTGTATGTCTTGTAAACGTGCCTCCTTTAGTTCCAGTCAGCAAGTCCTGCTGTCCACTGCATATGTTTGCTGTGTTTTCCTGCCTCTATTACATGAATGTGCAAACCAGCTCTCATACAATGACAGCCATCTGTCAATACACACACACACCCATGCACACACACTCATCCACACCCTCAATATTGTAAGCTCCACCTCCAAGCAATATTAAAGCTGTCTGTGGAGTTGATAAAAAAAAAAAAAAAAAAATCAATGGAGTTCTGCAGAGACAAAAGGCCTTACAGGAGGAGCAGCTGAACTTTTCTGTTAGTTTCCACACTTTCCTCTCCAGCAGATGTCATGGTAAAAGCTGGAGAGCATCTCATCTCACATGCCTGTTGAGATGATGGCATTGGAGAGCCTGCTGATTTCATAGTGGTGCCTGAAATATGAGGAATGGGCTATATGCACAACTCCACTTCTTTCTGAATTTAAGCCAGCTCATTTGTTTTCTGTCTTTCATTACTGGACAAATTGATTAATCCAGGTGTGTTTGGCCATTATCGTCATGGTTACTGAGGTCAGGCACACCTGAATTAATAAATTCAGGTGTGAATTTATTTGTAGTTGTTCATGGGCTATGAACAACTACACTACTTCATGAACTTAAGTAGTGTAGTTGTTCATAGCCCATTAAACATCAACATCTATCAGTGCCTTCTACAATTTATGCCTTGTAAGATTATACTTGTATTTGGGAATCCTGAAATTCAAAAGCTCAGGTAGAAACTAGCTGGGTAGTAATTTCCACTCCTAAGACATAGCTTACTAGTTTAGCATAGTGCTGCTGTCAGTGTGCCTGATTGTAAATAAATAGACTGTGGAGAATGTTTGCCCACAGCAGGAAAGAGCTTGAAGCTGACTTGCTCCACAATGAAATAAAGGTACAGATGTTATCAATTATTAAGGGCCTTGGAGCCATTTACAATATGTCTTTGCTCATCATCTCTGTCTTTAACTTAATTATAATTCTGTCTAGTCTACAGTTAAAGGAACAGTTGAACATTTTCTGTTTTGAGAGTGCTGAAAGATGTTCAAAGTGAAGGACTTTAGGAGGGAGGGGACCTCACCTCACCTTGCTTTGTCCAAAGAGAAGTCAGACTCTTTATACCAACACCAGAAGTTGTTTGGTCCTTGCAAGATTGTGCTGATATGATGAAAGGAATGGCCCCCGAAAAATTGTCGATCTTTTTTTTTATTATTCTTTTTTTTTTTCTGGGAGAAAATGTTAACACTTAGGCTACCTTGTGTTCACACCGGACGCGAATAAATTTATTCCCGCGAATGAATTACATGTTTACAAAAGAAGACAGAACATGAGAAGCTATACAAACATACCAAAGGAGAAAAAAAAGAAAAGCACTAAACAAATAAATTAAAGGTATTGTCCCGAGTGTTCCCCTTGTCTGTTTGTAAACACTATTCAAACTGCCCCAAACATCTCCTTCAAAGCTCGGAAGCGGGTGAAAGTCAACCAATATTAACCCTGGTTTTCGAGCGTGCACTATCTAAAGCTATTTTTGCAGCAGAATACTTCCTTTTCTTCGCTGCGTCCACCATTTTTTGTCGAGAATTCAAGTGTTTGGAGGAAATCTGATGTGGATGTTTAAAAAATTTGAAAAAAAAGTCTGTTCAAATCGATGAGTTTATCCCCACAGAGTGCTACGCCTTTAGCCCTCTCATTGGCTGGAGACAACACGCAAGCCTCCTCCCAGAAACGTCCTGAACACACCAAACAAAAGGAAAAGACAAAATACAATCAGGGAGGGGGGACTGCAAATAAAACTCACCCCCATACGAGACTAGAGGCCCAGTGTTGCAGATTGAGCTGGATTTCACTCACACAAGTCTAGTGTTTATTTTCAGTGGGAAAAATCTGGACTCTACCTTTAAGTAAAAGAGCAGATATACTGTACAGACATCATTTCAAAGGCTGACAAAAGTATAGTAATAAAATTATAAGAACAACAACACAAGAATAGTCTTAAAAGTATGTCATTTAATTTCTGTGGAGTTTTACAGATTGTTAATGGCAGATGGTTAAATCTGAACTGAATTGACCCCCCCCCCCCCTCTTTTCTCAACGCGCCGCAGACTGAGATTTCAGCAGGTCTACAAACCTTGTCATGTCTCATGGTCAGTGTATTACCACATCTTCCCTGCTATTCATCAATCACCTGCATTTCTTCATTTCATCTACCTTCAGGATATATAGGCTCCTTGGGCTTTATTGTTCATGATTAGATCGAGTTCCACATGTCCCCTCGGGTTACTTTCCTATCTGCTTGCCCAGTTTGCAAAAAATGTTTCGCACAAATTTTGCCCAGTCTATATGTTCTATGGATGTATTATTTAAAAAAGGATATTGTTTTAATAAATAAAAAAAAAAGTTATAGCTATCACTTTTAAACAATATATTTGCCTCTCTATAACTGGATTGCCAAAATTGCACTCGGACACACAAGAGTTCAAACCACCTCTCAGAACATTCAGCCTGCACCTGAAGACAGAGCTGAACATAAGAGAGAGAAGTGTCAGAATGTACTTAAGTAATCTCAGACAGAGGTAATCTCACTTGAATCATGATTATTACTCAGTCTGTTTCTTGTTTTAGAGAAATAAAGGTGACAATGAGGACATGCACTGTAACATGTTAAAGAGACCTGCCATCTCTGCATGCATGTCGCCTTACAGTCAGTCTGAAAAAGAGTAATTAAAAGAGCACCAACAAAATTCTAAATGCAATAAAACCACACCATGTATACATTTTTATATGGCAGAAAGCTGAGTGTGAGAAAATACAATGGACAACGGGAAATTTTGTAGAATTAGTGGGACTCTTTCATCATGTTTCTATACTGTAGATTATCATGTATTCACTATTTCCATATAACTTAGTCACTGCTTTACTTTTTATGCAAAAACTGAAAAGGTGCCATTGGATGGAATCATAGCTCATAAATCCATGTCCTTCTACGTCATTTCAATGTCATTTTTCTGCATGTCTCCCTGCATCTTCCTGTTTCTCTCGCTCTTGCTCTCTCTTTTTTTTGCTTGTCTGTGCTTGTTCCAGAGACATGAGCAATGCTATTTGATGTTGAATGTGTCAAGGTTACTCTCTCTCACCTTTTTTCAAAACAGCAAAGGAGCCTGTTGTTTGTATGGATTGAAAAGATCACATTTTGTTAGCCATTACAGCCGTCACTTCAAGCAAAACAATGTGCCTGTTCAGCTCCTAGCATCACAAACCACAACCTTCAACCTCTTCTGTAATAAACATTTCTCTACTTAATCACTGTGTTAAAAGGACTTGTTTGTCAATGTTGTGTTGGAGTAAAAGGTAAAAAAGAAAGCAGAGAAACACTCTCTGATCAGTGTGATGTTCAAATCCCTCTGTCACCAGGTTTGTTCATGAATGTGACGCCCATCAAGACTGACATCCTGAATAATTGGGGGAGAAAACAGCGGAAGAGGAGACTAAGTGACAGTGTTACAGGACAAGATGGATAGATAGAGATGTAGACAAAAAAGGGAGGGACAGATGAGATGTTAGAGGGATGGAGGGATGGAGGAAGTTGAGAGTAGAGGAGAGAGCTGTCACTGAGACTCTGTTAATGATGTACAGATGGCCCGCGAGTCTCCCCTCCCCACACCAGTAATCTAATGAGGAGACGTGGATTACCGTTAACTCAGATTAATTTTTAACATGGTGGAGGAGACAGTGATGACAGCCACGATTATTATCATTACCATAATCATTCCCACTTTGTCTGTCATATTATATGTGTGTGTGCGCTTGTGGTTTGTTAGGTATGTGTGTGTGGATCATCACATAGCATTGAAAATACTGTACGCAAGCTTGTAAGAGTTTTTTATGAACCTTGTTCATTTGCATGGAGTCTAGACATGGCATCACGTCATCATCCTTTTGTTTTTCATAAACAATATGTTCTGACCCTCAGTTAGGCAGGGGCAACATCGCTACATGTAAGGCCACCAGAAAACATGGCATAAAATAAAGGAGCTTTTGTCTTAGGGTGAGTGAACAAGGATAGGAAGCAGGAATCACAAAAGTGGATTTCCAACTAGATTCTCTTATGAATTCAATGTGAAGTTTCATCAGGTTAAAAGTGCGTGAATAATGGGAGGAAAAGAGGGAGGAAATAGGAAGGAAATACTTAAATGTGCATAACTGAAAGATATACAATAATGCTGAGTAAGATTTTACCAAAAATGCTTAAGTAATGACAGTCTAACTCAGTATTTAAGAGTTGCAATTTCATATGATGTGAGAGCTTATAGGTGACAGAAGAATTTTCCCACCAGTTGTAGTTATGTCATTTTTTATGTTTTAGGCAGTCCAGACAGCAGAATAATAGTCATACTGTTTTATTGTAGTTAATCATATATGATAGAAAAAAAAGTACATGTGGGGGTTGGGAATTGGTTGCACGAGTTCCGTGTATTAGTCTGTTAGTGTGTGTATTTGTATGTGTTTGTTGGGGGTCAGACAGACAGCGTCTAATCCACACACCCCTCTCTTCTGGTGATATTAATGCACAATGAAACATTATAAAACAGTCTCCGTCATTGTTGCCTGAGACAGTGAATAAAGCTGTTGTTGTCTCATTTAAGCATTGATCATACTGAGCATGCTCAGTGAAGATTTTTAGAAAATACTAAAAGAATGGCATATATTCAGCATACAGTCCTTTACATATTAATTATCACACAATTGCAATGTCAATTTCTTTATATCTGACAAAAAGAACAACTTTAATTTTATCAACACATCCATGAACTTACCAAGTACTTTTAAAGTTAATCATTATATGCAAATTGAATTTGTGACAGTGGTCCTGAAGTTCTCCATTTACCAATATTTCCTCACCTTTCTTCCTCTTTCCCCCCTCAGGCAGAGTCTCTGTATCACTGACACATTTAAATATTGTTAAACACTGTTAACGTTACAGAGATGTCACTGTTATACACATGCACACATGGACACACACATCCATGATCATGCATCGCGTCCTCGGCCTGCTGATTCGGGGTCTCTAAAGCAGGGATGTGGGTGAAGGCACTGGATGGTGAAGCAGAGCTGTCACTTTGCTTGTCTGTCTGTCTTTGCTGAGGCACGCCTTTGTGTCTTAATAAGCAGGTCCCTAAAAGCGCGCCGATTACCCCAATTAAACAGTGTTCCCATCACCATCTCTGGGTCCCCGGGCCCCGAGAGCCTGCTAGCCTGTCTGAGGAATTGACAGTAGGCCAGGCTGACACAGCCAGTCATCTATGGGGGCAGAGCCACACATAAAATCACAATAGTCACTTGAAGAAATTCTTACTAATTCTTTATTCAATGTCATGCTAAAAACTTATCATCTTATAAATCCAGTCAAACAAGTCTAAAATATGCATTTTTCATCAGAAATGTAAATAGTGAGAAACGAGGAAAATATGGCAAGAACTATTTACAAGGAAATTAAGTAGGAATCTGTTAAAGTGATATGAAACAGGCATTTAAGTTTTGAGATTTTTGCAAAGAAAATATTGGGATTGAATGCCACCAAATGTGTTAACTCAGGCCATGAGAAAACTTCACTCGGATAACATAACAGAAAAACTGAATGTTGATGCTTGCATGTAATAGAGTTTCATGTCTCATGAAGCAGTTGCATTGATGCATGTGCTTATTTTGAATTTGTTCTTAGTTTAGTAAATTAAACTGAAGGGATGTGAAAGTTGCAGCTGCTGTTAGTTGCAGACTATAGAAATAAGTGCGCGTAATAAGTTGTTTTCAAAGAAAATTCCATGTTAAATATTTAGAACATCATGTAAAATCCTCTCACATTATGAAGGCTGTCTTTTTAATTTGGGTGTTTATGTTAACTTAGCAGAATAAGATTTAAAACATGACACATTTTTCAGATTTATCAGCGAAATGACTTCATGACTAGATTACAATACACAAGAGTGGAAATTAAAACTTTGGTCTCAGTTCATATTGAGATGTAGATTGTTCCGTGAAAAGTTGCTCCATAGTGTTACAAGAAAAAAAAAAGGTAAGCAGACGCAGCTTTGTGAATAAGTCATGCACTGAACCTAAAAGTCCTCTAGAAGACAGACTGTAACATTCCTCATCAAATTAATGAAATATTTTATCTTATTTTTGTGATTTTTTTTCAACTGTGTGAGATTCAGCTGCTCTTTTAGTTACATCTGCCCACACAACCTGTTCAGGGTACCACTTTTGCACCTTTGTGCCTGATCACAATGCTGTTTGTAAGGCATAGAGGTGAAGCACAGATCCTTCTTTTTGTCAGTATGAACAAGCAAAAGAGAGTTTAATGAAGACGTCTGTGTCAAAAGGGCAAACATCGTCTAACTGCACCCTCTCATCTTTCAGTGTTTTAATAGCGCCTGACTGAACAGTTATTCCATAATCTAGCCTAACGAAGTAGCCTAATTATATGCGCAACTGCAGTCAATAAGAAGCACATTGATTTGTATTTTTGGTGCCAGATTCATTTGAAAATCTTGATGAAATTGAACGATAAAACTGTGTGGAACTTAACGTTTGGCATTACATTAAAATTGCTAAGTTTATATGACACTTCTGTTAATTTTGTCAGACATTTCAATGACCCGTATCAGTGTCTGACTCTCCCTCTTCCTCACATTGATGATTACACTTTGAAACACATTTAGCCTTTCTCTCTTACACACACACACACACACACACACGGACAGCAGTGGTGTCATTTCTGAGCACTGTGGTTTCCTGCTGTCGTCTGGCTGTCACAACCCCGGTGTTAGGCCTGCTGTGTGGGAGAAAAGCCTGCATTGGGCAGATCCTATTTAGACAGATTAAAAAGTCCATGTCCAGCTGTCTACATCAGTCCCTGCACTGTCTCTCTGATGGTCCCAACAGATACACCCCCCTTGCTTTATTGCATCCCAGCTTCCCTTTTTCCTTTATCCCACATCCATCTCATTTGATCTAGATGCATTGCCTTCTCTGTCGCCGTCTCCACTCTGTTCATTTTCCCCTCTCATCTTTATTTTTTCTGCAGTTTTCCTGTAAGACTATAATTTAGTGCTTGAAGCAAGGAGCTGCTGTCACAGTGGTTTTAGCTGTTGAATTAGATTAAGCAGAGCACAACAAATGCTGGTGGGGATGAGTTGGCTTTTCTCAGTAGCGTGTCACTGTAAGCCTTTTCCCTTAAAGACTCCAAAGATGCACTACAGATGTGGTGCTCAAGGTACAGGGGGAGGTTATTAAATTGTTTCTCTTTTGTCTCAAGGATGACACATCAACACTTGTATCCCTGTGGAGCAACAGGAGAATAGGATGTATAGAACCATGCTGTCTAGCTGAAACATTTAATACAACAGACTGCTATGTTCCGTGTTGCTTTGAACCTAAATTAGGATTAAAACAGTGTGAGGCTCCAAAAAATAGCAGCGATTCAGCAATTTGTTATTAAAAGTCTGCCTGAAAACCTTATAGGATTGGACATGGCGGCTCAGCTTTGTGTATTCACATGTGTCTGCTTGTATAGCTCTGAGCGCTGAAGCGTGGATGAATCCATAACTCTACATGCAATGCTGAATATTATTGTTGTGTATGTGAGAGAGAAGAAGAGTAAGACAGAGAGACCCCCATTAGTAGCTCTGGCCCCAGGCTGAATCCCTTACTATGTCAAACAGTGTAATAATGGTCCTGTATCTCCCCCTCCGTCTTATGGCCCTTCCGGTTTTCTTTCCCTCGTTTAGCATTCCCCATCCTTTCATGCTTTATCTACATCCATCATGTTCAGTGAGCACTCATTTTGGAATATGTCAGGTTTTGTTTTTTCTTTTGCTTTTCTAAGTTGCAATACTTTTTAGGCATTCCCAATATAAATAAACCAGGTCCTAAACCAACTATCCACATAAAAAAAAAAGCTTTGCAACAGTGTCATACACCAGTAAAAACACCTGTGTGTTTATTGTAGCAGAATGTCATAAATACTTGTAAATGATATCAGCATGACAAATTTGACATTTCCAGTTTGTTAATACCCTCAGTTTGAGCCCACGGTCATTCTAATATGGGATTACTTGAAATCTGAGCACAGTGACTGCACTTCGAGAGTTTGATTTCTGCCTAACTTTGCCAAGGAATGATTTTCCTGAGAGATAATGAACATGATAAAGGCCTGGAATATGATCCGATCAAGACTGCCAGCAACAACAACCCCTGAATGGACAGTTTAAAGACCTTTTCCCACCTGTTATGAAAAGGAAAAAAGACAGAAGAGCAGAGATAGATGGATAGATAGATAGATAGATAGATAGATAGATAGATAGATAGATAGATAGATAGATAGATAGATAGATAGATAGATAGATAGATAGATAGATAGATAGATAGACAGATAGATAGAGAGAGAGAGAGAGAGAGAGAGAGAGAGAGAGAGAGAGAGAGAGAGAGAGAGAGAGAGAGAGAGAGAGAGAGTAGATAGATAGATAGATAGATAGATAGATAGATAGATAGATAGATAGATAGATAGATAGATAGATAGATAGATAGATAGATAGATAGATAGATAGATAGATAGATAGATAGATAGATAGATAGATAGATAGATAGATAGATAGATAGAATCTTTAAAACGCTGCCATCACAATGCACTGTTAACTCCTCCATTAACAACAAGTCCCGACGGGTTGTCCGCATGTGAGGGCAGTGAGATGGAGGAATGTAGGGGAAGCGTCAGAAAATAAAGGACAGGAAATGAAAGAGAAGAAGTGGGGTGTGTGCACAAGAACGAGGCTTCTCCTGTCTTGGCCCTAATGGTCCAAATGAGCCTTGGGAAGAGGATGGGGGTGTGTATGGTGGACTGAGTGAGGGACAGGGAGTGTGAATGCAGCAGAGCTGGGCTGACGGGGTCTGAGCCTGCAGACAGAGGCAGACCGGAGCTTCGTGACTCAGGCTCAACACCATATGAGCTGGCAGCTTGTCACATCCCAGCCCATCACTGAACAACTGGATAGCAGAGCCTGTTTAACCACAGAGCACATCCAATCACTTTAGAAAGACACATACGTGGTTTTGATGATTGTATTTTACTATTTGGATAAAATAATAATAATATATGATCACTGGACTGACTCGAGGTAAAAGAACCTGATCAGGATCAGAGAAGCCAAAATGGATGACGCTCCAGTGTTTGTGTGGCACCAGTCATTTTTATCTATCTTTTTACTGCATTTATTCGAACTGCTTTGTAAAAGAGACATTTTTTTAAATCAGTTTTTATATAGATAAGCCTCCTGTACATAAACAGAAAAACTATAGTTGGCCAACCCGATGATCTAGTAAGCAGAAAGAGCTTTTAACTTTAATAAATTTTTATTAAGACAGCACACAATTCTGAGAACAAAATCTCACATGGAAAATTAGGTCTAACTGTTATTTCCACATTTCTTGCTTATTAGTTAATAATGGGCAATCTGTAGATGTGTGATAGTCATTTTTG
The DNA here is from genome assembly GCA_023101725.1 of Atherinomorus stipes. Classification (NCBI taxonomy): domain Eukaryota; kingdom Metazoa; phylum Chordata; class Actinopteri; order Atheriniformes; family Atherinidae; genus Atherinomorus; species Atherinomorus stipes. The sequence goes on along the minus strand of JALJCO010008002.1, from coordinate 403,275 downwards.
TCATGTAACCATTTTCAGCCATGACAGTCTGAGTATTGAAAGGCACTCCTTAACTAGCAGACACAAAATCAGACCAGTTCTGTATGTATCCACAGCCACAGCCGAGTTTTTCCATCATAAAAACTGATCTGTAAGCAAAGACACATCAGGGGTTGAAGTCGGAATAAGACGCTCAACCTTATTGGAAAATTAACTGTAAGTAAAATAAAGGATCATTTTCAACTTGATTCAAGTGACACATCATAAGCTTGTAGAAAAAACTGTTGTAGTTTTGAACGCTAAATGTTTTACTGGCTGATTCATGATTCTAGCTGTTCATTATTATAGTGGGGCCTTGTTCAGAGTAATGCTTAAGAAGTTATATCTTAAATGATACCATCAAACTTAGAATGTTTTTTTATGGAGAAAAATTTTATCTCCATAAAATAGCACATCTTGTATAACAAAAATACCTGCAATAAAGACTTCAAGTATCTAACATTTCAAAACTGCAGAAATGACAGTAAAATAAAGCCTTTTAACTGGGTTTATCTTCAAATATGGATAAGTTCTTTCTGTTGCTATGCAAAACCAATTGGAACATGCTACACACCTCAGCCTCTGTGTGATAATTACAATATTTGACTGTAAACAGGCTTTAAACATGGTGGGAATTCAATCATTTTCGCAACAGGTAGCATGAAAAGTCCACATCACTTTAATATACTGTATGCATCAGTTTGTTTAGTTGAGAGTGAATTAAAAGCAAGACAGACATCTGTCAACCATTGTGAACAAAAGTGGGAAATAATACTAAGACTAATCATCGCATTTTATAATAAAAATGCTATTCTACTTTTTAGACTCACTGAAGACCTAAGAAAAGATGAATGAAAAATAATATCTTCTACATTTTGGGATGGTATGAAATACTATGTAAGACTAGACAACTTATAAAGCCGTAAAGCAACCATCCAACAATAAAGTTTCCATTCTAAACCGTTCAGTGTGATGAAGCAGATATTGAAGCAACTATTAAATTTTTCCCCTTGTACTGTAGCTACTGCACGTGTGTTGTACACTGTGGCTTCTTTTCTTAGAGAATCACTCACTGTTTACACTGCCATCTTCAATACACCCTTCATTTTCTCTCATTGGAATATGCACACCAATTAAAACCCTGTTCCCAAAAATAGACGGCTATGATTATGTTGGCAGGGAGCTGATATCCCATATGAAAATTAGTTGTGTATTTATAATGAAATGAGTACAGAATATACAATTTATTCCTATCTTAAGTTATTCAGTATGGTTTGAGGTTGTTGCTTAGAGGCAGTTTATAAGGTAAACTCCCCGAATTTCACCGGAAACTAATTGAAAAATCACACATCAGGCTCTCATGAGAATGGAAAATGGCTGCTTCTAAATCAACTATAGGGGATTATGTGTAATTTTCTTATTTTTTTTTAATTAGCTGTATTCAAATACTGGTAATTCCCAAAAAGGAATTTTTCTTAAACATGATTATGAGGCATCCCAAAAAAACAGGAGAAACGGTCATGTGCTGAATGTTTTACAGACTTTCTGTGTATCAGTTTTTTTTTTTTAATTTATTATAGATTTAAAAAAAACTAAAACAACTACATCTTGCCTCCATTTGTATTTTTCTGTTGATTTAGCAGGGGTGCTCAAGTCCAGTCCTCAAGAGCTACTACCCTGCACATTTTAGTTGCATCCCTTCTCCAACACACCTGAATCAAATGAATGGCTCGTTACCAGGCCTCTGCAGAGCTGAATGACATGCACATGAGGGATTTAACCATGTGATTCAGGTGTGTTGGAGGAGCTCTAAAAATTGCTGGATAGTAGCTCTCGAGGACCAGACTCGGGCACCCCTGATTTAAAGGAACAGGTCTGAAACTAATTACATTTAAATCAACTTGAAGGTAAAGCGTGTAGAATTTAACATTTCATGAAAGCAGCAAAGTGTCAGACCAAAACAAACTGAACTAACAATGAAACTTAACTGGAACCTATGCACGGCTCCCAACCAGCTGCCATAAGAGAACAGCTCAAATTACAGCAATGTATGTGAGTACGATGTCATCCTTTTGCTATTTCTTTGCAAATAGTCATTTTATAATTTAGGATTAAAATTTTATATGTAGGACCTTCAACTCTCTATCAAGGTCATCTGGCTCCACCTTGCCTATTGCCATCACGGTAATCAGACCATGTGATCCACAAACAGGTGTGTGTGAGTTGTCACTTGGAAAAGATATCAGCCTGACTGAATTGGAATAAATTACACCACCTTTCCACACTTGTTGGGTTAGAGTTACGGCTCGGATGTTGTTTCTTGTTAACAGCAAACCAAAACCCTCACTGTTGCGCTTTCTTTCCCATATTAATGCCACCTCTCCCGTACTTCCTTGATACATTCTAGTCAGCCGCATCTTCTGTTTCTTCCCCTCATCCTCTCTTAAGGTAGGTAGAGCTAGGTGAAGGAAAATCTCGTTTGACTTTGTACTTAGCCTTCGGAGCCTTTTTTTAAAGGAGAAGCTGGAAAAAAATGTGCAAACTCAGTTTCATAATCCACAGCCTGCATATAAGAAGTTGTGTTTAAAGGGCAACTTTGTTTTTGTTCAACCTGGACCTTATTTCTAGGAATGTATACATGCATTTACTCACCGGTTACATTTCTGTGTCACTCTGATTCCTTCGGATAATGTTTACATTTCTCGCCATCAGCGTATATCCTTATTTTCTGTTAGTTATCTAACACCATTTGACAGGAAATATACTTGGATCCTTTCAGTATCCAAAGTGTAAAAAAAAATTAAACCAAGTCTAAAATCTGCCTTTTTCCAACCAGAAGTGCTTCACAGTGAATAACTTACACAAAACAAACTTGTGGAGCCTCATGTGAGCATATGATGAAGTTAGTTGATAAAGCAAGGGACAAAGAACAAAGCAATGGAAAGAACAAGAAGAAAAAAATGATCATGGTACAGTAGAGTGAGGTGTCCATGTCTCTCATTCTGAAAACAAACAAAAAGTAAACACAGGTGAAGGAAACACTGTGACACTTGATGCTGCTGATCGCTCCTCCACCTGCCCACTCAGGTTTCCCAGGAGACCATTCTGTCAGCCACTGGACAAAAGCAGCGCAAAAAGCCAACACCTCTCTCCCCCCCAAGGCGCTCAGAGACAAAAGAGGGAAAAAAAGCGATACAACACCTTTGTTTGCTGAGATTAAAACATGTAGCATTCATGGCCTCCCTCCCATCCTCTCCCCAGAGGTAACTCTACCAGGCGAGAGATGTACTGTAACTGTCCGTGAACTCTCTCTCCATTCTTGCATGCTCAGAAAATCTGCCTCATTTCTGTGTTTCCTATTGTCTGGCTGTCTTTGTGGTGTGTTTTGTGATGCAGTGATTAGCTGATCAGACTTGGCGAAGGGTGAATGAGCCTGCCTATCCTTTTGCTGTGGTTTACCTGTGATATGGGTATAAAGTTGGTGATGTGACTGGACTTGTGCCCCAGCCTGATTGTTAATGAAACAGAATATTTTCTGACAAAGGAAAAATCAAACAAATAAAATCCAGCCTTGCCCTTCCATATAGGAAATCTAACACTGATAATAACCGCTCAGGAATGCACACACAAGGATGCTGCCTTGTGCAGTAAAGAAAAGTTTGTTAGTCTCATTTGTGTACTGATAACAGAATACTTTGATACGTACCTGATATATTAAGCCTCCTTTACTCACACCTGACAACATTTACGCAATCCCCATAACTGTTATTCCACAAAGAACTGACATGTGTGACAACAGACACATCAAACCCACCAATCTGAAGCTGCATCAGTAGCAGTCAGGATGGCCCAAGACACACCATCTCCCCACATGGGGTCTCTGCCAATCTGCAACCACGGTGGGAAGTCTTAGTCTCAACAAACACTGTGGGGCCCAGACCACTTACCTACCATTTTCCATCCGCTTGGCTTCAAAGATGAGTTTACAAATTATGTACCTGTAGTTAACCATTTTTTCTGTCCCCCCAGTGCCAGTGCTAGCAGAGCTGTGCTGAACATACTATTGCAACAAAGAGATCGTATTTGGCAACCTGCAATGGCGGCCTCTATTGGCTTGTAGACGTATCACTATTGTCAAACCCGTTGAAATTGATTCTATATTTATTTTCAGGCTAAATATAATTTTTTAAGGAAATGCTGCACTGTCATTCTGCACCCGTCTAAACGCCTTGGGGAGTTTTTTTTTTTTCTTTTTTTCCTCAAATATATAGCTTTTAATTTTCAAAAAGTTCCACATTCAACCTTTAAAGGGACTAGCAGCAGGAATTGCGAAAGAATACACAAGCATGTTATTTTTTTTAGATTAATGGGTGATGAAGCGTTAAAAAACAAAAAGAATGAGCCCACCCACGTTTCTCTCCGTTGCCTTGAACAGGCTGTGTGCTGCATAATGCTCTGCGCTGTCCTGTGGATGTGAAGTCAATTGACGCTGCATCCGTGTACCCAACAGTTTTGATACAGGAAATAGACGGTTGCAGCAAATTCAAACACTGCAAGAGATAGTTATGGATTCTTCTGCCGTCAGCAAACGATCCAGATCAAATGAGAGACACTAAAAAGTGTCAATACTAAGAAAAAGAATTTATCAGCTTAGTAAACAACGTTGTAGCTTCAATTTGTGCACGCTCCCGTGACGGCTTGGCTCGTGGCTGCAGTTACCCGCAGCGCCAGTCGCGAGTCACATTTCTTAATCTTGCCTCAATTCCCTTTAATAAAAATAATGTGTAGTGTACAAAAAAAGAAAAAAAAAACAGCATGACGTCATATCAACACACTGTAGCCTTTAGCATCAGTTTTCAGTGCAACACATAAATAAGATTATTTCCATGTCATTATGCATTGCACTGGATTAACTTGAATAAGTTATATTAAAATCTTTCCCATAATCTATTTTTTAATCCAATAGTTTTGGTTCCTTATCTTTATCAGACTGTTAGTGACTAAGCTTGATGACAATCCCATGTTTCTGACACCTGACCAAACAGCTGTTTAAGCAGGGATTGAACCAAAGCTCAAAGGTGAATCAATGAAATGGTTCTCTGCTCCAAAACACCTGCCTCAAATTAAACAGATCTTACAGCCCATGAAGTTCTGTACAATGACTCATAAACTTGAATGCTGCAGTCATTGCCAGTGCTCTGGCGCCAGGACAACTTGTACATCTGAAGCAGTGAGAATGACAAGGCTGGCTAATATGAGTTTACAAACTTTAAATCAAGGGTGTCCAGCTCTGGTCCAGCAGGTTTTAGATGTCTCCCTGATCCAAATCAAATAGCTTTCCTCAACAGCTTGTTGTCAAGTTTTGCCCAAGCATGTGATTCTGGTGTGCTGGAGCAGGAAATATCCAAATCCTGCAAGTCAGCGGTCTTCCACGACCAACTTCGGACACTCTGGCTTTAAATGGTCAGAATGTACAAATCAATGACATTTAGCAGTGAAGCTGAAAGCTGCAACTAACCCCTTACTTTCCCTGCTTTCAGAAAGTATTTCTTTACTGTGCAAAAATAGTCAAAGATGAGGCAGATACTCATGGTGTTTTGATTTTTTTTATCCACATTCCAGTAGTTCGGCATAAAGGAAATAATGACAATTATTATCATTAAGAAGAAAACCTATGAATTAATCCTGATTAGGAAATTCGTTCCCTGCATTTAACCCAACTAAAGGTTAACCTGAGAGCAGTGGGCTGCCAATTACAGCAGTTGTTGGGGGATTGGGAGCGGTTGATGGGGTTAAGGACCTTGCTCAAAGGCCCATAGTAGTTCAAATGAATGCTGTGACAAGGACTTGAACCCAGGTCTACCACGCCAAAGCCCACAGCAATACCACTAGGCCCACTCCCAAGTTACAGTAGGCACTTTGTCTTTATCTTAAGATCTAAAAAGATGAACAAATACATTTTTTAAAAAATTTCAGTCCCTCATATTTAATTAAAAAGGATGAATGCAGGCAAGAACATTGTGTCTGTTGTGATGTCCTAATTCTTAATGAAAGAACTCTGAGCTTTTGCAGTCTCAGCTAATATCTAACTCACACTGTATGTTCAGATGAGCCTGTGGTTTCATGTGACTGTTCAAAAGACACCAAACAGGCCCACTGGTCTTGATGTGTGCTCTTTTCAGGGAATGGGGAGTGTATAATGTAAGCCTCCCCTCAAACCCTCCCTCCCTGTCCCACTACACAAACAAAATGCCCAGATAATGAGGCTGGGTAAGAAAGTGTAAAGTGGAGGTGTATTGAGGGGCTGTGTAAGCTGGCCTAATCCTCCTTCACAGCATTTGTTGTGTCATTAGAGCTGTATGGGCTGTGGATCCTGTGACACGGGCCCTATTCACTCCTGTAGCCCTTAGCCAGTACACTGAAGACATGCAGTGTTGCGTTGAACACTATAAGCCAGTGAATTCATAAATGTGGGAGCGTCCACACAGGACCTCTGTCCTGGAGATTAAAGAAAAAAGAAACAAAAAGGATAAAAAGATCAAATCAAGTGACAAGATATAAATACAACAAATAAAAACAGACTCTTCGGGATTCACTCAGCAGCTTTATTATTGTTCAAATCTCCAGCAACACAGTAGCTGAGAGACAACAACAAGTGCTCTGTAAGTCAGGATGAGACAGAGAGGCTAGCTGCATGAATAAACCACTAATGTTGTGGTATGGTATCCTTATTTTTATGAAATGAGTGAAAGCATATGACTAACTGTTTTAGTTGCTTGTCGAGATACCTATTTTGCAAACTGACTAATCCAGCAATAAACCAGGTCTTAGGGCTGGTTCCCTCCAGAACAATAATCGATTTAAGACAATTTGAGAGGCTGCTGGTTTATTCATATTTTAAGCTTGAAGAAAATTAATCCCTAAAAGTATATGATACAGTACTATGATGACTACAGTATAGTATATTATTATGTATTTGCTTTTATTTCTTTTAAAACAGAAAAAAACAGAGGCTAAACAATTTTACAAGGAAATCTAATTTCCCACTATGATCATGATTATTCAAGTTTTCTTGGCAACTGAGATTCTGAATGTGTCTGAGTTAAAAAATGAAAATGGCACCATACAATGAGTAAGGCTAAGGTTTTACTAGGTTACCAATCCAATTACACCAGGGAAGAGAGTTTATTCTGCAAATAAATGTTTATTGACAAGTAATAAGTGCTCCTCATTCAAGAGTTGAATGACATATTTAATCTCTTTTTTAAAGAGAAAGGCCCTGCAAACTACAAACCTACTTTGGTGAACTGTTTAAAGTTAACATATTCATGCTAAGTGTTAATGAGTGGGTACTCTACCTTGTGCAGCTACTGTACATTCTGTGTAACTGTATAGTAACATACAGGGCTGATTGAGGTAGCAGAGTTTTTTCCCCATTTTGATGTAAACCATATAACTTAGGAAAAATATTAATAAATTCATATACAGTACAGTATAATAGAACTAAATAGCAATATTGCTTTTGACTACAGCTCTTATTGCTGGCTCATACTAATGCTAACATGGCTCAAATGATAGAAGCAGCTTTGATTGCAGTTCCCTTTTATTCCAGGTACATCTTAACTCTCAATATGTATAATGCCAGTCAAAAGTTTGGACACACTTTCCCATTAGGATTTATGAAAGTGTGTCCAAACTTTTGACTAGTACTGCAAATGTCACTGTTACCTACACTAAACCCCTTTCAACATTGGATGTGCTGATTTCTTCTGTCCATAACACTTCATACAGCTTCACCCAACAGCAAGTTCGTTGCATAACAATTTTTCTTAAGACTTTTCTGATACTTAAAAAGCAGAAGGAAATTAAATGTAAGGTCAATTTTACCAGTGAAATGACAAAAAAAAGATATGTAAGTACTTGAGCGCATGGCTGATTTCTCCAGAATGGCTAATACTTACTTGAGATTACCTATACTGAAAGATTTGCTAAAACTTTGATAAATTTAACAGAATTTATGTGTTTAAATACTTGAAGGCAAAGTATTTTCAGCACCTGCACTTGTCCTGAACCAGGACTGTTAAGTCCGATCTTATTTGGGCTGTTCTTTGCCCTGATGCTCCCGGAGAGCACCGGTGTAGGTAGCCGTCCACACGTGCAGGGCTGTTCCAGCGGAGAGGGTGAGGAAAAAGAGGAAGGCAACTTGGAAACCGAACCAATCCACCACACCTCCAGCCAGCGCGCTGAACATCAGCTTCCCCAGCACCTCTAGAGTCGCCAGGAAACTGTAGTGGGTGGCCTAAGAGAATGGCAGAAGAATGACAGTGAGGGGAACAAAAACATGGGAGGAGGAATTAAGAAAATGAAAATTAAAACAAGATAAAAGGGAAAGAAGTGAAAAACAAAAAAGGGGAAAAAGAGAAAGTTTGGGAAAGAAAAGTAGACATAGGGAGCAGAAGGAGAAAATAGGAAGGCTGTCACATGTAGATTGCTCTTAGACTTAAAAAAAGGAAAAAAAGAAACAATTAGTCACAACAGATGGAGAAATTACTAAAGGTATGATCTGAAATCTTCACGAAAAACATTGCCAAAAAAAAGGGCAAGGTATAAACAAAAAGGATAAAAGCCTGAAAGAGAAAGCGTGAGATCATGGCATGAGACGATGGAAGGTGGCCAGACGAAGCGGAGTATCTGATCTCAGCCTTAAGGCTTTCATGATGGAGTGAGAGAAAAGGAGAAAGAGAGGGACAGATTACCTAATCTTTGCAAGCCTTCTCTCTACCCATAAGCACCACATTCAGCAGGTAAGACTGAAAAACACAAGACTCTAGTGACACCTACACCACTGACTGAACAAATTTATTCGTTAGAATCAGAGTTCTTTCATTCTTAATTCAACTTACAGTGATCTCAAATGCTTTGAGTACAAACACAAAACCTCAAATTTCATCCATTTGTCGTCTGTATTCCTAAATAAGCAATCCTTTATTAAAAACCACAATCTACTCTTTCGCATTTATCTTAAGTTAAAGATGTTTGTTTTGCTGTATTTTAATTACTTCCACTAAACATTTCAGAAGTAGAGTTGCAACAATTGACCTATGGCTAAACCACACCTCCAAACACAATGAGCCAATCAAAGTGCGCACAGCTAACCCAATACTCTCTGACGTTCTCTGCTCGAACGTCCATTGAAGTGCTTTGAAGTTAGTCCGTTTTTGTTCGTTTTTAAGAATCTTTGTGTTTTTTTTTTTTTTTGTTTTTTTTTTAGTTTAAAATAGTCAAACGGTGTGCATGGGGTACATGCAGCTCCGACACTAGCTATCCTGAGAGGCTGGGCGATGGGGTGTATTTTTTGCCCTTTCCCAAGCCACATCTCAAATTAGAAAAGTGTCTGCTTTGGATAAAGTTATGCGGCAAACCAGAACATCAACTGAACGTGGGTAAAATTAACAAGGATGTCTACACCTGCTCTAAGGTAAGTCAGCATCCTATTTGAGGCAACATATTGTCACTTTGCTGGAAAGAAATATGAAGTTATCTTTAACATTCCTAACGTTAGTTTAAGTTAGCTAACGCTAGCCAAACGCACTAGTTTTTGTACTTTGGAAATGGTACAAAAGACGTCAGCTATAGCTGTCGTGTAGTATAGGTGTCATGTAGTAACGTCGGTAACGACATGCCTCTGGCTTCCAAGCTGCACCTGGACTCTACTGTGCACCTGTGGCTGTTTAATCAGTTTTTGGCAGACGATCACATTTTGGCACAACAACGGCAGCCGTGCAGTAGTTTGTGCGAGAAACTGAGGGAGCGTACACTAGTCACATTCCAGAGACTTCACAGGCTTGATTTCGACTTGCAGTTTCAGACTTGTGAACAATGGTTTTTGTTTGTTTTTTTAAATATCTTTTCATATTTATTTTTGTCATGGTCTCTCAGTCCGATCCCGCGTCTGCTGTCCGTGTTGACAGCTATCATCTCCCGAGACGTCACATCGTGCCTGTCACCGAATGTTGTTTTTGTCTGATTGAGTGGAGGGGGCGTGGCTTAGCCATAGGTCAATTAAGTTATTGATCAGGATGCTGGGCAGACCATTAATCCGTGACTTCTTGGTCAGCAAATGCTTATTTTCTTTAGTTCAAACAGAAAATCTCTTTTTGAAACAACGCTATGTAAACATCATGATTTCCTTCTCTTTTTCTTATGTCATTTCAGCTCTTTTTTGGGGGGGGGGGGGGGGGGGGGGGTGGTAGACGGGGTTAATCAGATGGAAAAAAAGACATCTGGAGGACATTTAGTGGTTTCAGTCATAAAACACAAATAATCAGTGGATAGATAAATGACTCAGGTTGTCCATTCTGGATGTTCTAATTGAGCCAAATAACTGAACAGGACATGTTTCACTGGATAATAAAGAGTAAAAATGATATGATATGAATGTGATGAGTGATGAGGAGCCAAAAGTAACTTCAGAAAATGTGCCTTAGCCTTAGTCTGTAGGCCGATGTAGAGTGCTCTGAGAGCCTGTGTGACCACAGCTAAGTGGAGTGTCTTTATTCTGAGCAACTTGTTTAACAGATTTGGTTTCTTTCTCCTGGGGATCGTTAACAAGCACTCACACTATCAGCTTTCTGTTACTGGATAGCGCTACTTTCAATAACATGCACGTATGTACCCACGACGAGCACCGGCGATCTAATGCCTTCCTGTCCTGTGCACACACGCGCACGTACAGATTCACACACACCACTGTATATATGTCATGAGAACCTCTCAAATGAACAACTGTTCTCATCATCATACATTTCCTATTATTTATTCAAATTCATGAAATATCCCTGATACCTGTACTACCGTCTGTGGATTTCTCTTTTGTTTTTCCTGCTTCTGCACATTAAGACTCACGGCAATTTAAATGATAATTTGTCACCTTCAGAGACTGACAAGAGTGACGTCTGAAAGCCTGTGTGCACAACGATCACCTCCAGGCAACAATGGCCCAGTTACGACAGGGACAAAAGGAGTTATGTCAAAGAGGAGAAAACGACAGAGGAGAAGGAAAAGTTTGAGAGGAAAAGAGAGCATTTAGAAGTCTACTGTACGGAGTGACAAAGAAGCACAGTGAGGTGGATGGAAGCACAAAGCCAGCAGGAAAGGAAGCAAACACAAGAAGAAAGCTATGAAAAGAAACTGGGAGTGCTTCGACAGGAGATTTTCCAAGTGGAAACAGCTGATGAGAACTGACAGGTATAGGTAACAGTAGGTGTGGTACTGTATGCTGAAGATTTCCCTCCTTGGCCTCTCTTTGACAAGCATAGGAGGAAATGACCTAACATTACAATATAACAATAATACCAAGACAGACAAGAGAAAAGAAAAGAAGAGGATATACAGCTTAAAGAAAATGTTGTTTCCTGTTTGCAAAGCCACAGGAGATGACCTAACTAAACTCAACAACACAATCAACTCTAAAAACTATTGTGACAGGGGAGCAATTTTGTTATACAACAGCAGTCTAGGACTCCCGAATGAAGCATGAGTAAAGTCTTTGTTACCTGAATGCTGTCCTCTGCCCTCTGAGTGCAATGCATCATTGTCGTGAAGGTGAGCGTCGTGATAAGACCACCTAGGAAGTGTTGAACACTCATGCTGAGGACTGCCATACCTGAGGAAACATACACATGCAAGTAAAATGAACCATCAGTCACAAAATGTGTCCAGCTTCAGTGAATAATAGTGTTTTTCTCACAAAATGTGTTTTACACGTTGTCTGCTTTTCTACATCTCTTACTATTCTATGCAGAAGCCCAAGCACAGAGACAAAGCAGCACAAAAAGGTAAGCTGCTGAAGTGTCACCCCCCCACCCCTTCCTCCCCCCATATCCCCAAAACACATGTAGTGTTATCCTCTGAGGGGAAGAGGCAGAGCAGTGTGAGTGGAGAACACAGAGGAACCACAGAGCCTATCTGTCTCTGCTCCCACGAACACTGAATTATTCAGTCAAGCCGCCAGAGTTTTTGCCGAATAAGAGTCTTCAGTCAGCGACACAAGGCTGTGTGGAGTCAGACAGATACACCGCCTGATCAGACTGGAAGAGTAAGAAGCGGAGTGTTATCATGTAATATTGAAAATGTAAAACTGAATGTTTTTGTGTTTTTGGGATTTTTTTTTTTTTTTTTTTTTTGTATAAAGTTTTTTTTTAGGCTTTGTTCTGGGTTTTCAAACAAAGGAAGGAGAGGGCTCAACTTTCATTTGAGATGTTTGATAGGGAAACAGACATCTCTGACAGATATGAATTATGTGGACGTGGCTGTGCAACACAATCTTGTGTCATTCAGACATTTACAACTGAATGGGTCTCTGAAGAGAGACCTCTCCTGTCCATAAATGCCCACTGCATCATGCAATGATGTGCTGCATGGTATAAATATGAAACATCTGCTTTAAATGTTTGTGCTGAAAGTCACTGGTTTTAACCAAACACACTTGCAGGGTGGCCTAACTGCTTGTCAAACTGGCACAAGCCTGGCTTTTCCTACATAATACAGCTGATTTTCAGGGGTCACAATTATCACACCTGCCTTCTTTGTGGTTAATTGTATAAAATGGGCTGTTTCAAAGAAAAGCACATGCAGTGCCACCACAGTAAAGCTGGTGTAATCTACAGTATATCACTGTTTAAGTTTTTCTTTTTTTATGTCTTTCCATATGATTTTCAAGCCATAACTGACGGCTTTGGTCGAGTGTTGGTGTCAAAATGTGAAAATGCAGAAGTTTGGGTCAAATGTGATGTGCCACTGATAAACCCAGCCTGCAAACGAGGCAGTTACAGAAGTGAAATGAGACCACGTTGGCGTGTACTTATGGTGCGTTCCAGTTGTCTCGGAATTCCGAGCAGATGCGAGTTGGTGACATCATTACCAGGTGTTTTGCGTTCCAGTTGCACCAACTCGGGGAAAAATAGAAATCTCCAAGACAGCCTATTTGTGAGCTGAAACAGCTAGAAAATAACACATTTCTAGCTAGAAAAATAACACACACGTTATAACAATGTTACCATGATAACAAAAAAAAAGACCGCCATGAGGCAGTAAAATTCAATAACAACAATTCGGTGCGGTTTACACTTGGAAATTATGATCAGAAAATCTCTTATATAGAAGTTTAATAAACACAACATTGGTACCGAACGCCGCCATCTTTAAATCTACAATCTCGGGGTCCTCTGCAAATAACGAGCTCGTATCTCGGAAAAAAAGAGTTAATCACGTCACTTCCTCGGAATATTACCTCGGAAAAACGAGTTCTGAGACAACTGGAACGCACGATAACACACATCAAGCTGGCATCACAGAACTCAGTGCCATCATTGCTGTCAAGCACACAGTGACTCAAGGCTGATCTGCATCTATTTGGCATGTGTGGGTTAACAAGGAGGAACAGTGGTGGGTTAATGAAGCCATCTTTTTGATGCAGTGCAACTGGTTTATGAAAAGGACTTTTAGGTTGCAATAGGCAAAAACTTCAGCATGACCACGGTTCCTCTTTGCAGTTTGGCTGTTTTCTCTGTTTTTCACAAGCTTACGTATCAATCAGGTTGATTTAATGATAATATAAGTCAATTAAGCTCAGTGACACAAAAAAATCTAAAGAATGATATCAATACTATGTGGTGTGCATATTTGCCTCTATGGAAAGAAATGTATCTATAACTAAGTTGCTCTATATTTCAGGGTTTCTAAACACTTTTATGGAAATTCTTTAAATGCCTCTTTGTGTCACAATGCAAGCTGACAAACCAGACTATATTCTCCAAGTGTGTTGAAATTGCATTTCAGTTTTCCAGGCTATTTCTCACCTTTCATGAGTGGTGATGGTTCCAGTACAGTGAGCAGAGAGCTCTGGAAGACCATGCTGACGGTTCGCAGCACAAACACACGGCGCATCAGAGCCCCAATGCTGAGGAGAGACCAGTAAAAAAGATATGTATGAGAGATGCACACTAACTCTGAAGTACACATGTTCCAATGATAAGTGAGAGGGGAAGATTGGTATCATTGAACTTAGAGGCATCCAGAGTTTCTTTTTTTATGTCACAAATGAAGGCACTCACTAACACACACACACATTTGCATGTGCTGATGTGCATAAGTAAACAAGTCCCCAGACACTAATTGATTCCCTGTTAGTGCAAGAAAATCATCCCCCCGTGGGGTTTGTTCATGACGTAATCAATAACCTAAGGAGATCCCCAGCATGAAGAAAATAATTAATCATTGTTAACATACATACAAACACACAGACACACGCAAACATGCACTCTCACTGTTGTGTGACAACAGGGATTAACAATGCCAATCACTCAGAGGATACCTGCCACTCAAAGAACTGTGTGTGTGTGTGTTTGTTTGTTTTTTTGTGTGTGTGTTTAATTATTTATATGTTAAAGGAAGCTTGTGTGAAGCAGCAGCATATCTGATTTAAAAGGATAGGTGGACTGACTAAAACCAGCTTACCTGTAGGTTAAACTTGCTGTGGACATGACCCGATTATATATCATTTTATTCCTAAGGTTATATTCATATTAACTCTGTGCCTTCCTGAACTCCAAATAGTTTTGAATTTATCCTGAATCAGGGAGAGCTTTCTCCTGGGTGAAGCATCCTTCTGAGAATGAGAGGATTTGGTGGCCTACTGATTTGTCAAATTCTTGAAGACTTGTTGAGGGGGATGGGAAAGGATGAAGATTGGTTGTGAATGGCTTTTCCTTGTACACTTTGTACACTTCTTTGTATACAAAGTGTGTGAGGACTGGAAAATGCAAACTAGGGCTGCTTGTGTGAGTAAATCAACACTTCTCAACAACTATAGAAACAACAAATGGACACTTTCAGTTGCCTTCTGAACAAATGTATTAACATAAAGTAATATTAGCTGCCTTTTAACTTAGTGTACCTATGATGTTTGTACTAAAATCCTTTCAAACTCGTGCCCTTTTGATGTTGAAACAAGAAAAATAACTGCAGCTATCCATCCAAAATTGCTGGATCTTATTGGTCTAAAAGTTACGTTGTGGGCCTTTAAGCATACATGGAAATTTGTGACAGCAATGTGATTGTGGCTAGGTTGCTCAAAAAAAAAACGCCTTGAAAATTAGACTTCAAAATTACTTTGTGAACAGAGTTTCTTTTGGAAAGAAAAAGATAAAATATGCACATACCTTTTGTCTTTTCTCTTTTTTTAAACTTTGAGAGATGTTTAAGGTGATAGCAGAGAAAAAAACAGACACATGTTGCCATGGGCACTTTAAAGGGACTAAGGGCAGGAATTGTGAAAGAATACACATGCATGTCCAGTTTTGTAATACTAATGAGTGATGAAGCGTTAAAAACCAAAAAGAACAAGCCCACCCACGTCTCTCTTCATTGCCTTGAACAGGTTGAATGCTGGATAATGCGCTGGGATTCGGTGGCCGAATTTTCCGCGCAGTACTATGGATGTGACGTCAGCTGACGCTGCATACGCGGCCCTGACAGCTTTGATACAGGAAGAAGATGGTCATGGTGGATTCAAACACTAAAAGAATAGTTGAGAATTGTTTTGCTGTCAGGAAACTACCCAGATTTACTGAAAGACCACTAAAAAGCGGCACTGCGAAGAAAAAGACTTTAATAGCATAGTAAGCAAGGTTATAGCATCCGTTGTGTGTCCCGTGTTGGCTTGGCTGGTGGCTGCAGTTACCCGGAGCACCAGTCGCATCACTCGCGAGTTTCTTTTCTTAATCTTGCCCCCAGATCCTTTAAGGATACTTTCTATTTTTTGGTATATGGGTTCACTTCACTTTACAAAACATTTTCCTGAAGCCCACGGTAATGTCATAAATTATATGTATTGCATAACCGTTATTTCTGTACTATATATTCCCCTTCTTGCCTCTTTTCTCTTAACTCTTACTCAAGCTTTTCTGTACCTCCCAGCTAGAAAACTAACCCAACACCATTCACATGCTAAAGACATTCTTCTCTATGCTGCTCTTTTACCTCCATTCTCAATGATAGCCTTTCATATTACACACTCTCGAGAGATGCTAAGGTGTGTGTGTGTGTGTGTGTGAGTGTGTGGGAGAAAGAAAACCTGTCTTGCTGCCACCTCACACGGGCCAGGCTTAGATAAGAATAGCCATGTTCTCAGGTTGCCGGTGGTGGTTTTAAAGGGGGTCACTCACTGACCACTCAGCCGTTTCTGATGGTGGAGAGGATAAACCTTCCAACTGAGCTTTTAGAGGTGGGACAACAGCCTACTGGACAGCCCCTCCTCTGTGTGCATGAGAATGTGTGGGTGATAAGAAGAGGAAAGGAAGAAAATAGCGCTCTTTTGGCACAGAGGAGGACATACAACCAGAAAGGATAAAACTTGCTTCTGTAAAATAATACATGTACCTTTCAGCCCCCAACAAGACCTGATGTAGTCTCTGAAATCAGTTTCAATATCTTAAAAGTATTTGTTGAAAAGCATTGTTGATATGGGGCTATATAATTTTTTATTTGAATACAACATGTTTGAAGTTTCCTGTTTTTGTGTGTATGTTAGGGCTGTACAACATATCAGTTAAGAATCATCATCACAATGTACCCGTGTCCAATAGTCACACTGCAGATCCTGCAATGTAGGGGGCAAATAGACTCAGAGTGTTCTTAGCTAATTTCAAGAGCACCTGACACACAATGTGTGAAGCAATCTACCAATCACCACTGTTGTTAATCAGTTTGCAGAGGAAAAAACTTTGAGGTGAAATCACAATTTACAATTATACAGAAAGAAACTAACGTGCGCGATTGTGGAAAGGGGGTCCCATATTGAAGGGGTTGATTTTGAGCCCAACCCCTGATAGCTTCGTTTTAAGGGGAAAGGGTAGGAGTAAAAAAGAGAAATGGGATTGGGCCTTTATGTCCAGAAATTAAGGACACTACCAAGACACAACAATATTTTTTGGAACAATCCTATCAAAAATGTAATGAACATGGAAAATAACCCCAACTCCAGTATGGCATGTCCATTTGTCAATGAAAATAGTCATTTTGGATAAAGGTTCAAATTAGTTTATTTCTTGGCATTAAGTCATGTAACCAGCAATTTTGCAGCCTCCCCTCAGAAAAATGACAGCCACCGATAGGACACTTTGGCTCTCCATCTTTATAGCAACTTTATATTAACATTTAATTTTGTTGAAGCAGGCTTGTTGGGTTAAGTTTTTTTCCCCGTTCTGTTCCCTTCTTCTTCTTTTTTTCTTTTTACAGTGAAATGGCATGTTGATTTTAAAAAACAAAACAAAAAGAAAGTAATTCTATTAGGATTTGCAGTTTTTAGTGCTGCTGCAGCTTCTCATCTCACACGCAGCCGTGATGGTGGAGATGGCATTCTCAGGTGAAGTATAGATCGGCTTTCTCTTGAGTTGATAACATCTATGCTGTTTCTGTAGTGCGGTTAAACCCCCAGGAGTACAACACTGACAGTTCAATAAGCCTAAACATGTAGAAGTGATATTTTTGGCTGCCACCATGCAGCACTACAGACATGTTTTACACAACTGCTGTATGACAACAGACATCCCCATTTACATACGTAACGGAGCATAAATGGGCCTTTAGTGCTCACTGTCACTGTAATAAGCCTGTCTGAACAAAGCTGGGGGAACATTAATGCAAAAATGACTAATATCTGAATTAATAGGCCAAATTCGCACTGGCACGATTTGGTCAACTTTAAACAAACCCTGCTCCGCTTCCATGGAGAGTACGGTTCGTTTGGAGCAGTGTGGATGCACATTCAGACTCAAGTACACAACAAAGAAGCAAACTCTGGTCTGTTTGAAACCAAAAGTCTTGGTTCACTTGCCAGTGAATCTTGGTGAGGTCCGTTTGTAGTAATTTTTTATCCTTGGTGTTTTCTTAACTTAATTCAAATTTGGTGTTCAGTGGGGAAGAAATTTTAAATATTTTCTTTTTTTTTTTTTTTAGAGGAGATCTCTCTTCGTAGGCCCCCCCCGGTCCCCCCTTGTTGTTTTTTTGGGTTTTTTTTTTTTTTTTTTTTTTTTTTTTTTTTTTTTTTTTTTTTTTTTTTTTTTTTTTTTCCCCTCCCTCTCTTTTTTTCCTTTTTTTTCTCTTTTCCTTTTTTTTTTTTTTTTTTTTCTCTTTTTCTTATTTTCCCTTTTTTTTTATTTTTTTTTATTTCTTTATCCCTCTGCCCCTATTTCCCAAACACAATCAATCAATCAATCATTTAGTGAAATGAACCGTCCAGTGAACCAATGAAAGGAAGTGACAAAGGACATCTCGTAGAGCGATATGCTGGATAGCCTTCTACCTCTTCTGATGTTCATGCTGGACTGAGCCATGTGAAAACCGCATTAGGATTAACCACCACAGTAAAAACAGAACCCCACGACTGATTATTCGGTGTAGCTCAGCTGTTTACTTGCAGTGAATGAACTAGCTGAAGAAGGGGCAAGATTTCTATTTTTGGTCGTGGCCAATCGTTGAGCTGGATTAACTTTTGCATCTTGCTTTTTTTTTTTTCTTTAATCAGAGGTTATCTCAAGGAACATCATCCCTGCTGAGCAGTTACTGTTACTGTGGCACATTCAAACAGTCCGGTCTACCAAACCTAAATGCAGTATAAAAGCAAACCAAACCAAGGGAAGGTGCAGAAGTTTTTGGAATTACCTGCCCAACTGACCGAATCCCCCAAGCTATCCTGTGTCAATGGTAAAACCAAGCATACTAATATCTCAAGCAAAAGAAGGGATTAACTGTATTATACATGTGATGTAATCCATTGGCAAGGATACTGACAAAAAGCAACTGATTACAGCTTCACTGGGAAATAAAAAACTGAACTCTCCATCTATATTTTGTTATTACGGCTTGCTTGTCAGGAGTAACTTGCAGTAAATATTTGACTACGAAATAATGATTTTTTTTATTTTTCATAATAAAAATAAAAAAATTTTTTTTTATTTTTTATATTTATTTTTCCTAACCCAAGACAAACAAACATTTTTTAATTTAAGAACCCCCTTTTTAAAATTTTAAACATTAATACATATTAAAAAAAAACCACTTCATTTTTATTAAAATAAAAAACAATATTATTTTAAAAAAAAAAAAAAAAATCTAAAAAAAACACTTTTTTTTTTTTTCAAAAAAAAAAAAAAAATTATTTTTTTTTTTTTTTGGGGATTTTTTTTTAAATATTTCCCCCCCCATAAAAATTCTCCCCCCCCCCTTACTACCACAAAATATCTGTACCTTCATCAGAATGATGTATCAATATGGTGTACCAAGTGTTTTCCATCTGTGTGTGAACTTTTATCTCCTTTACATGTGAGGTGGAGACAGTGAAAGATCAAAAGCAAAAGTATGACAATGAAATGTTTTGAAAGTACTTCCCCCTCAACAAAACTTTGGCCTGTGGAGGTTTTTTCTGTTTATTAGTGTTGCTTGACAAGAGGAGAAAAGAAAACCTGGGAGCCTCACAGATTGACATAAGACAGCACAGATGGGCTCACCACACAATACAGACACAAACTTGGGGGGAAAAAAGGCACCAGAGTCGTACCATATCTACTGCTACATATCACAAAACTCGTTAAGCAATCATTACATTGCAGATCATAGAAATGAACAAGGGCTTGATGACGTATTCATAAATATGTAACAATACATGGCATTAAAACCAACATACCAATAAGGAATTGATATAGTTCCCACTACACCATGCTGGCTAAAGGAAGGGCTTTGCAACAACCCTATATTAGAGGAATCAGACACAATGCATTGATTACATGTAGAAACTTCAGTTAGTTTGTTAGAAAGTGTAAAAAGTTTTATATAAAATCTAGGGCTGTCAAAAAATTAATCCTGATTAATCACATTACTTTTATCACTTCTAGAACACATTTAGGCTTAAAGGTGTCTCAGCAGGAATTCTGCATTTATCTTAAGTAGACTAGACTACCCTGTCCTTAAATGTCTCCCTAAAGTCCTTCAGATGGCAGCAGTTTAGTCCAGAATGCTGCTGATATGGTCCTCACAGGCTGACTTCACAACTATCTTAATGTGAAGCTGAAATTCAGGTCTGAGTCCTGGACTACTGACAGATTTCTGGCTTGGTTTTAGCCTTTAAAGGAGTGATGACATAGCAGTTAAAAACTAGTTAATGTTGTTGGCATTACTGCATATGTAAATACTCCAAAGAAAAAAACGGCATTTTTTACAGCGGAGTATTGCTTTGAAACGCCAGACCTCACTTCCTCAGTAATACAGTTGGGTCCGGTGATGATATGGAGCTTTACCCGGAGACCACGTTGACTTCATTTTGATTGGCTACACCTTATTTGGCTATGACCTTATTTGGAGAATCTAGGTCAGGCTGCGGTAGGAGTTTGCTAAAGGCTAACTGCTAGCAACATGGGCACTTCAGACAGTGTGAGCTACGTTTATCAGACAAGACAGCATTTAGAAAATAAATAAACTTACAGGTAATGACAAGGTTGTGGTCGCCTCCCTCAGTGTTGCTGCAGAAGTTTTCTTTTAAATCCATTTGTTTGAAAATCCAGACCTGACTGCACAGAAGTTACTACTAGCTCCATACACGAAGCTGAATCAGACAGGGAGGGGAGGGGGGAGCGGACGGTGCATAAACCGTTAGGAGAGAGAGGGGGGGCGCTGTTTACTTGATAGTGTGCTCTTATTGGAGCAATTAAATTACGTAGAATGATAGAACTACGTAGAATGATAGCCTGCTGTCTGATTCAACTGTTTCTGAGCAGAGAGACAAAGCTGACAGACCATAAACAGGAACTTTGATTCTCACTCTGGACATTCACATGGCCTCATCAGTGCACAACAGATCATATTATACATCCAAAACCCCAGAAAAGTGAAATTTGATGTCATGGCACCTTTAAGTTGTAAAACAAAAGTTTGTGTGTTTTCTGCATACAGCAGTACTAATAAATAAAAAAAATCTCTTGTTTGACAATAGGGTTAATTTAGAATTAAACTTTTGACAGCTCTAATAAAATCAAATTAAATTGTTCATTCTTTTTGCGTAATCAGTCAAAAGTTTGGACACACTTTTCCTTTTGGTAGAATGAGAAAGTGTCTAAACCTTTGTGCAAGATAGATGACCAGTCAATGCATCATAAAAGAACTTTAGTTTTCAGAAAAGGTTATCCTATATTCTTAGTGACACCAGTTTCCCTAAAATCTTTAAAGGATAAAACTTTAGCATTTTTTAACCTAGACCTAATTTCTAGGAATTTGAGTTTTGAGTTTAGAGTTTTGCGGATTGCGTTTTTATTGTTCTCTGGCTAGCATTTGCTCTCTTAGCTGTGCTGTAGCAGTGTACGTCAGTGGGCTGGCGGCCAATAGACGTGTGGAGAATGCTTCCAATAAGTACTGCAAGCTAAATTTGAACTCACAGGACAATAGTACTCATTCATTCGTCTTAAAGACCCACAACGGAACTTTTAGCAGTTTTCTCAGTGACGCGCCCCCTAACAGCAGCTAAACTAGCATCCATCTTGTATCGTACCTGTACTGTGATTCAGTCCAGCCAGTAAAAGACAGTCTTATCTTGACTCTTGTTCTGTCCCTTCCTCTCTTTCTTTTCCTCTCTTCCTCCGGTAATGTTTCCTAGCGTTTCTTTACCAAATCTGTGTGTCTTTAAAGTATTGGTGAAATTAAGTAGTTTTGCTGCAGATAATGCCTTATAGAGGCCCATTCATTTTGCCCTGTTCACTCCCATTATATACACAGATCCCAATTAATCTAAATAGCGTACGAAGGACTCATCGAGTGATGCCGAAATGTTACCCAGTGAGTAAATGCATGTATAAATTTCTAGAAATAAGGTCCAGGTAGAAAAAAATGAAAATTGTACTTAAATTCTCTTACAAGTCATAAAAAAAAGTGTGCAGTTGCTTCACAGAGCTCATCTCAGCTTACTGAATAAAAAATCATCTTCAGTCCATAAACATACTCAATGATCCATAAATCATACACAAAAATACTATAAAGCTTCCAATTATGCAGTATTGTTTAAGACAGAGTTTCCCAATCCTGGTCCTCAAGGACCCCTGCCCTGCTGGTTTTCAAGATGTTCCTACTTTAACACACCTGACTTAGATTAAAGGCTCGTTAGCAGGCTCGCAAAAAACTTGATGACCAGTTCAGTTGATCTGAATCAGGTGTGGTGGAGTTGGAAACCTGGAATACATGCAGGGCAGAGGTCCCTGAGGACCAGGATTGGGAACCCCTGGTTTAAGATACAGTATGTGAAATGAAAAAATTAAAGTGTTATATCTTGATATAATGTGTAATGGAAATGGTGTTGTTATCTCATGTATACATCTCAGCAATCAGATCTTGTTGAATTTCTTGATTACTGTAAGAAACAGTTTACCATTCATTGTGGTAGCACTAACATTTAAAGGTTAAAGGGAGGGGAATAAAAAAAATTTTTTCCTTTTTTTTATGGGCATTCCCTTCCCCTTCTTCCTTCCCCCCCTCTTTTTCCTTCCCCTTTTCCCTTCTTTTTTCCAGTATCTTTTTTCCCCCCCCCCCTTTCCCCTCCTGCTTTTTTCTTTTCCTCCCCTTTTATAGAATACAGACAGAACAGCAACATCATGTGTGTCTAGTTGTAGTTGTAATGGCAGAAAAACAACTCCAGCTGCTGGGTTGCCAGGCTCACTGCTGATATGGCAAGTGACCAATAGCCTGCAACATGTCCAACAAGTATGCAGTGGAGTTTATAACTGACGGCTATAGTTAGCTATGTCAGCAACTTAGCCTACCAATCCAGGAGCAAAGTTGCCATTTCCGTGTTTTGATGCTGTGGAAAACATTTATGTGGGTCCATCTAGTGATGGCTTCAACCAAAATTTACTCCAGTTATTGCTCTTCTCAGGTCACTCCTCTTCTGAGACGGATAACAATATCTCCGGGGCTGTAAAGCAGCTGTTTGACTTGCCGACTCCACTGTTTCCCCCTGTGCCAGCCTAAATGTGCCCACACAGAGACCGTATTTGGCAACCTGCAATGGCGGCGTGTATTGGCTTGTAGATGTAAACATAATGCCATTGTCAAACCTGTAAAAATCTATATTATATTTATTTTATATTTATTTAAATAAATATATATTTTAAATAGCCCTGCGACAGACTGGCGACCTGTCCAGGGTGTACCCCGCCTCTCGCCTGATAATAGCTGGGATAGGCTCCAGCAACCCCCGTGATCCTGAACTGGATAAGCGGTACAGAAAATGACTGACTGACTGACTGACTATATTTTAAATATTTAAATATAATTATTTTAGGAAATGTTGTACTTTCGTTCTGCAGCACTCCAAATGACTCGTAGAGGTATTATTTTTTTAACATATAGCTTTTAATAAAAATGTTCCATATTCAACCTTCAAATGGAAATTTAACGTTACATTTCAGCATGTAAAATTCCTGGCCTGGTTCAATTTGTTTATTTCTTGCAAAGCAGTCTGAACTTATCAAATCATGTGACATTTGTCACCTATTGTGAGACTGTCAGTCACCCAAAATCTTAATAAAATTAAATGTGTTGACTACATGTATCATCGAAAAGATCTTTTATATTCTTGACAAAATGTTTAAAGAGCCACCATTTTCAGTGAGTAAAACAAATCAATAACATCGCTCACACTCGTAGTATTATAATCCCAAAGTCTATCATCAATATCTGTATCTGTATCTAATTCTGACAATTACCTTCAGCTAAGTTTTATGGTGTTCTTATGAACCCAAAGCAGTGTGTATGATTTTTTTCAATGTGTTTTGTGTTCAATGTATTTGGTGCTCATGCTGTTCTCACACCACACACTACACAGGGGGTCCCCGAGCTTCCAAACAAGGCACTGTTTACTGAAATTACTGAACACACAGTCCCACAAACCAACACACAAACACTATCCAATGAGGTGTGGAGAAAAACTTGAGTGGTTGAATTGATGAAAAGGTAAAAGAGATGTCTGCTTGAAGGTAGGCATCAGTGCACACAAGCAGTGAGGAGAAAACAATAGAAAATGAGGTAAATAAGGTGATGATGATTGGGATATTTAAATGGGTTAAGTGCGCAGCATGTGAGGCAGAAATACTGCTGTTCATGTGGTCTAGTGAACTGTACTTAATTAGTTTCATCTCATATTCATTTTCCAGAGGTAAAACTCACAATGAGCCCAAAGATAAATTATCTTTTTATGTTTTTATTATTCTTCTGTCCAGCATGATACATGTAACCTGACTCCCGCCACCTGGTATTTGCAATACCATCTGGGGAGGGAGTTAACCCGATGTCATTTCAAATTAGTCTTTTTTTTCTAAAACTCTTGCATGTGATTGGATAGAAGATCTGTCCGTCATCTTGACTGACACGCTACTTCAGCCACTCACGTTGAACCGAATGACGCAACCCGTGACGCAACTCAGAGCGACACCAGAGCCACCACGCATAGAGGATCGAGTTATCAAAACATGTTATCAAGCTCAAAAAGCTTCAGTCAAACAACATGGCGGCGGCGGCGACAGCTAGTACGAGCGGTGTACAGTCTGTGAACGACTTTTGTCGAATGTGCAAAGAAAACCTCCGGCCAAAACGCCGCCCATCCTTCAAAAGTCCCACCCGCGATTAGTGATTGGCTCCTACTATTCTCTAACCAGACGAAATCACCTATAACTGTCGCCTTACTCAGATGGAGTGCGTGAGGAAAGGGAACGCCCCCGCGTGTACTTGTTGAACGCACCCAGATGATGTAAATCAGGTTATGATACATGTGCATGATACGCAATATTGGATTTGGAGCTGAAGACGACCAGGATCTAACATTACTTCTAAAAAAAAAAAAAAAAAAAAAAGTTGTCAGCCTGGTGGGTGTGCAGGCTGCCCGCCAGGCTGAAACATTGTTCTCAATCACAGAAAAGAGTAGGAACATTAGCGTTAGTTCCCGGTGTTAGCACAACCCAGGATCCAGTGATGAGGTAGGTGCACAAGACACTGTTTTGGTCTATAGGCCGTGCACAACAGCTAATCTTGTCGTGAAACCATTTTACTTTTTGCCTCTTTTTGTGTAACGTCAAATTGAATAATGACAGTTGTTTTTAAACAAGCACAAGTAGATGTGTCAGGGCTCTAGAGTGCGACAATGCAACATTTTTTTCTTGGTCGTTCAGGTACCCCTAACATTTCTTACTGTAGGTGTAGATGAAGGACTTATTAGAACTTCTCCAAATGTGTTTTTTGTTCATTCCCTCCTTACCCAACACGTTCTCACTCCCAACTCGTCATCTGTTGACGCTTGGGCAGGCTCCCTCCACATCACCTGTTTACGTGTGGGATATACCCATCTCGTACATGTGTGACGCAAAGGGTCTCTCACTGAATGTTATGGAAATCCCTAATCGGCGGTGTTTGATGACATGAGGGCATAAAAGAGGAGCCTTTTATGGTGATTTTGATTAGCATATAATCTGCTACCATCCTTCTACAGCTGATTTATTTTTTACATTTTCAACCATATTTTGGACTTCAGCTTCATTATGTTGTGCTTCTCAGAATGGGCTACAGTATATGCATGGTTCCACTACTTCCTGAACTTCAGCCAGCACCTTTGCTTCCTGCTTCCTACTGGATAAACTGATTAATCCCAGTGTGTCTGACCTCAATAACTGGCCAATAACTGTTTTCACTAATAGGACTCGACAGGCAACAAAAATAAGTGAAGATGTTAGCAAAGATTCTTACGTTCAAGGGAGATTTAAGAGCATCTCCAATAAGTTTTTCCATCCCCCCTGAAACATTTTTACACCTTGACTATTGCTGATGTTCAATATTTAATTTTAAAGCCGACAATGGTTGATACCCATACCAAAGCACAGGTGATTTGAGAGATCATGTCATGCACACACTGTATCTGAAAGCTAAAAATGCTTATTTGATTACCTAATAAACAGAAACAAATATTTTGTTAATCAATTGTCTAATTTATTAGTGAAATCCCAAAAATGACCCAGCTCAATCCTCTAAAATTTGTCTTTCAATGAGGGTAAAACCTTGGTTCTGCAAAACATCGTACTGTACTTAAAGATGTCTCACTGGATTCTTTTTTTTTCTTTTTTTCTTTTTTGAGATCCTGAATAACCATTTCATCAAGGAGTTAGCCAGACTAGCAGATTAATCTATTTTGAATGTACATTTGATGACAAGCAATAAAGGTCTATGACTTTTATAAGCATTTATAGATGGGTTTCCGAGCAACGTCACAGATAGGATGCGCACGCAACCAGGGGGCAGGAAAACACAGGAAAAGCATTATTGAACTATGAGAAGACGTGTGTTTTACATGCAAGATTAGACTTTTAATGCAGATGAGGTCAAGATACGTGAAAGCGTCTGGGAAATATAATGTTGTATAATGGTATTTGTTCGGTTGCAAAAATCCAAACGTTAATGCATGTAAACAGTTGAAAATGGCAATATAGGACGGTAGGAGTGACTGATCTTCAGAAAACCCTCTCGGAAAACTTCTGCAGGTTCAGACTGCGTGATTTATTTAGTCTTTCACCATGGTCACCATGTCAGATTAAACCACCGCAGTGGCAGAAATTATTCCCGTGTTCTAGTCGGGAGACTGGTACTGTAACAATACCAGTATCACCACCACATTAAGTCATTTATCAGTTCACAGCTCACAACTGCATCACAACACTGTAAGCTGTAAACACTGTAGCTGTGTGACAACCGTCCTCTGCTCAGACACGGAAAATAAAAACAAGAAGAAAATGATTGTGGAGCCGTTTACAAGCATCCATGTCGCATAACAACGCATCCTGGAGATTTACAGTAATACGAAGTACTTCTGTAATAATAGAAATAAAAATAGAAACAGAAAACGGCAATGCTGCCTACAAATTTTTTTTCATCATCAAAATACAACAATCTCTGTTTGTTTCGTCAGGTTACTTTAAATTTTTATGAATGAGTGCATGTTTTGCTGTAGACTGCAGTACAAAACACAGGCTTTTTGCCCCCTGGTTGCGCGTGCAACTGCCAATGTTTGTAAACAGGAAACCCATCTATACTTTTGCAGTTAAAAAACCTAGAAAATTATACCACTGGAAAGCCACAAGCACAGATGAGGACTACCTGAACTGAGCGAGCAACAGGCCTCCTAACGATGACCCACAGATGGAGAAGCCCATTGCAATAACACCGTTCCAGAAGCCAAGTTCCCTTGCGGTCATGTGGTGATCCAACAGGAAAAGAGGAAACATGGTAACTGCACCCTGCTCACCTGTACACACAGATATAGGAGACACAGAAAGACAAAGCCCAAAGAGATGTAAAAAGGCCAGGTGAGAAACAAAAAGAGAAGAAGAAAAAGAAGAAGGAGAAATACAGGGGAAGGGAAACAAATGGAAGAGAGACAGGGATGAGTTATACTGTCACATATGCTGGTGACAGAATTAAGTTCACTATGTAATATGTACAGTGTGTCTCTGACTAAGCAATACTATTTTTCACCTACAGTAAATATGCAAGATACTTCCTGAATACACATGCCTATTGCAATCACAGTCAAATACAATACGGATGTTGTATCAAACTGTTTAGCCTGCAAGCCTGAACATGGTTTCCCTGAGATGACGACTACAGGATCAAATGAAGCATACCAATGTGTGGCGTACCTAGGCCTATTCCTGGAAAGTGTCAATAATAGATGCCTGACAAGAAAAAGAATACCCTCAGTCACTTTATCAAACAGGGGACTAGCACTTTTCCCAAAGCATAAAAAGGAAAACACAACAAAAAGGCAAAAACTTCCACAGATGAAACAGACCTCACAAAGACCTTTCAGTCAAAATAAAAAGTTTCTGTCAGACAGTAAGACTTTCTCTGTGTAGCATTGAGTGTGGGGGTAATGTTCTGCTGAACATTACAGTAAAATATTCAGTGGTGTCGACTACACGGCATTATTATATTAATGGTGACTGACTTCAGAAAGACAGTGGGACCAAGGAGCTGTGTGAGTGACAGCTTGGCTCCCAGACTGCTGTCAAAGACGGCACAACATTACCAACGACTCACTCACTCAGTCAGCCAGGAGACAAACAAAAATAGAGGAAGAGGAACAAAGACAGATGAAACAGACTGAAAAAAATAACAAGAGAAAGCTGAGAGGCTCCCAGTGATAGGGAATGCAGCAGCAGAATCAGTGTCACCGCTGTAACGGTGGTGTGACAACTCCGCAGAAATGTGAGGAAGGAAATGTGGAATCTTTGCGTAGAAAACACTTGTCTCTCACTTCTGTCACTCATGTGTTACTGATAGCAAATTACATGCGCTCAACCCAGACAAGACTGACATCATTGTGAAATTTGTGATTAAAATGATTTAAGACAATTAGTAGGAGGACCTTTTTTTTTCTTGACAACCATTATCTATAAATCAAATTTACTATTATTCTTTTTAAATCTTATGGAAAATTTAAAAAAAAAAAGTAAAATATCACTATACATGCTCAGTGGGTGTTGCACTGATCTCTGTGCATTATTCACATTTTAATCTCCATCATCCTATGTGTTGAACTGTTCTGAATTGCATCAACTGTGCAGGAACCATATTAGTCATAATAAAGTAAACACTAGCAGCAGCAGTACACATGATGCCAGGGTTGTTTACCCATGGTTCTGTGCTCCCGTGTCTGTCTGCCTGTTGTTTAGCTCAAAGCTCAGAGCTTTCACAGTCCTGCCTTCAACTAATTAGTTTTTTAAAGAAAGGGTTTGTGGGGGGATATGGGGGATATGCAGACAAGCACATCCATGCTGATTATTCCTTTCTATAAATATTCTCAAAGCAACAATTGTCCATTTCAGCAGGGATTTCATTAGACATCCACAAGGATTTAACAAAGTGGGGAAAAGGAGGAAAGAGTGGGATAAGGGGGAAGGGAAGAGAATAGATAAAAAGAGGGAAAGTGAAGGACAAAGAGAAAGTGGTATAAAAAAACAAAACAAAATCAAGATAAGGTAGAAATAGCAATGGGTCAAAAAAAAGGCAAGAAGATAGAAGAAAACAGATTTAGTGCATCATACAGAGAATATACAGCAATAAAAGGATATGAGGTAAACATGAGGCGAGAGATAGGAAAGCAGCCAGGGATGGAGATGGCTAAAGACAGAGGAAAAGGAGGAAGGGGAGATGAAGGGAGGCATTGTTCGGAGGTTAGCGATAAGGAAACAGAGGAGGCATAGCAGACGTTACAGACAGCACGTGAATACAGAACTACAGTACACTACTCACAAAAAGTTAAGGATATTTGGCTTTTTGTATTATGTCAGAATGAATCTAAAATCCACTACAACCTTTCAAGGTGAACTGAATTAAACTTTCTCTAAACCTGTCAATGCACATGCACATTGTTCAATGGTGAAATATTTGTTCTGCATAATTCTGTTGTTCAAAAACCGAAAGTTGAATATCCCTAACTTTTTGTGAATAGTATACTTAACATTATGAGGGACACTGACAGATAGCAGGTAGGTGACTTTTTATTCACCATGGTTATTCAAAAGGTACTTAATGGCAACTGAAGCTGCAAGTATTAAAAAATATGCTTTATCACAACTTCAGTTTTTCACAGTAACAGAAGAGAATGGGTATATTTCAGTCTTTGGCTTTCCTCAGCATATCTGGTCTATTTTCAAACAGTGACCAGGATCTCACAGGTAATTAGCAATCAGATGATTTACATCATTGAATTAACAAAACAAAAACAACAAAAAAGAGCCGATGACAATGAACACAAAAATAAAACTGCATGCTAATGTTATCCAAAACAATTGCTCAAGTACAGCATATCATATTAATTAAGCCTGAAAATATCATACCAAAAACTAAAGCCAAAGGCCTTTGACAAAGCAAAGCATTACTGCAACCACCCAAGCTATTTACGTTCCACCCATTCATTTTTTACACCCACTTATTCCAATAGGGTCACAGGGGAGATGGAGCCTGAGCAGGGGCCTTTCTGTTTAAGTTCTAATATTAGTATACACTTGTACACATTGGACAATATAAAGTAGGGGTGCACCGATTGCAGTTTTCTGGCCGATCACCGATCGCCGATCTCAAGAAATCTGACCCGCCGATACCGATTTTTGCCGAGACCAATGTTTCTTGAAAACTGACAGCAAATATCTTCAAAGTACCAATTTTGTTTTATTAACAAACAATACCTGTAGTACAATTCAAACTAGTTTTAACTGCACAGCTACTGTTCTTAAATATAAATGAAAAGTTTCACATTGCTGTCCAAACTACAAAAATATAATTTCCATTCCTTCAGTCTCTTTTTTCACATGATTAAACACAAAACTAACTCAACTGGTTGCATTTCAAACTGGCTTTGAGCTTCTTACTAAAAATAAAGTTCACAACAATATTTTGCTTATTTTGCAATGCATATAATAAGGTTTAAGTAATAAATAAAATAATCTATAAGACAAACTAACAAAACTTAAACCACCAAAAGTGACTTAAGCGGAAGTAAATACGATCGGTAGATAAGATCGGTTTTACATTTATTGATCGGCTGGCCGATCAGTCGGTGCACCCCTAATATAAAGGCAGTAATACTAAAGGTCTGTAGTAATCTCTCAGCAATTCCAGATTCAGAGAACCTAAATACTCTATTTATAAAACAGTTCTCTCTTGGAAAAGGCATCTGCTGTCACTTCCCTCCCTCATAATACCCATCAACTGTAGACTACAAATGTATGTCCAACCAAAATAGGGTATCTCTCAAGTTATCAGTCTGTACAACATTAATTACATTTTCAACTGTTTTGATTTTCTTTTCTTTAAGTGCCAGTTCATTAGATAAGTAATTTTTAAGTGCTTCACATAAGTCAACATTAAGGCAGGTGGGTTTAAGTTCTAAGATGTGAGTGTGTGCATGTGTGTGTGTGTAAATGTAGAAGGGGTTTGATGAGATCACAGCAGGATAAGCTTGGGATGAATGTGAGAGGTCGATGAGGACAGAAAGACCATGACAGAGGAAAGAGAGGTCACTGAGGACACTCAGTTGCCCTGAAGAACATAATCGCTCCTTATCGAAAGCAAGGCAAATAGAGACAGGTTCATACATACTAAATGTTTAAGCACAACACACATCAAACACAGCTGCTATCAAGTACCTTTTGACTAACCAGGGAGCTGATGAGATACGTGCCAAGTTCCTTAAGGCCCTGGATGTTCCTGGTCTGTTTTAGCTGACAGACCTGTGCAACATTGCATGGAGGTCAGGAGCTGTGCCTCTGAATGGGCAGATCAGGATGATGGTCATTCTTTTTAAAAAGGGGGGACAAAGGATGTATCTCAACTACAGCGGGATCATAAAGAAAGTCTACAGCAGGGTAGTGAAAAAGCGAGTTTTACAACAACTTATCTCAAAATTCAGGCTTAGGATGGTCAAAGCAGTTTTCACCTTATTTGCAGAACATTTTTATCCATTCCTTGCAGGGATATTGGGGATGCATGGAAGTTTGACTAATAACTTTTTATGTGTTTTGTGGATTTGGAGTGGGTTTGCAATTGTATTTATCTCTCATATTGTAGTGTCCTGTGGGAAGTGAGTGGAAGTATTGGGGTTCTTTGCTATGGGGCACTTAGTTGTATACAACCAGAATCAAAGCATGGTTTGCATTGCTGGCAGCCAGTTAGGCTTGTTTCTGGTGGGCACTGGACTATGCCAGACAATATCATACCTTTGTCACCAATTCTGCTCATAGTTAACATGGACAAAATTTCTAGGCAGCGCCAAAGGCATGAGGGTTTCCAGTTCAGTTGACTTACATCTTTACTACTGGCAGATGTTTTGCTCTTACTAGCTTTATTTTGTGGTGACTTGTAGTGCACAAAGATCATTTTAAGACAGGACTGACAGCCTGTGCTTGCTCCAGAAAACATGGCTGGCCAGTGCAGTCAAGTGTTGCTTGCTTGTTCTGGCAAAATGAAGATGAAAATTGAGAAGAGACTGCATGCGGCACGTTAAGTTAGCAGATAGCTTTCTGTAATCACAGCTACCTATCTTCTCAAGCACTCATTTGCTACCCTTAAAAGACAAACAGGTTGTGTGTCACTGACAACTGTAACAGACTTTGACAGCATCTGACATGTCAAAAATAGAAGTGTAAATGACCCTCACTGGTGCTCCAGATGTATGTGATGGGTAATTGTTGGCACAGCAGTTGGAGCCCATTGTTTTCAGTCAGAAAAAGGGTGCCTTGCCTATTCTAGGTTGGGAGTGAATTGCTGCCTCAAGTAGAGGAGTTTAAGTGTCTTGGGTCCTTGTCCATGAGTGGGAGCAGAATTGATTGGGAGATGGATAGATGGATTGGAGCAGCATTGTCACCAGAAAAGAAACAGTCTATTTTCCTGCCAAATTAAGATTCTAGGTCATGAACTGTGGTAGTGGCTAAAAGAAAAAAAACTGCAAACACAAGAAGCTGAAATAAGCTCCCTCTGAAGGATAGCTGGCCACACTCTTAGGAATAAGTGAACACCTCTGTCATACATTAAAGTGCCAGTGGCATGAAATTCCCAGGAACTTTTGGTCCCTTTTTAGTCACACTCTAAGTACCTCAATATTGTATGAAAGGATCGTTTGCCGTAACTCAGCCTTGTCATAGAATAGCAGGTTCTGCTAGTTAGCACTACTGTTAGCAGTGCCATACAATAGCATGCTTGTCACCATGTGCTTCTATTGTCATGGTGCTCTCATGGAGAGGAGGCGGAGTGATACGGAGATACCTGGAGACATTCACCCATACACTCAGCAGTAACCTGCAGACGCGCCTCTCCACACACTCATGTTTGAGTAAAAAACTAAAGAGTTGCTGTGTTCTGTTGAACGCGGCTGCACGTCAGGCTTGAAGAAGTTCGTATTGAGTCTCTGTGGGACATATGGCGGTCACGGCTTCACTGACCTGACACAGACGCAGAGGCGTGAGTATGAATAAAGTTTAAGAGGAAAACGGCATCATATTCCAGCAACAAGTTTCCTGGAATTATTCACTTCACCCATAACCTGAATTTAGTTAATAGTTAATACTAAAGATATATTACACTAGTTCTGCTCATTAGATCAATCTTCGTCTGACCGGAGCGGTACAGAAACAGTGATGAAGATGATGAAGGCCTGATTGCAAACCCCAGTCCGCAGCCGAACACGCACGCAAAACGGGAAGAATTATAAACTGGAATCATCACAAACATCAGTTTCCCTCAGAGATAAAAGACACGGAAATGATGAGAAACGTTTATTAGAAACTTCGTGTTTCTTCGTGGTGGCTGAAAGCCGTTATAACCTCTCCTGAGGAGAAAACGGAGCTGCAGGGAGATTTTCTGTTAGTTCGGTCGGCACAGTCCTGCAGAAATTAAATCCATCCACAAGCTTTTCAGTGGGGAGGACAAAAAGATTGGTGTTGTCCTTCATACGCCAGGCAGAGAGCGGTTCTGATGCGAACTGGACGCCATGATGTCGGTTTGTTGTCGTAGATCTCGGAGGGAGGGACTTGGACAGTGTAGTTCGGGGGAGGGGGGTAATTGGCTGGAAGTCATGGCGTCACAAGCTGCACTAGGAGTAAAATATGCTGAACTGCCAATCAGCCCATTTGTGAATGCTGACTTCGCCATGCAGGCAGACACACCCAGGGAAAAAGGAAACGCAAATCTATAATATAACCCCTAGGCAAGCTGGTGAAATGTATGATAAAAACCTCAAAAAGTGCAAATTTCATGCCAGGGGCACTTTAAAGGCTAAAAGTGAAGTTTCTGCGCTTCCACAATACAAGTCGTTGTAGGGCACTTCTCATAGTAAATACCAGGTTTTAATGTTGTGGCAGAATTGTGCTTGTATGTGTGCAGAAGGGGGTTGGATGGTAATATATGGAATGGGATCACAGTAGAATGAGCTTAGGAAGAGGGTGAGAGGTCACTGAGTACAGGGGGTGAAAGCCTGAAGTCTGAGCAGCAGCTTAAACAAAGAACTGGCAGAATAGCAGAGATCACTGAGGACACTTGTACACTCTGCAGAATGACAGTGTCAAGAGCAGGGTAAATAGACAAGTTTATACATACTACATGCTTGAGCACAGCACAACACACGTAAGACCTATGCTCATGTACACATAAATAGCCACACACTTGAACAAAAAAGTAAACAGAGCCCTGCCTATATGCAATATCAAATGCATATTAGTGTACTGCCACACACACAAAAACATACAAGGAGTCCTTGCAGATTGATGTAGATGTCAAGGAGTTCTTTTTTGGCAGTCAGGGCACATAAGTACAGAAAAATACACTTTTGACTACAGTAGGTGCAACAAAAGAAGCTATGATCCCTCTACCAAACCTGTGAGGCTACTGGGCTGATTGTTTCTACTTGCTCTTTTTCTATTCTTTTTTCTTTTCTTTTCTTTTGGACAAATCATATAATTCAAATACCCAATATGGTCTTGTAGATTTTTAGAACAGTATTTTTTTCAAACAAACAGACCAATATTTAGAAAAACAATAATAATTTGCTTATGCATTCGGCTCATTACTTATGCGTAAAACATACTGGATTTATAGACATCTAGAATGATCATATGCATTAGCATAGATAAATGTGTTTACTTCCATTTCTTTTTTGCTATGTTTCTCTCTAGGCACCATGTGGTGGCTGTTCATTAATTCATCACCTCTTTCAGCCTCCCTCCCTGAAGTCCTTCTTTCCCTCTCTGTACAATATCCCACATTCACTCCCCAGCTTGTTTTCCCAAACTACTGAATCAAACTAATAATGTCTGATACAGCAGTTCTAAAATAAATCATAGTTATCAAATATTGTAAAGCCTGTTTTTTTTTTCTTAAAAGTACTGGGGAGGGGATTTAACATTGTTTATTCTGGAGGCTGTAGATGATGGTGCTTCTGAGCTGTATTGTACAGGACAGGCCGTTTCTGATATTTTCATAACCACAATAACATTATAGGCTTTCAAAGTAGTGATAAAAGAGTGCATTTTTTAGAAGGAAACATTTAAGAAGAGTATAAGAACAAAGCTAGGCTTTTCCTTATCTTACCATCCATCCACCCATACCTGGGTACACACCAAAGGAAATCATAACCAGTTAAGACCTCTTCTTATCACTACAGTGGTGTAAGTTAGATACTCTCCCATCAAAGAGGGGGAAAAAAAATCAGCTGTCAGTGAAAAAAGTTGAAATTGACATAAGTAATAATAAATAAAAATGTTATGAAAATCATGACAGTGATTTTGAATTGTGGTTTAAGAGAAATATTAAAAACAAACAAAAAATAAAACAAGCAAACAAGCACGATGGGGCTCCTGAACGAAAATTTTACCGAGCAACACTTTGAAGCAATCATTGCAATCAAGTGTTTTCTGTAATGTCCAATCAGACTTCTGAACTTGTTGACCGGTATGTTGGTCCACTGCTCATGAGCAAGGTTCTCTAATTTATTTGGGACAGTTTTGTTTAATTGTTTGTTTTGAATTATTTATTTAAACCGAAATTTAAAATCAAGATTTTATTTTATTAAAATATCATTTGGTAAATTTTATTTATTATTAATTTGAATTTAAGTTTAACTTAATTTGAACTATTTGAATTTAGCCTTTTCTTTAATGGGAGCGTATCTAAACTTTTGCACCCCACTACTGTATTCACATCCTTTATCAAATGTAGAGGATTTACTAACTTTATAGCTTAGAAGACAAAAAGAAACACCCCAATGTGTACAGGATTGCATCATTTGCACTTCACAACTGTGTTCATTTGAAAGTGTTGAATAAGAATAAACTAAATTTGGCAAAACAAGACATTTAAATTGAAGTAAACCTTATTAAAAACGTTGAGCAAATCAATGTTGTTCCTATTCTGTCCTGATATAAAATGCTTTTGCACACACACACTAGAGTACTAAAATGTTCTATAGATGTTCTGGAGATATAGAATGTGAGAGTGCAAATGTCTGAAATATTTGGTCCAGACTCTGCAGAGATTTTTCCATCGAAGCCCCAAGGAAAACCTCTGTGGGTGATACATTGCATAAACATGTCAGCAAAAATTCTGTAGCATTTGCTGTTGTTGTGCACATGCATGTGTGCGCGCTGGTGACACACACACCCGCTGACCTGTATGCTGCTTTCTCCTTGCATCCTCATGTAGTAGATACATTATCATCACAAAACAGGGCTTCATCTACTATTCAACATGTTTTAAAGAAAACACAAAGATATCTACAGCATAATTTCTGCATTACGTGCAGCCTATTGCGCATTCCCTTTCCCTTGCACTTCCATCCAGGAGAGCACATCTCCATCAGAAAAACTCCCGCTGTGATGTTCTTGTGCCTGTATGAACAGCAACTGTGGGAATGTGCAAATGTGGCTATATAATTAATGCCGCAAGTTGCAAACTACTGGAATAATATTGGGAAAAGGGTGTTTGTTCCACTATGTACAGTGGGCCCAAAAAGTTCCCTGACAGTTTAGCCACAGTTGTATTGGATTACAGAATATCAAGGAAACCCGTATCTATTTTATGGAAATGTAACACAAGCATGTCAGGCCTCAAAGAGAAGTTTTCTACTCCTTACATTATTCTTAAAAATGTATCAAATAAGGGATCGTACACAGCGTAGATTGTACTGACATCATAATATTCTTGCTTTCACACCGTCTTTTACTTTTGTCATGCTGACTTAATGCGTAGGCAAAAAAAAAAAAAAAAAAAACAAAACTAAGTAACTTTTTCACCTTAATAAATGCTTCTCAGATCCCTAGAGGTAGACAAGGTGTTTACGGAGTGATTCAATGCCCCTAGTATCTTTGGGTATTCTGAAAGGTGTTATTAAATAAAATGTGTTATTATTATATTTATAAAGTTTCTGACAGTTTTCTAGCCTTACATGTAGAACATTACCACACAGAATGATCCATTTGACGTCACACTGATCCATTCAATATCTTGGGTTGTGATTAAAAGACAATTCTGAAATTCACTAAACAACACAAAGCTCAGTCTGATGCTCATTCCACAGCTCCGTCCTCCCCAAGACCAGTTTGATTTTAACAGAACTTTTATCAAATGCAAGAGATTACATAGAGGAGAGAGAAAAGAACAGACCTGGAAGAAAGATCCACCAAAACTACCTATTATAATCATGCAGCTCAAAGACACAACAGATTACTGCAATATATACTTTTTTCACACCAAGTTGGTAAAAACTGATAAAGGCAATGGAGACAGGACAAGAGAGCTGTCTAAGATGGCAACTAAGAAGGACGGAAAAGACAAATTATTGCTCCTTATTAATCTGAGGTACAGGTAGAACACTGTAAGACCTGTGCTGAAGCTCCCTGAGAACATCCCCCCCCCAAAGTATATAAATCCCCTTTTGGTGAAGCATGTAAGGGGCTTCACCATTCACCATTTTGAGAGGTGAATTTCAAGCCCGAAATTCAAGGGGTTG
The DNA here is from genome assembly GCA_023101725.1 of Atherinomorus stipes. Classification (NCBI taxonomy): domain Eukaryota; kingdom Metazoa; phylum Chordata; class Actinopteri; order Atheriniformes; family Atherinidae; genus Atherinomorus; species Atherinomorus stipes. The sequence goes on along the minus strand of JALJCO010008002.1, from coordinate 365,621 downwards.
CCAGGTCATTATAAAAAACAAAAATACAGCTTACATTTATCAAATAAATGTGGTATTTTGGGGGCTATCAATGTCAACACATTATCACAAAGAGATTAATCTGATCTGTGTATTTGACAAATTCATCTCTTAAGTATTGCATAAATAACTAAGTTATTACAAATACCATGTTAAAAATTCCAGTGATCTCAGCGAGAGAAGCTGGTTTTGGGTATGTAGGTGTCTCGTCACAGCAGTAACCGAATCCAGCAGAAAACATTGATCTCTTCATTTATGAAGTTTCTGATGGTTTTCAAGCCTTACATGTAGAATTTTATCATTGAGTGTCCAGAAACAAACTTACTCCAGCTGCTATATAATAATCCTAACTTGGCCTTATCTCAGTGAGAAAACTTAATTTCAGCAATGGGTGTTCTTTCCACAGCTGTTAACGTAATCCATGAAAATCCACTTTATCCTCCTTATTTATGAAGATTCAGACAGTTTCCAGCCTCATATTAAAGGTACAGTGTGCAACGTTCCCTCCAATTTTTCATCTGTCTGAGCAAACACACAAACTCCCTGAGTATTCTTTTGACCACTGTGAGCAGCACGCAACACCACACATGTGGCCATGCAGCATCACACTGGTTAAGTGACTGAAATCATAACAAGTTACATGGCTTATCAAATGAATCAAATTACAACGGTAATATCTCTTAGGTTACTTTTAATATACAGTTGGGCTCCAAAGTTAACATACCCTGGCAGAATTTATGATTGTCTTGGGCATTTTTCAGTGGGTGTAAATGGTAAGAATAATATATATTTTTTGTTTGATAAATAATAATAAATGTCCTTACCCAAACACAAAAAAAATCTTACCAATTTATATCCTCGGAAACATGTCCAAATATCAAATATCAAACATATCAAATTGCCAGGGTAGGTAAACTTTGGAGCACAGCTGTAAGAGATTTGGCCCACATAATGAAAAAAAGAAAACAAAATCATTTTTCAAGAGCTGTGTGATATACTATAAGTCTATACTATACTATAATATACTATAATGATGGACAGCTTTAATACAATCGTAATGCTTTGACATGCGCAATACCTACTAGTTCGGACAAAGAGTTTTCTCTCCCACACAAACCTTTTGACCATCGAAATGCTCAGTAATCTTTAACTCTTTAAAGTCTCTAACAAAAACGTTTCCGTTAAAGACCCGTTCGCTATTGTTCCAAGTTTTCCCCAGGGTCTCCCTGAATCTGCTACGTCACGCATTTACCTCTGCAGCATCTTTACCTTGGCTACATGCTGTGCAGCAAAACAGCGCGCATCAGCAAGAAGTGCTGTTGATATGAGATTGGCTGCGTGTGTAAAGATATGTGAAGCGCATCATATTGGCTGGTAAGTGTTAGTCATTGTTTTGCTGTAGTTACCTGCTTGTTGTCACCTTTCATCCAATGGGCTGCATTACAAAATGGTAAGGAAAAATTTTGTACTAATTTTAATGTGCACCTGCTTGTTGTCACCTTTCATCCAATGGGCTGCATTACAAAATGGTAAGGAAAAATTTTGTGCTAATTTTAATGTGCAGTCAGTCGGGTTTGCGCAGAGGACACAGAAGTAGTGCTCGATTGCGCAGGCGAGCAGCTTAGAGGGAACATTGACAGTGTGTTAGAATTACCAACATCTAGTCGTAAAGATGGGTGTAGCAATGACTTCATAGGCCAAGCACTGTTGTGAATGTACAGAAGCCATCAATGGACAAAATTCTCCCAGTCATAATGATGTTTTCATCAGTGAGTGGACAGTGTTCCGAGGTGTACTATGACTGTAGTACAGCTACTTTCAATGCCTTTTAAGGCGTTTCTTATGCCAAGGGGTCGCGGACACAAATGTATGTTAACTTCAGGGTCCTGGCTCAAAAAGTGTGGGAACCACTGCTGTAAGATGTCATATTAAAATGTTTGCATTTAACATTTGAAACACTCCAAGCTTTTGTTTCCCTCTTTTCTGGACTTTTTCCATTTTATCTGTCTGTTTCCCTCCCCCTCACATCCTCTGTCCATTCCTCAGTCTACCCAGACAGTTCTCCCATCATGCCTGTAGCCTCAGATGGCACAGGGGTCACAGTTCAGACACAAGGCTCCCAATGATTGGCCACAATGTTGGACGCAGCACAAACTCAGAGTTCATTAGCAATAGATGAGGGAGAGGGGTTTGTGCTTGTATATGCGTGTGTTTGAGTGTGAGAAGTGGGGGGTTCAGACAGGCAGATTACCGGTCTCACACAAACATACCCACATACCCCTTGAACAAAAACAATACTGTCTCACATGGGCAATTATGCTGGCACATCCAGGCCTAATCTAAAATATTATACAATCTCTTTTTGTCCATCAAAGGTGGGGAGTTTTTCAGTTACTACAGCAGAAAATGCTACTAAGTGACGATTGTTAATACAGATATCAATCATGACCCTAAAAATATTAAGAGTAATTATTATTGTAATCATAAGCATCAGTCAATAGTGTGTTGTGTGCTTGTGACAGAGAGAGTGCTAGATTGGGGGGTGCTCAGTGCTCACTAGACAGATTAGGGGGTCCAGCCAGCCTTCATATTTTGTCTAGTAGTGTTGTCTGAGGGGGCTTATCCGATTACTGAGCCACCCTTAACACTCTCTCAAAAACACACCCTCATACACAGTTTTAAAACAAAGGCATATACATTCATGCACTTACACGGGAAAGGACTATGCAAATGTGAGGAGACAATTATATTCCCACCACCCACATACACACATTCACGTAAACACACATCAGCAGGATGTGCCGTCTTCCATTTCAGTTTCTGAACGCCACAGACACAAAGACGCTCTAATCCTTACATAATCCCCTTCTGCTACCAAACATCAAACTCTGGTCATATCAACTCTCACTCCCACACACACAAAAGCTTGACTTTTACAAAATTACTTCAAAATCTTAGCTTTTATGGAACTAACATATTCACATACAAATCTACAGTATGTGCAAAACCTTAAAATGCATTCAAACTTACACTGAATGCTCAGTTACATGCCTGAAGTAAGTTTCTGGCTGTACAATTTTTGACTTTGAATTGCTTCACCTTCTCTGTGTCTGCATTTCATCATTTTCACACAGAACCAACTAGGAATGAATAAATTGTCTTGCAACAATTACATCCCTAAACTTCTTCAGTGAACCCATTGCTGAGTTTTGGCTTTGTAGAAAACCAACAGAGACATCTAGTGGTGATCTCAGGTTCCACAAGAAGTCAGCAACACGGTGGGAGAAATTTTAAGTGGGACAAAGGAGGTGATTTGGGGAAATCTAATTTCTTTTTGCTTTCAGGAAGTTCAACTTTTGAGTCTAACTTTCACACAGAAAACAAATGATAGTGAACAGAATGAAATATGTGTCCCATATCTACACAGATGGACTAAGAATGCCTTTATGGGTTTTATCTTTCTTGGTTTACCAGTGTTCATTGTCATCATTTAAACCTGGCCTGATTTAAATAAGATTAATAAATTAGATGATCTGCAACTATTTAAATAAGTCATGTTTATTCTATGTATCTATTGTTACACACTCATAGCAGGCTTAGAGTATTGAGTTTTAGGCTGATTTATTCCTGATTCAACCCAGTCTGAGATTGCTGTTCATCCCAATGTTTTCCCCTGGTTATCTATTAATGTAAGGAGTTAACATATCCAATCACGCAACAAACTCATTGGACTACCATGAAAATCTAAAAAAAATTATATTATTTAGGAGTTATGAAAATAATGTTTATGACCCTTCAATAGCTGAGTGTAAAAGCTGCTGAGAAATGGTACCTATTCTAGCTCTGAAGGGTCTGAATAAAGCTGGATTAATACTCGTGCGTCATCTGCGTCTGTGTAACCGCTGTAGCCTCCGTGTAGGCTCCTGATGCTCACCTCTCTAGACCTGACGTGCATCCCGGCTACGCGAACGCGAACACAGAGACGTGGAAGAACTCACTGGTGATTGGTCAGTGTGGTAACGTGCCTCCGGACGTTTGGGTCTTGTAGCTAAATGAATGAATGCAAGTCGCCGCTACTGTTGTTCTAAAAGAGGAAATACATGTCGTAGCTGTAGCAAACCATCGGGGTTGTCTGTGTCCCATAGCTACTCATGCTGTTGTCTCGCCAGGGTCAGAACTTTATGCTCATCTCTGAAATCATTTGGTTACGCAAAACATGTAAAGGCCATTTTTCCTTAATGACAATGCTTTATGCACAACTCCACAACTTCCTAACTTAAGCCAGCTCCTTTGCCTCCTGTCTTTTATTATTGGATGATTTGATTAATCCAGGTGTGCCTGAGACCAGTAACCATGAGGACAATGGCCAGACACACCTGGATTAATCAGTTTGTCCAATAATGAAAGACAGGAGGCAAAGGAGCTGGCTTAAGTTCAGGAAGTAGTGGAGATGTGCATGAAGCCTATTATTAAAGAAAGTGTTAGATAGGTAATCAGCCATATTTGTTTGGGCGAGATAGTTAAATCAAAATAAGATTAGAAAAAACAAGTGAATGCATTGTGTTGACAAGAAACAGATATATGTCAGAAAACCTAGAGATGCACCAAACCCAGGTTGTTCCAATCCAATTTGATACCGATACCTGGGTCAAGTGTATTGGCAGATACCTGATAATGATCCAATACAGATGAATGAACCGTATACCATGCCATGTGAATGAAGGCATTAGGGCTTGAAATCAACATTTAACCTTGTTTAAAAAAAAAAAAAAAGGAAAATTACAGTTTTTCTCCATTGGTTTGGCTCATTTCTCGAATCAGAAATTACATTCTCAAAACTCTAAGATCATTTGGCTGAACAGTCTTACAGTTCTCACAACACCACAACTTGGTGCAGCTTACAAAAGTTCATATCTCTCCCAAAACAGTTCATTCATCCTTCAGAACTAAATTTCTTTCCCATAGAAATAGTCAGAGCCACCAAAATGGACAGATCCTTCTCAATCACTTTGTCTCATTTCTCTAAACAGACCGGACGTTCTCACCAGTCTTGGTGCTTTTGCCAAAATAACCCAGATTTTTTGGCACACCACCACAGTTCACCTGCAGAAGCGCATCTCTCTCCCAAAACAGTTCATCAATGTGTCAAAATCAAGTTTCTTTTTCATAGAAATAGTCAGAGCACCCAAAATGCATCATCCCTGTAGCATTGTGTAAGCACTGCAAGCCAAAATGTTTATTTTGTCACTATGGCAGAGGACCATGGAAATATACCTCATGTCCACCTCTGTTTTAGCTCAGTCCTTCATTGACAATGGTTATTGTGCTAAGTTTTTTTTTCTCTTTGTCTAGCTAACAGAATACAGTTATGTTAAAAAAAAAAAAAAAGATTTTACAGTAAGATTAGCTTCCAGCATTTGAGATCAAACATTGCACTCATACTGCCAGGAAATCATAACCTAACAGTTGCCCTGGTTCCTTTACTTGGTCAGGTGCCTCCATGTTCAGGAATTGTACTTGTTCAAGCTCTTTCTATATATATGTTTGGCAGCGTTCACAATCATGGACAGCACATGTCAGGTAACTAAACATGTTGTTTGATTGGTCATCTGATATGTGTGAAAAAAAACTCCTTCATTCGTGACTGTCAATTATGTAATCATATTGTTACAACAGATTCATATGGTTTCCATGGTATTATGGTATTACTAGTTTTGACAGTTGAACAGACCATTCTGCATGTGATGACTTCTATAATGAAATGATGCTGATATATTTTGGAGAGAACAACCAAAAGACTGAGAATCAACAATCAGACTAGATCAATCGGATCTATTCACTTGGAAATTGTGCTAAATGTAGGATAACTGTGCTAACTGTGGGCTAACTGTACTCAATCATTTGCAAAGATGTCATGAAACATTGAGACATGTACTAAGACATTTGCAATTTAATCAAATAAATGAGAAATGCAATTATGTTGTGAACAATTGCCAAATGGTTTGAGGTTTGTCCATGTTGTTTTGAGAGAGTAATTTCTGATTCGAGAAATGAGCCAAACCGACAGAGAAAAACTGTAACACAGATATAAATGTACTTAATAATATTTATTAACAAATAAAGTGTGCATTAGAAGCAAAAAGAGATAAATAACACTTCTCTGCCCTGCATGATGACATAACTGGTGTTGCAAACACAGACTTGAAGTGACTAGATTGCCTTAACAGCATTGCTGTGTAAGATATTAATAAAAAAAAAGAAATGACTGGATCGGAATGATGGATCGGTTTAATTCATCCGATATCCAATCCAGCTCATAAGTCTGTATTGGAGCCGATATCCGATCCAGGTATCGGATCGGTGCATCTCTAAGAAAAACTAAACATTTTGTAGTCTCTGGTGTTTATCTGCATTCTACAGCAGCATTTGCATATTAATCACTTACCTAGTTTGTATGTGAGCACATACAGGACTGTCCAAGGTGTGCCGGGAACAGCCAGCAGCTTCCTCCACACTCTCCATGGTCTTACAGCATCCGCCCCCTGCCCTCCCCTTCTGGTGCCATCCGCCAGCTGGCCCTTTAAAGTCTCATCATCCAGAACAGGGGCTCCCCATACAAAGAGAGCTACCCCTGCATACACAAACATCAGGAGAATGAACATCCAGCTCCATCCAGCAACATCAATTACAGCCAGGAGCCCACCTCCAGCAAACACAGACCCAGCCTTGTAGCCTACAACTTGGGCAGTATTGCCTAACCCCAGCTCCCCTCGTCCTTTCAATAACCCAACCGCAGCCCCATCAACAGCAATATCCTGAACAGAGGCAAGGGTGTTCATTGCCAACAGAGTTCCAGCCACTCCCCAGATGTGTGCCTCTGGGGCCAGGACAGCACTGGTAAGGCATGTCAGAGCAAGTCCAGTCACTGTTCCCACCAACCAGCGGCGCTTAGTACCAAGTCGGTCAATCAAAGGAGCCCAGAGTACCTTGAGTACCCAGGGAAAGTAGAGGATCTTGGTGAAACCAATGCGGGTGAGAGAGTGACCAGCTCCACGCAAGTAGATTGGAAGCAGAGAAGACTGGAGACCATAAGGGATGCCCTGGACAAAATACAGCAGGCCCAGGAAAACGAGTTTGTCATTCATGATCTTCCTCCACGAGTAATCCTCTGTTTGAGCAGACACTACAGTGGTCCATGGGTCAGGTTGCTGTCATTTCTTTATTAAAGTGGGGCTTCTGATAAGTTGATGGATTCGTGTGAACTGACTGGCCTGAAAAACAAGAAACAGCTGAATGAAATTCATGGGTATTCATATCAAAGAGCACTTAGACTCTATTTAACAGCGTAAGTAGGTAGCCTTAAAAGGCTGGGTCCTGACTGCATTTTTAAAGCACAGCTCAATTACCAGTGACGTTAACCCGGCTAGCGAAGGCCCTCTCAAAGTCAAAGGTTCATAAACCCTCACCACAATGTTGCTGTTATACGTGTTTTCATTTGTAACACGTGTTACTGTATCACTGCAAAATCATGACTTTAAACACTTGTCATTTCTTCAGTCATTTGCCAAGCTATCTGCTAATATTTCACTAGCATGCTAGCTCTCCGTCATGCTAAGCGTTGTTAACATATAGCTTTAAAGACAATTACAAACTATGTCAGTTTTATGTCGGTAATATTTGCTACCAAAAAGTAACAAAGAGTAGTTTTACATGGGTACTGAGATGCATTTTTACACATACTGATAAGAAAGTTGTACGTCCAGCGTGGGCTAAGGTAAATGGTCCTCCGGTTGTTTACAGTTGTGGGCTGGGTTAGCTACGAAGTTGCCAGGTTCTGTGATAGCAATCCCCCTTTTGCGGATGAAAAAAAGAGAGAACAAAATCTGAAACCCTTCAAGAATGGATCGTTTCCTCTCCTTTATTGATGAATTTGCAAAAGCTGCCATGACTGCAGTTTGAATACTACCATTTAACGGATTTAATTTTATATATTTTGAAAACGTCTTAATTTCTCCCTATAAAAAAGGGGGAAATGGGGTATATGTATGAATGGTGTATACACCTGCCTTTGGTCTTTTGACTCCAATAATGCTGCTATTGTTTCTATTCATTTAATTCTTCATGACCCCATTGCCATTTCAATTAAACTGTACTTTTCAGCTTGCTGTCATTTTGTCCACTCACTTAATCCTTACCATGTCTACATACACTGGAATCCACCCAAATGACACCTTTATGTGGACTCCAGCACAGTACCTTGCCCTCCTACAGTATTCAGCAACAGCATTGTTTCAATCTCAGCTCCTTACTTCATGTGACAAACTTAACACTACATAGGGCAAAAAAATTACATACTAGCTGCTATGTTGCTTTCTAAGGTTTTATTTTTGTAAATATTCACTCAATTTTAATTCACTTGAAATGTCTCAAGTTCATCTTGGAAGTCGTGACACAGTTAGGAAATGCATTTGTCAGACACTTCTATGACTCCTACGACTCTTTGCCTATAGCTTATTACCCCACAATAAAAGGCATTTTATTGTAGATTTGTGTTCATATTACAAATATTTAGATATGAATATATAGAGTATATAGACAATATATACATCGACTGGTACTTCTGTGACTTATATGTGCTGTATTGAACGTACAATTACAAAAAGCAAAACCACTCATATAACTCTTCATTATAAAAAGCTTTTATTTGCAGTTGTTGAAGCTCCTTCAGGGGTAAAGCTACCACTAAATAATTGGCACATGGTCCTCTGCATGTATCAGCTGCACTGTAGTAACTGACTTCAGCTTCTTGAGCATTGGAAAAAGAGCACAAAGCTGAGTCTGTGGATAGCATATGTCCAGTGGAGTGATGTTTCAGATCTGTGTTGGAATATTTTGGAATAAAACATCATCTCCAGGATAGAATATGTACGTTGAAGCAGTGCTGACGTAACACTTTTGCTTATTGCTAAATGCCATTGTGTCTCTTCGGCTCGCCGTAAGCGTAAAAGGCACAATGCAGGTCAAGAGACAGCAGGTGATTTGCCACAGGTGGACATCATGGGGGATCTCTGGCTTTTTGATCTTCAGTTCCAAGACTTAATTGACAGGCTTTTAGTTTTCACCCCCACACAGAGCCAGCAGAATCTTCTCATAGTCTCCTTTTGTGTCATCCTAAAGAAGAGGAAAAAAATACATTTACACTCTAAAACATTTTTATTGGCCTTTATTTACTCATATTCAAAGCTTAGCAAAGTAAAACTAAGCAGTTATGTTTATCATCACCAAATATCTGCTCACCAGGATTTCCTGGTGGAGTGTTTTGCCATAGTTTTTCTTGTACTCTTCTCTGATCCGTTTCATGTCGATCTCAGAGCGGCTCACCATGATGCGAGTCAAGATATTTTTGCGGGTACCTTTACCCTGATGGGAAGAATTGAGTCAGGAAATACATCTGTCAGTACGTCTGTGTGTAGCCTACATCTGTATGTGTTTGTGTGTAAAGTCGTCCTCATATAGTGTACCTTCATGGCCAAGTAGAGCTTCTCTGCAAAAAAGGAAGCCCTGCTTCCAGCACATTTCACTGTGGTAGTATAAAACATGGTTCCAGTTTAGAGTCTGTACACCAGTTAATAGTTTAATGATCAAATAATAAAGTTAGAGTGCCTACCTACTGCTGTGAGACAACTTTCAATGTCCCCCTTCAATTCAAGGTCGATAGCTTTGGCTACATCCACTTTGCTGTACTTTGAGTACCTTTCAAATACTAAAGAAGCAAAAAGCAAAGTAAGAATGTAATATCTGAATGAGACAAATAGTAAGAAAGCTTATTTCACTCAACAGGGAAGCAAAAGCTAACCTTTGCGAAGATGAAGGGCACTCCTGGTGGTCAGGATCTCAATGAAGACGGAGCAGTCTGTGCCTTTCCTCCCCTCTCCGGCTTCATACATAGCCCTGGCATCGCTGTCAATTAGCTGCTCGCTAACTCCTTCAGTCCTGCTAGCCTGTGACATGTAAGGACACGCCAAGTTCAGGTGGTGAACTCAACCAACCTTGACTTCAATACTGTTCACCACACATTTATCTGCATCTTAAAAAACCTAAAGAAAAACTAAATATGAAAAATGTTTTGAGTTTTGTCTTGCTTCAAAAATGTTTTACTTTATTCTAAGTTATATATCACTCAAGTTGAGTTTGTACTGCACTACTCTTTTCAGATGCCACAATGTGTGTACAAGTGTATGTGTCAAAGGAGTGAGTTTGTCTTATATATACTGTCGGCTTACAGAAGGGAGTGCTATGTTACCTCAAATCTTCGCAGTGTCCTGGTGCTGTAACTGAATAGTTAACTACAGCATATCTGCCCTCAAAAAGTGCTAATAAAGTAGTAAACATGCAACATGAGACAAAAAGCTACTGTTTACACTCATGTACCTTACAGAGAGCAAGGAGGGCAGCCCTGAAATCCCCACTTGTGTCAGACCTGATATCCTCCTCCAGCTCCTTCTTGTATTCTTGAAAGAAATGCAATGAAAGTGATATTATAGCACAAAATCAAGTAAAAAAAAAAAAAAAACAGGGCCATTTAGCCTTTCTTATTTTCCCAACCCTCCTGAGGCTGTACTTTGCCTCGATCACATGCTGCTTTCAGCAAATGCTAGTTCAGAGAACTGCTGCTTCAACTCTGTTGGCACGCACCTTCCTTGTAGACCTTCTTTATGTCCATGATCTGTTTGTTGTTTCTGGAAGCTAGAATCTCTATCAGGGTATCCTCATCTGTTCCAAGACCCTGAGACACGGATGTTGGGGCAGATAGATTAATACAGGGAGTCATTGCTCACAAGCCCAATTCAAACAAGCATATTTTAACCTTCCATTCAGAAAACAATGGGTGAATATGTGGAAGTGGGTGGATGGTAACCAAAACCAAAAATAACAGATGATGGTGAGACAAACACAAACACTGCAGATGTTTTCCATTACCACTGATTATTTTGGGTGAATGGAGTTTTTTTTATATATGTCTTTACCTTCATAGCATGTTTCAGCTGCTGGGCATCATACTGGGCTGGTGTTTTCAGCAGAGCCAGCACCACATCCTCCAGATCTCCCTTCAGAGCATTTTTCAGTGCTGATTCCAGCGGCTACGAATAAATAATGTGAACAACAAGTGAAATCACATGTGGGTGATAACTGCTGCTGAACAAAATCTGGGGAAAAAATGCATGCTAAACTTCATGTCACCATGTTGTCATTACCTTGCCACTGGCCTGCTGGTAAGCCTTTTTGATTTCCTGTCTCTGCTCATTGCTCCTTTTCACCAGAATTTCAATGATGGTGTTTTCATCCACACCTGCAGTATGATTAAGCAGAGACATTATTTCTATAATTCTGAGTCTGTAGGACAGATGGACAGGTAGGACTTTTTCTGGAGGCCAAGGACCTACTGAGAGATGCGAGATGACTTTCTACCACTTTTATAAACACTGTATGGTGTAATAACAAATGATGGCCAGCAGAGGATGTTGACGTTCTCAGCACGAAAAGCCAGCACACTGGTCTTTGGAACAGGGATATTGTTCATGTTCACACATGCTCCAAAGCATCCATGTCTGCCTTTTAAATTCACCTTTTGCCTTGATGGCCTTGTCCAGGACTCCTGCATCTCCACTTGGGCTGAAATTGGGAGCTGGAGTCACTGTTCCCTCGTTCTTTAGGATCTTAAAAGGCAGAAAAAAAAACAGATTATTGTGTGTTTAGTAAATACATCTGCTCAGAGGTATGTATAACGTGGGTCACTCAAGTACATTCCTCAAATGCCTTTGGTGCTAAAGTGCTGAAACAAAGACATTTATAATGTTGCCCTCTATCAATCCTCCTGTTTAAAATACCGTAAGCAAACAATATTATGAAAAAGACATTTTGTAGGTTTGATGTGCTTTACACTTGCTGTCATGACAGAGTATGTTAAAATCCTTTAACACATCCTAACAAACCTGAACAGCAGCTGGAGAGTTCGAGAGCCCCAGACTGATATCATGCTGGATAATCTTGTGCAATTTTCCCTTAGTTCACTTGAAGCACCAGGGAAAAGGAGAAGTAGCATTTAGCACTATTTGCTGAGTTTATACAGGGAGGGGCACAAATTCCTGCTTCTGTGACTCACACACTCCCAAGACCCAGAGTAGACTTCATCACTCTCATTTCATATAACCTTTACAGTCAAGATTCCCTTTCTCTTTAATGACAGCTCTCATCTTATCTCTGTGTTCAGCTTCACTCCCTTTCCTTCCCGTCTTTCACATTTAAACTCATTCATTCTATTCCCTCGCTATCTTCTACACTTTTCTCCAGTCCACAGGCAAAGGCCAGCTCATTTTTTCCACCCAAGCATACCACAGGAAGAGAAAAAAAGGAAAACGGAGAGGTTGGCCTTAGCAACTGGAACAGAAACACAGCATTACGTACTGACTCATCAGGCATGCCCAGATAGACTGTCTGCTGCAAGAAGGCTTGGATGAAAGACATGATGGAACTGCTCGTGTGTATCTGTGAAACAAGAGAACAATATAAGAAAAGGAAATCATGCCTTTCAAAATGAATGATCAAAAGTAGCACATGGTGTTTAGAAAGTTATCTCCAGAAAGAGTTAAACGCCTTAAAATAAACACTCAGTGAGTACAGTAGATGGCGTTCAAAGCAGGGATTGATTCTGCAAGAGTAAAGTTCGTATCCATCAAACTTCTTGTCAGTAGGAGGAAAACAGTGTTTGTCTTTCTTGGGCTCCTGCTGAAGAGTGCAAACAAAACCTTGAGTATTTTACTTGAGGTTTTGTATCGGGTGGTTTTCCATGATTGCATCAATGTGTGGACTGCTCGACCACACCCACCCTCATTTCTGATATGGAAACGCATAATATCGTTGGATGGATCATCTGTTGGTCAACTTTCACGTGATTTAATTCTGATAACTCCACTGCGTTATTAAACTTTTACTTCTCTTTAATTACGCCAGAACATCTCCGCTACTTTTTCCAGCCACACCCTCATGCATTGCGTCAACAGCCTCAGGGAGAGACTTATAGCCAACCCATTCACTTCCATATTCAACTAAGTCACAAAGTTTAAAAAGCCGGAGAGCAGAATCAAGTTTTTCATGGTGGCTAAAGGACTTACCGAGTGATCTCAGAGGGGAAAAGTTAGTCTCGCTGTAGTTCCAGGGGAAGTTTGTTGATAAAAAGAGTGTATTTATACACAAGCTAAACTCCACCTAGGAACAAGTCCAGCCCATAAGCTCTCCTCCACAGCTGTAATTGGACTGAACCACTGCACACAGCAGAGCGCAGCGCAAGGCCGTCCGTTACGCACAGCAGGATTCACTGCGTAACAGAACAGTTTCATGCGGCAGATTCAAGCCTCGCAGCTTACCGAAACACATGTGCTGGGGAAATGCCAGATCCTAATCTTTCATAAAAGACGTGATCCCTTGGAAAATCACTAGGATATCCTACATCTGGAACATACAGTAGTGTTTTTTTTTTTTATTATTATTATTATTTTAAAGCCTTACAAGACGCATTCCCATTTCTCGTCGGGTTTTTAAATCAGCTAATGACTATAGGTACTCCATTTAATTGTTCCAGTGTTTCAGGTGACGCAGGACAAATAAAGGATTTTTTCCCCTCCACATTTGTCAGACTGCAGTTACAGTGAGAACTATTTAATGTATTTCCTAAACTGGAGGGGTTTAAAATGTTTGTTTTGGGGTGTATTTTAAATAAGAATATGAAATACAGTGATGATCTTCATGTACAAATAATATTAAATAAGCACTAGATGCAACCAAAGCGTTCCAATACTACTTCTAATAATAATGATGATAATCATGAGGTAGAAGGTGATGGAAAGAGATGTCAATAAGCATAAAAAGTAATTAAGTTAATAAATAATACCCTATTAGATAACTTTCTTGGATCAGCTGGAAAAGGCAGTGTGACAAAGATGTAAACGTGGCAGATTTTCTTTTTTTCTTTTTCTTTAATTAATTTTCATTTTTATTTTAGATCACGTTGACTTTGGTGACATGTTGAACTCTGATGCTGCTAACATCTGATAATCCTACATAATGATGCTGTATTGTGCTATTTAACAACCAAACAGAAATTTAAATGCTTAATTGATTAAACATAGACATTTTCATGTGGTGGAGAATTTTCATAATTTTGTTTTAGTTCCTTCACTTAAAGGATTTCAATTTTTCTTGAGCTGCCTCTGTAGCGTTGCTCATGTGTGTACACTTAAAACTTTAGACAAGAAATCCTCAGTGCAAAGGCTGTATGATGTTCATGAATATGCAGGGACACTTTTTTAAAAAATCAAGTTTTAGGCGTACTTACTATCAGAGTGTGACCAATCAAGTTATTGTTTAATTTGCTTGAGGACAAAGTAAAGAATAGCTCTTTTGACATTTCTGATCTCTCTTCTTACAACAATGGTATCCATGATCATAGCAAGAGTTGGTTTTTATACAAAAATTGTCCCTCATTTACACCTGCGGCCAAAGGTGTGATTGTATTTGACTACGGTGATACAATCTACCGGCATGCTTGCAAAGCGACACTTCAAAAACTGGACACAATCAACCACGCTGCTATCTGACTTGTAACAAAAGCTTTTTTTCCCAAATTTAATGCTGTCTGTTTTACCTTTAGATTAAATGGCCTTCCATAATTTTCATTGGTTCACTCTCATCTATAAAACACTCTTAGGTCATTCACTTCCATGTTTAAAGGTATAGTATGTAAAAAATCAAAGGTCAATGGCAGATAATCTGATATATAATTCAATTGTGTTTCTACTGACGTGTAATCGCTGCGCTAGAATAGCTGATATGTGTTTATTGTCTTAGAATGAGTCATTTATATCTACTTGCTGGGCGGTGCACATATATGGAGGCTGCCATATTGGTTCCATCATTTTTACTAAACTGCTGTACCAGCTTTGCTTAATGGGAGTTAGAGCACTGTTTAGGAGAAGTAATGCCTTAAAAGACATTAAAAAAATAGTTACTCATAGTACAGTCATAGCGACACCTGAGACCACTGGATCCACTCACAGATGAAAACATGACATAACATTTAGGGGGAGTGGATAGCCCAGTGGTAGTATCGTGGGCTTGGGCGCGGAGGACCCGGGTTCGATTCCCCTGGGTTTACCACTGTGGACCTCTGAGCAAGGTCCTTAACCCCCAACAACTGCTCCCCGGGCTGCTTTAAGTAGCAGCCCACTGCTCTCTGATACTCACAGTACAGAGATGGGTGAAATGCAGAGCCCTAATTTCCCCTCGGGGATCATAGCAAACAAACATCTTTATATCTGGGAAATTTTGGCCACTAATACATTCACAACAGTGCCTGGAATAGGAAGTCATTTTCTTTCATATTTTCAACATATTTTCTTTCAGAAAACATATTTTATTTCAAATACCCATCTTGACCACTAGATGTCAGTAATTCTTACATACTGTACCTTTAAGTCAGATTCTGCACCTCATATCAGTTAGCCTGGTACACCAGCCTGACAAACGCCATGTATGAGATACGCGGCAAGTCAGTCTGGGCTCCCTCTGCTGGAGCCCGCTGGACACGAGAGGCGGGACAAACAGGAGGAAAGTGAACCGGAGAGAACCAATCAGATAAACATAGAAGTGACTGTAGCTGGTGTCCTTCATCGTAGTTCAGCACTCTTGCTATGTTGCTATGGCGACGTCAGCGTTTACATGTTGTTTTTTCCTCTCTATTTAATGTAATTTTCTTGTGTATATTAACATAGAATGTTTGTTTTTATTATTATAAATACTCTGTTACATGTAAGCGTTGTTTATTGCTGAACAACTATGAGAAAGCATTTGTGTTGCACGTCATGTGACTATGACCTGGAAGCTGTTAGTTAAAGGTTGAATATGGAATATGGACAGAACAGCGACATCACGTGTTTCTTGTAGTTGCAACGGCAGAAAAACAACTCCAGCTGTTTGGGCGCCAATTTATGACATCACCACCAACGGTGTGCAGCAGTGAGCAGGGCCTGTCAACATGAAAAAAATATTGTATTATTCTACAGCTGTTTGTTATTGATTGTTGTGGAGATGTAGTAATGGTACTGAAACCAATAAAAACAATTAAAATCACTGCTCCAAAAACAATTCTAAGTGGAAGTTTTTCTTTTCCCCCAACTGTACATTATATTCATTTACATTGCATAAGCACATTAATGCAAACGGTTAATCAGGTCATAATTATATGATCGAAAACACCTGTGAGAGGAAAGCGGGAGAAAGAGCTGCAGATAAATGGCAAAGAACAGTAAAGAATGGAAATGATCACTCAGGTTTGGCTGTTGGAGGCGGAGGAGGGAAGAGGAGGCTGCCAAACGCTGCGCGCGTGCAGGTGCATGCTGGGATTTATATCTGGCCAAGTACGGACGAGCCTCCTCTGATGCATGCTTGGTAAAATAGGCGGAGGAAGTTTTTATCCAGGGATTTCCAGCGTACTTACCGAGAAGCAAACTTTTAAATGGAACATGACTTGGACCGCGGATGATGATGTTTCCCGACGCCCACGAGCCCGCAAGTATGCACAAGTACGTATATTAAGAAATGGCCATGGCGTTGGTCAGGCTGGTGGTGTACCAGGCTACATATTAGTAACCAAGCACAACACATGGTCTCCCCACAAGTTCCACAGGCCCGAACCAAGTCTCACTTTGGAAAAATGTATTTTTCATTTGGTGCATCAAGACTGAAACTTGTTACAAAAAGTTCTGAAACTTGATGCCTTAGAGGGACTAGAGGCAGGAATTAAAAAAACAAACATGTGTGTCCATTTTTTTTAATACTAATGGGTGATGAAGCACTAAATACCAAAAAGGACGTTTCCACCCACGTTTCTCTCCATTGCCTTGAACAGGCTGTGTGCTGCAAAATGTGCTGCAATACGGTGGCCGAATTTCCCGCGCTGCCCTGCGGGGCGTGATGTCAAATGACACTGCATCCGCAGTTTTGATACAGGAAGAAGACGGTCGCAGTAAATTCAAACACTGTAAGCGATAGTAATGGATTCTTCTGCCGTCAGCAAACGATCCAGATCAACTGAAAGAAACTAAAAAGTGTAACTTTTTAGCTTTTAGAAAAAGCTTAGTAAACAACATTATAGCTTCAGTTTGTGCACGCTCAGTGACGGCTTGGCTCGTGGCTGCAGTTACCTGAAGCGCCAGTCACACTAGTTGCGAGTTTCGTTTCTTAATCTTGCCTCTCCTCCCTTTAAATTTATTCCTTTCTCCGTTTTTCATCTTAAGTAGGTTTTTTTTTTTTTTTGACAATTGTAAATGTTTTGCTATGATATACAGTAACATGATCTTTAATGTTTAAATATTTTATTAAAGTTAATTTGCATTGTTGTTTAAATTGTTTTTCTCCTCCTTCCCAATCTGTCCTACAAGTGCTTTCTGGCACTTGCCAGGCTGACATTTCAAATACAAAATTGTTATTGGTGTTTTACCTGGTAAAATGAAGGTAAAATATAACACAGTCCATTTGCACTGTCACCACTGACTAGAACATCAGCATTACAATCTGTAGGATCTTAAAGATCTCCTTAAGATTCTTAAAAAGACAAACACTTTCACTTCTTCAAACTCTTTTTTGATGAGGTAATTCAATTTTTCAAGGTGCGGCAAATTATCATGACATCACAGCCTAGGCCTGGCACAGCTACATTCCTCAACAGATAAGCCTTTGCACAGCTGTGATTAGTAGAAGTGTGATGATGTACTTGCTTGACGACATTACACAATTACACTCTGTCACCAAACAATCAAACTTCACAGGTCCTCAGTAACAAGAATGTTAGAGTTACCATATTTGGCAAAGCAACATTTCACACTTCTAGAGGAATATGGTCAGAGCAGGGCTTGGATTGTGAAAAAAGAAAGAGCGGGTGAAGCTGTCTTTTCATTAAAGTGGTATCATAGGTGGACTTATCTTTAAGTAAGGTATGTTAAACAGATGCTCAAGCTGTGGTCCAAATGTTCCAAATGAGTTCCTTGGTCTACAGAAGAAAGGAAATCCGTGTAGAAGAGCTTGGCCAAGAATAACAGGGCAAGAGAGGGCAGTGGTCGTCAGAAGCAGCAGATGTAGCTCCGACAGTGTCATTGATTGCATTTGATAGTAACACGTGACACGTTACTGTGGCAGATATCGTTATAACCTCTTCATCACAACATGCCTACAAACAGACCATTTATGAACACTTCTCAGTGCTTTGATGTAGGTAACATACTGTATATTTCAGCTACATACCTGGGTGGGGTTTCCAGGAAAACAAATACAAACAACATACACCAACAAAACAAGAGTGTATGATGAATTATATGTGTCTGTGAGTGTGACAAAGCATCTAGTTACAATCTCTATCTCACAAACAGGAAACCTGAGGACAGTTTGGGGCATCTTTTTACCAGTGGGCTCTGTTATTAAAGCCAGTACCTGGTGAAACTCCATCTCTGCAAGTTTAATATTTAAAGACTGTTGAGAGTTTAGTTCCCCTTGGAGATCTGGATCAGCTCATCCATGTCCTGGTCAGCAAAGCAGCACTCAAGCTGCGCTGAGTGAAACTGAGGGGGGTCTGATCTGCACCCAAAACCAGGTAGTACTTTTTGGCAAAAATTTCCAGTCTTTCTCTCAGTGTTGTCATCCTCTCTACTCTCTTTGTTTTGTTTTGTTTAATATTCTGTGTTTGATTGTGTGATTATTCTGCTCTGAGTGATATCTAAATTTGTAGTTGTGTTGGTAGATTTGTACCAGTTCAGTCCAGAATCATACCAGCTGAAAGAGGAGTGTTAAGAGAGGAACAATGCTTTTTTTAAAAAAAAAAAAAAAAGTTTGGCATTTTCAGTTTTCCAGTTGAGAGGTCTGTAGCTTATGGTAGCTTGAAGAGGCTGAAAGGCAGATTACCTTCACTGATTGAATCTGCTATGTAAGCTTTTTGACATCTGCAGATAGTTAAGAGGGGTTGGAAGAAGCTTCAAAATGTGGATTCGAATATTCTGGGATATTTGATTGTATAATAAGTACCATTTTTAATTCATCTAGGATTCAAAATCATTTTAATCTACTCGTCTTTGCAGGTTTTGGACTGATGCGGTTGCGTAAAGATCAAACAGAAGAACAGAGGTGACAGCCAAAACTCAGTTATTTCCACAATGTACGTTAACTCCTCCGCAACTGCAAGTGGGTCTTATTCACTGACCTTCCTGGGAAAGAAAGTAGGGAGACATCACTCAGTTGCACCTGCTGGCAAGCAAAGTAAGTCCATGACACACCGGCAACATATTAACAAACACTTTACCACTGGCTGGCTTTTATTCAAATCTTTTTTTTTACTCATTTTAAGAGTGGCCAAGATTTTATTGCTTGTAATAAACAAAATAAAATTCTGCCAATGGAACAAGCAAAAATGTCTTGATAAGATTTCTTGAAATAAGATGCATTGCCTTAAAGCAAGATCTTATATCTTGCTGAAATGTTTCTCTTTAAGTAATTTTGTCTTATTTTGAGTGTGATGAGATATTTTGACTAAAAATTAGAAAAATATACTTGCTAAAATTTGAGTTTTTGCAGTGTATGTGTTCAGCAAGCAGGCAGGTTTAGTTAGATGAGGTCTGAATATTTTAGCTGCTTGGCTGCTTCCACTACAAACCAGTGTATCAGAAGAAACATAACTCATCATTCCTGGCATAGTTGGAGACCTGGATATGAAGCCAACTGGGTCCACAAGAACCAGACCGAAACACGTACACATGCAAACGCACCAACAGACAAGGGTATGTCTGCTTGGCAGTAGAATTATCCACTCTGTATGCAGCAGAAATAGATCCAGATGAGGTTTTGCATGGAGAGGCTGATTTGTGGAGTGGAGATTTTGCACATCTGGATAGTTATGGAATAACAGATCTGTCAGTGTGTCGCTAGCAACTGAGTTCTTGTTTATCTTGCCTCTCACAATGGTCCTGTTGATACTTTCCTGTAGTCAATCTTTGACTAGTGGAATTAACTGTGCACAATAAAAAAAAAAAAAAGAGCACACAACTGTCACAAAAGTGTGACAGCCGATGGTTTATGTCAGAGTGAAAACAAAATCATGGTCAAGTTAAGTGTCCACAGACCAAAACTCTGCAAGATAGAATCATAAAAAGTTACGAATCTGAGTGAGAACAGAAGAAAACTTTTGTTTTCACAGATTATATTCCATCTTGTGTTTCATACACAGGAGCCAAATTTTCCAACAATTCTTTTGTTCTTGTTAGTATCTCTATAAGCCATTACTTTAAGCATGATGGTTCAAAGAGCTTGCAAGAATAGATTGCAATTACTTTTAATACTGATGTGCAAGTCAATTATCAGCAGTAAAATTAGCATTTTTTTTTTGTCTTAAATTGTTTCAATCCTGATTACTTTCTTTTGTAGTCTCAAAACTATTGAGTGTCCTTAACGTCCTAATAGGCTATATCTTTACCTGAAAACTAATCTTCTGTTAGAACAGCTCCTCTCATTCCATTATACTTTAACTTTGTCATTTGAAATAAATTTAGCACTCTGTGTTTATGGCAGGATTTTTCTTTCCTGCATTGAAGCCTAAAAATTGTTTCTCACTTGTAAAACATCTACAACGGGTCTATTTCATATCTTACATTAAAAACATGACAGAGACAGGATTCTTTTATATTCAGACTGATCTACTTTTAGCACCTCTAGAATAGACTATTAATGCTTTTCTTTCTGGTCTTCCTCAAAAGACTACCAATCCGCTACAGCTATTACAAAACTCAGCTGATTTATTTTAATATACTTTTATTTATTTTTAACACTTGTGAAAGATTTTAGTTCTAAGTATTTATCCAACTTTAACAAGCCTCTCAGAGCATTGAGGTCATCAGGCACTGGTATCTTATTTCAATATTATTATCATTTAGGTGGGTACTAAAATGTATGAGAATCATCTTTTAGTCTTTAAAGCCTTTCTCTATCAAAACAAAACAAAACAAAAAACAAAACACGAGACCGTCTTTTTAAGTAAGGCTTTTAACTAGATATCTTTTATTAATATTCATCATCAGTATTTTATTTATTCAATGTATCCTTGTCTCTTAAGTTAAATTTTGTTTTATCATTATCTGATTGTGTCCAATCATTTTTTTTAAATGATAACTTTTTTAACACATTCATATTCTCTGTACTATTGGTGAACTTGTTTATCATTTAACTGATGTCTTCCATACCACTTTCTTGGTGTTTTATTTTACTTTATTTCATGTTATTGATTGACTAAATGTAAATAATGTTGAAGTACCATAACCAACTGTTCTGTGTTACCAGTGTTGAAATGAAAAGTTTAATTTACAGCCTTTTAACTCAGAAAACAAAAGCACCCTTGCACCTGTGAATTTTTGTAGTGTCACAAGGTATATATACACCTGGTGAATATTAGTACCTACTAAATGATCATCAAGAAATTATATGTTTGAGTTCTGAAAAATACTCTTATTTTGTGTATTGATCAGTCTCTAAATCTCTAGAATAACTATGGTGTGGACAACCCATAGCCGTGTCTCAAACCGCACACTTGCCCAAGTGCACTGGAATTCAGTGCGTAGTGGGCACTGTGTTCTTCGTCTGTAGTTCACACTATTGTTGCTAAATGCTGACCCAAACAGAGCACTGCAGTTACAGGAAGTGACGGACAATGCCCGCTAATGTGAGCTAACTCTAC
Source organism: Atherinomorus stipes (assembly GCA_023101725.1). Taxonomy (NCBI): domain Eukaryota; kingdom Metazoa; phylum Chordata; class Actinopteri; order Atheriniformes; family Atherinidae; genus Atherinomorus; species Atherinomorus stipes. The sequence goes on along the minus strand of JALJCO010008002.1, from coordinate 343,780 downwards.
TGAGCCTGTAAAAACACAGCCTCAAACAAATGACCAGATCATAATTGTCATCAGGGAGTGAACAGCTTGGTAGCATGCTACAATAGACATTAGTAATTATGTCTAAATCATTTCATAAACATTATTTAAAACAGTACAATACCGCCTCCGACGCAGCAGGGGTCGCCGCCGCTTCGTTCACCGCCGTTATTCAGCTCTGAAAGCAGTTCGACAGTCCCGCTTCGTCCTCGACGTCAGCAAGATTGCGTCCGTTTAGAGCGAGCAGTGTGCTTCGTTTTGCACTTCATTCTTCGCCATTATTAGGGCAGCATCCTGGTACTTTCAGTGCACTGCATGAACACACTACACACTCAAAAAGAGTGTTTGAAGTGCACAAGTGCGCGGTTTGAGACATGGCCCATGTCTGAGAGCAGGGTTTGGGCCCCGCATTGCGTTCTAGGATATGGTGGTCATGTTGATTGTAGTTACAGACTTTGACCACTAAAGGGAACACCCAACGCTCCCAAGATGGTCCCTGGCAATAATTATTTCATACAGACTCATTTCTAAATACAGAGATTGATCTTTTTCTTTGTACTCTGTTTTTTACAAGTACAGGTGAGTTTTTGGTTAACTGTTCTGTGTTACCAATGCTGAAAAGAAAATTTTAAAGTACAGTACCTCATTATTCTGAAAGGTAGGAGCTTTGGATCTGGGGTGGTAGCTCAGGAGGTGGAGAGGGCATCATTCACTTGAAAGGTTGCTGGATCAGCACCAGTCTATATGCTAAAACATCCTTGGATAAGGTACTAAGTACCACATTACCTATTTGAAGCTCCCTTTGAATGTACTAGAACCAGCATTGAACTTTCTAGATGTAATTACTAAACTGAGTAATTTGGGATAAAGGATTTTTGTCAGACAAGTAATGCCAAAGTTACCATTGAATATGGGCCAAAATTCTCTATGGAGAACTTTATGAAAGAATAACGATTACTGCAACATTTCACCAATCTAGCATTCTAAAGGGGTACTGTGCAGCTTTTGGCCACTACAGTAGGATCACTGAACTTTTAACTCCTCACAGGCCACAACTGACAAAAAATAAACAGTCTCTATCCATGGTTTGGTATAGTGCAGGGGTCGGCAACCCGCAGCTTTTTCGTCCCTTTGATGTGGCTCCAAAATAATTAATACAAGATATCAAATAAAACGTGTTTTTTTTGGTTCGTTTGCTTTAATAATGTGATTCTAAAAGCCCAAGAAGTCAAATTTCCCCTTGTGAGACAATAAAGTTTCTCTTATCTTGCTCTAAATTTGAACATTATGATGACCTTGTCTGTCCCTCTGAGCAGTGCGTGTGCTGTTGCGCACTTGTCCCGTGTTCTCCGAGCACAGCAAATGCACCACATGAAATAAAATCCAATTCAACTATTAAAATAAAGACTTAATTTATTTTGTACCATTTTGCAAAGCAGCCAATTGAGTGACAAGTGCAACAAGCAGAACTGCAGTAAAGCAACGAGTAAAACTGCCCAGCATGTGATGTGATATGGTTCACACATTTTTACGCAGCCAGTCAGTGTTATTAACTGCACTTAAAGGTTAAATATGTAACATTTTTATTAAAAGCTATATTTAAAATAATAATAATAATAATACCTCCACAGGTCGTTTGGGGGGTACAGAATGAAAGTACAACATTTCCTACAAAAATTATATTCAGCCTAAAAATAATAAAATAAATTTTAACTGTTCGATAATGGCATATTTACGTCTATAAGCCAATACACGCTGCCATTGCGGGTTGCCAAATACTATCTCTGTGTGGAAACAATATGTTGGGCACAGTTAGGCTGGTACAGAGGGGAACAGTGGAGACGGCGAGTGAAGCAGCTGCTTCAGAGCCCTGGAGATATTATCTGTTTCTGAGGAGGAGTGACCTGAGAAGAGCAAAACCTGGAGTAAATTTAGGTGGAGACTTCACTAAATGGACCCACATAAACGTTTTCCACGGAGTCAGAAATGGCGACTTTCCTCCTGGATCGGTAAGCTAACTTGTTTGCTAACGTGGCTAACATTAGCTGTCAGTTATAAACTCCGTTACTTGTTGGACATGCTGCAGACTGTTGGTCACTTGCGTATCGGCAGCGAGCCTGGCACACAAACAGCTGGAGTTGTTTTTCTGCTGTTGCAACTACAACCTAGACACACGTGATGTCGCTGTTCGGTCTGTATTACATATTTAACCTTTAATGCTCACGCGCCGCTATTGTGCAGCATACAGCCCTTTCAAATCAGCAATCATGGAGTTAAACGTTAAAACGCAATTTGTTATAAAAAGGTCACTGAACCGAGTATGAACGTGCCGCTGAGAGCCGAGCTCTCCTCCCGGCACCGTTTCACAAAAGTCTCAGAGCGGAGCATCTCTGTTGTGGTTGCATTCTTAGTACAGTGACTACAGAAGGATCGCAACATTGCACTATTATTGCTGCAGTTAGCTTACAGCAGTTAAAGTGAATAATAAATGAGCAAAAGGTTATTTAGCCAGTCCGACTCTTAATGTGCTGCGCTTTGATCACTTCCCCAGCCAGGTAGGCCAACAAAGATTCATTTGCTTTTACTGCTGACCAGAGTATTTTGCATAGTACTGTATGTTCATAATTTGTGAAATAGCCTTTTAATTTTCAAGTGGACAGCTGACTGTACGTGCCGGTAAAAGGATGACAGCATGGCAGGACGGCATGTTTGGTTTGTTGCCAGTGGATAATTTAAGTTCAGCAGCCTTTTTTCCCCTGCATAAATACAAGGATTCAAAAAGACATTTCTTTAAATATAAACTTCAACCAGACGTCTTTTTTAAAGAGTTTAGAATAATTTTGCTGCATGCAGAAATGCAATTTCCTTTTCTCTGCAGTCGTTCATTAATTTCATAAATGCAACACATTAAACATAAAGGCAAAGGAAAAAACATGAAAGTTTTATATCATTTTAAATGTCAAGAGTCACGTATGGCTCCCAGTGTTTTCTTTAATGTAGGAAACGGTCCAAATGGCTCTTCGACCGATACAGGTTGTCGACCCCTAGTATAGTATTTGCACCACTTTGACCAGCTGATAGTGAAGTCATCAAGCCATAAAGCAAAGCGTCACATGATCCAATGAGAGATGGATCCGCTCCTGCAACGTTACAATGTCTGGTTTTTGAGGAGGGTAGCCCCCTTGGAGCGCCAACACTTCAAGTGCTGTGTATTGACCCCTGATTGACCCCCAAAATCATTTAATATTGCTCAGATTAGACTAATAGTTAGGTCACAAGTTACATGGTATCCCTTTATGACCGATTGGTCAGACAGAAGCTCCCACTCACTAAAGCAGCTTTTAGACTTGCATTGCGGAACATGAGCGGTAAAGTCCATCCCCTCTTTAAAGGGATATTGTGTAAGTTCTCCTGTGTTTTATTCACAAAAACTGATTATTTGGTTCAAAAGTGTTTTTTCATTAATCAGTAATCACTCCCATCAACAAACTGAAGTGCTCCTCTAAGTTCTAAATTTGCCGTTCGTATCATTCATTTACACATCGAGCGGGTCGGCTCGGTGAAGGCTGCCATGTCGTATGGCCATGTTTTTGCGTTCAGGAGAAGCGTGACAGTAGGAAAACACAGAAACTCACCGGACACACCGGAGTTTTCAGCTCAGTTCGAGGTAATGCCTTTGAAAAGTCACCGAGTTGCAGTGGGAGAAACCAGCGTCTCACTGATGCTGGGTTCACGTGCAGTCGAGCAGACGGCCGTTGGTAACAAACCAGATGTCATTCTAATCAATGAAGCCGAGCGAAAGACGGTAAAACATGGGTCAGGGAAAACAATACGACATCGCCATGACAACAAATCAGATGTGGACTGATGTCACTGTAACTGACGGACCACATCTTCACATAGAGGCCGGTGATAACTTTACATGCATCGGCTGTCGTCGGTCTGCCCGGTTTCACGCGAATGCAGCATGAAAAGTACGAGGGAGCTGCTCCCGATTACACAGTGTCCCTTTAAACTGACTCGTCTTTTCAAACATGCTGCTTCCTTGTGGACTTATCGTGTCCCGGGCGCTTTCAGACATCAGGAAATGTTGCAGAAAAGTAAGCACAGCCCCACTCTCCCTTCAACTCAGTCTGGACATTTTCTTGTGTGTTCAGCCAAAACGACGTGCCAAAACATTTCCGCTCTTGTGACATGGGGTCTAGCCGGTACATGTCCGCTACATCTCCAAGGTAAAAGACCAGTGCACATGTCTGAATGCAAGCATTATAAAAGAAAAAGTCCACAATATTACTGCTTTCCAGTGCAAGTCTGAAAAGGGCTTAAATGCACAAAACAGCCTCCCAGCAATTTTTTGTCAGGGAAATTGATTTAGAAGTAAAATATTTTGGTTTGATGATATAATGAAACAAAAATATAACTATTTGAACATACATATTTGACATAAAAAAAAACACCAGAATATTTAGGTGACCCACTTGGAGTCTTCTGCTGAACATGGTGGATCCTCTCTGGAATGACCTAAAAGTTGATGTACACTCTTCCCCATAAACCTGGTGGATCTTGAGCATTTCTACTGAGTGGAATGGAAACTTCCAACTTCCAAACACCTGTCTGAACCATGAGCTGTATACTATGTTGAAATATAGTGTGTTGTCTGATTTCTTTGCAGTTGTATGTTGTGGACTTTTGTATCATCTGAAAGTTGTTTTCTCTCTCAGTTGCCTGGGAAACAACTCTTAGGTCTACTTGTCCTGAGGACCCAGTGATGCCCTCGCAGGCGAGTCACACCCCGGCAACGCAGGTGCTGGAAGATTTACCAGGCAGTGTACCAGAGCTGAAGGAGGAGAGACCGTGTCCAATCATCCACAATTCACAGTTTGATGCCTATGAAGACACCGTAGCAGGTCAGAGCAGTGGACTTCTTTGGTTTTTCTGTTTGTTAGGTCTCCTGCCTTGGGTTCACCTTCTTTCAGCTTTCAAGCTAAGTTAAACCTGCATTTTTATGTTTTTTCTACATCCTATCGACTTCTCTGTGATTCCTGACATAATTTCTGTTTCTCTACTGAAAGGTGTTTCTGGGAGGAAAGTAACAGCATGACGGCACGCCCACATTCCTGTGCAAGGAAACACAGAGGGAAGGGAGTGGGATGGGTTTGGATGGGAATGTAAGGGACAGAGACTGATGAAATTGAGGCCATTTTAGGGAGCACAACAGTGTTTTAGATCAGACTGAGAATGATGGTACAGGTTTAAAATAAGAATAAACAGGGACTAACCTCTGTTAACTTATAATTTTAAAGTTATAGTATTTTGAGTGCAATATTCCTAAATGTAAATAGAGATTAAACCACGCACTAGTCACTCACACCCATGAAAATGTATAACTTGTTTTAAATATGATAAATAAAATTCAAATTGCTTCATTGAGATTTATGTGTTTTCTTTTACCCAAGACTGTGCCAACAGGTGCAATAAAACAAGCATAAATGTCTTATAAACCAACATAATATCCAGATATAATACATTTCCACTGGATGCCATTGAAATGAATGAACTTACCTTGAATACCTTTGTTTTTCTTCAGTTCTTGTGGTGTTTTAATTGTATGTTAATAAATAAACCTTTTCTCACTCAGGGATTGAATACAGTCTCAAAGCAAGAGAGTGATTTATGAATTATAACACCCAGCAAAGCCATGTGACAAGTTCAGGTCCATTTGTAAACTACTATCATTATGTAATTGAATATATGCTGGCTTTTTCTCTGTTAGACGATGCATAGGCTGATAAGTTTTCCTTTCTCCTAAAACACAGATTCAGACAAAGAAAATTCTCAAACAGCCTAACCAGAAATGAGTGTTGATCTGATTCTGATCTGATTTTTATCATCACTTATAACAATCAAAGTTAAAATAAAATCTTACATGATGACGTACAAGTGGGATCTCTGGCTTCCTTTTTCCCTTTTCTGTCACCTATCTTTATGAGGTGATTCCAATTGTCCAACATTTGCTTCATGTTCAAGCTGTTGTTCCTTACAAAAGTCTGTGGATGAGGAGGTGGGCTGCGATCAGACGTTGGATTGGTGCTGACCGGCGGAAACACATCGGACAAGAGGTCAACCGAGGTGCTGTAAAAATGAGAAGTAGCATTTTTTCCATGAAGGAGAATGGAAGATAGTGTGTGTCTGTGTGAGTGTGTGTCTGTGTTGCCAGAGTGAAGTCTCTTTGTGCAATAAGTAGCCTAATGCTACATAACAATTAAATCTATGCTTCTTAGTTTTTATGAATATAATTCATGCAGCAAAATATAAAATCAAAGTAAAGTCCCTTTAAATAATTGAAGTGTTTTAGAACCTCTACTTTACATTCAGGCATTGTGCTTTCCAAATTGGGCAATTTTTTCCCAAAAATCAGAAGGGGTGTGTCGTCTAATCTTACAAGGTACAAATGAGGTAAGATTTTACTTCTATATTATGTCTCAAATTATGTTGGAGCTGCTAACACAAAATTTATACGAGGGTTCCAATATGACGATGTTTTTCCTTTTGTAGTCTAAAAGGTTGAGCAATACAGTATGTTAACTTTTAACCTTCAAAATGTACATTTGAAATGTGATGTACAACCTTATGTGCTGTAAACTCACCAAATTTATTAACAACCCAAGTTCAAATAAAAGAAAAACTATGAATATGGTAAAATGTAGATAAATACAGAAACCAGTGATTATCAAATTTAAAAAATGAACATTTTATTTGCAAAAGAACATAGTAAATACACCAAATGTTGAAAATGAGACATTTTACAATATAATGAAAAATAATAGCCCAGCAACACATCTTTTAAAAAAAGGAAAAAAAAAAGTCGGGCCAAGGACAACAATGGCTGGAACTGCAAGTGGTATCAACAGCAGTCTATAACATAACTGGGCAGACTGAGGGGGTGGGGGGAGCTGGAGTACTCAGAACCAAGAACCTTCTGACTGAGATGGTGCTAATCACCACACCACCCCACAGCCTCGCTTCGTGTCTCATGATTAACTAAATGTTTTCATTAAACTGGACTCCAAGTAGGCCAGACCTTTTGAACTCATGCTGAAAACGTGCCAGATGCTCTCTCCCCTATTTAATCTGGAGGACACTGTGTCCAAAAGGAATTTCAAATTTGTTTTATTCATCTTAAACAGAACAGTTTTCCTCTTTGCAAGCTAGTCTGAAATGAGATCTGGGCACGAGAAGATGGCAGTGTTTCTGGAGTGTGTTCACATATGGCTTCTTCTGTGTACGACAGTGTTGCATTTGAGGATGATATTTTTATGTTCACCAATAGTGATTTCCGGAAGCAATCATGAGCCTATGCAGTGATTTTAATTATAAAATCGTTCCGGTTTTTAATGCCTGAGGACTTGAAAACGATGGGCATACGATCATGTTGCTCGCAGACAACTATGCCTCCAAATAATCTGAATCTTCTGATGATTTTGTGCATTAAAGATAATGGAATTTTTTTAAATCTTCCCAATTTTGCATTGAAGATTTATCTGACACATCCTGTCTACATCAAAACAAGTCACTTATGAGACAGAGGTGAGGCCTTTTGTGGTAAAGTACAAAGAAACCAAGATTAGAGTAAATAATGTTTGTTGGTAACTGAGTGTTTTCTCTCAGGTAAATGTTGATAAATTATAGCATTTTATGCCTGCAGGCACAGCCGGCAATCAGCTGCCTGTTGGAAGGGATGCAGATGAGGCAACAGAGGCAGAGAAGTCACAAGATGACAAGATCTACATACCGTATGAATCGGCTGAACTCTGCTTTGCTCAGGTGAAATAATGAGTATCAGCACGGAAAAAAAGCACAGAACAAATCCAAGATCTCACCCAACAACATATTTATACTGTCAGATCAAACTCAAATTCAACCCTTATTACTGATTTTTTTTTAAAAAAAGGAAAGCTAAGTTTCACTTATACGTTATCAAACAAAGAACAATAAATGTTTTCCAGACATGTGACTTTTTGTTGCGTCTACTTACTCAGGGAAAGGGCATGCAGACACACAATAGACTCCCTGTCAGACGCTGAGTTACATCCTTACTCACTCTCACATGGCTCACCTCCAAGGCTTTTCTATCAGCATTGATGCTGATGCAGTTTTGTGTATCTAAAATCATGCTTGATGTATGTACATGCAAACAGATAGCTGAGGACATGGAGGCAATGAAAAAAAAAGACACCTAGAGGTGGTCCAGGAACTGGAAGAGAGCTTTCAGATCACAGCACGGGAGTCCCAGGTGAAATAGTGTATGAGCATCCATGTCTGCACTAAAACATGTTACTAATGCAAATCATGTTTGTGCTATCAGGAATGGATCGTCCAGAAGGTCAGATCTCATTATCAGAACAAGTTAAACAATCTGCGGAGAATCCTAAACCTTTACCAAGATACGGTGGAGAAGAAGAGGGCTGACTGGGAGAAGAAAGTTGCAGTCAGTTGCTCATTCAGCTTTATTTCACACAAACCAAACTTCCTGTATTATTTCCGCTGTATTTTCTCCTGAAACCGTATTATTGTTGACTCATGTAAAGTGTCTGAATTCACTCGTCTATCATGTTTGTGAACACATACTGTATTATGGCCCACAGGGCTGAAATATCAAGTGTAACTGACTGTGTGTGCTGCAGGACTTGACAGGACAAATTGAGCAGTTGCAGGAGGAACTGAGAGCTGAAAGGAGGAGAAGTAATGAAGAAGCGCTGCAGTGGCACAGAGAAAAGGTTGGACAACAGCCAGGAAGGCTTTATCATGCCTAAACCGGAGCACCCTCTTCTGACCATATATGAGTGGAACAGTCTTTTCTTGGCATCAGCAGTGTTTTTCTTTTCTTTTCTTTTCTTTCTTTTTTTTTTTCAATCAGACAAAAATGCTGGAACTGTTCTCCAACAGGCTGGATGACATGCACAGCCATCAGGCCTCGAGTGAGTCTTGCGGCATTTGCTAACATGTGAAAAGACTGCAAAGTTATTGACCTTTGAGCAAAATACAAGCGTTATGTCACTCTAAACAGCATTGCAAGAGCTGCAAATGGCCAGGCAAGAAATCGGGAAAGTCCAAGAAATGTTGACGGTATCACAACAGGAGCAGCAGGAAGCTGCAGAGGAAGATGAAAACTCTGAGAACAAAGAACTCACAGCTGAACAACAAGCTGAGGTGGGTTTAAATAGTTTACTGCAATGACAAAAACATCAACTACACTAAAGAATCCAGCCTTCTGCAGCACAATATGTGGAAAATCTAATCTTATAATACATTGATGGAAACAAAACACTGTAGATATGGATACCTCAAAACAAATTAAAGAATCTACATAAAAAAAATAATATCCACTTCTTAGTGATGTGAACATTTTTGTCAATTAGAGGGACTGGCACTGTAACTTGGCTCTGTGCTTACTTAGGCCTGCAGTGACCCTGATCGTCCACTAGAGGGAGCTAACGCCCGTCTCGAGGAGCTAAAGGAGAGCCTGTTCCAGAGGGAGAGGGAGATCACTGAGTTGCTGGAAACACAGAGAAGCCCCATCCCTCCTGTCCCGCAGCCACCCTGCAGGATTCTCCTCCCCACTGTTATACACAAGGTGCTGATCAGACATCAGTCTGCATACCAACACCAAGTGTTTGTACTTCAAATTATTTTAAAAAATGACATCATGACTGTTGTACATCTCGATTCATTGCTGTTGCATTAATATCATGCCATCATTTTTTTACTGAAGGCTCATGAAATCTGTGCTGCAGTGGCTGAAAGCAGAGCTCTTCTGGACCAAATGATTGAGCGAAATCGAGGGTCTCTGGCTGAAGCCAGAGACAAACTGATCGGTCTGCAGAATGCTGAAGAGGGCAGCCATGATCAAGAAGAAGCTACTGACCAGGAGTGGTTAGAGATCACTTTTTATCAAAATGGCTTGTTGAACAGAGCCAGTTCTTACTGCAAGAATGATCTTTTCCCCCTTCATCTTACAGGTCAGATAACTTTGACTCAAGTCTGTCTGTCCTGCAAAAAACAGTGAGGGAGTTTGAAGTCTCTCAAATAGCTTTATACTACATCAAATCTGGAGAAAGCCCACCAATAAATGGTAAACTTTTTAAGTTACTTGATTTTTAAGCTTCACCTAATGATGTTAAATCAATTACTACACCTTCTGACCATAATATGTCAATTGTAACAAGCCCTCCATGCATCAGATTTACAATATTGCGTTTCTTTAAATTCACTTTATTTAGCAAATTGATTGATGAAGCATCAAGGTTGACATGTCTCTCTGCTCAGATTGTGAAATTTCAGAGCTGGAGGACATCCTGGGACAAGGCACTGTCCAAAATGCGGATGGAGTAAAGAAATTTGGCCAGCAGCTTCTAATGTTACAGGATCAGGTAAGTGTTTTAACGTACAGCTCACAGCCTCACATGCAAGTTGATGTATCAAACACATCTGGGTTTCAACTCAAATGCATAAAAAAGAGAGGAGCATAAAGCTCTGATGTCTGTGAGCTTTCATCCTTCCATGATGCAGGTCCTCTTGTTTAGTTGAGTAAAACTGACAACCCGTAGGGGCTCGGTATTTTATTTTATACTAAATGCATGTTCAGCCTTTTGTGCAAAGGACTGCAGATAAATGCTCTCATTGAATGCACTATTCGTTATCATAGCTGTTTTATTATGCTTTCATCTCAAGCTGAAGCAAGAAAAAGAAGAGAAAAAGAAAATTATTGAGAACTACACTTCAGAAAGGACAATGAGGAAGAAATATTACAATATGGTGGAAGACATGAAAGGTACATTATAGGAATGTTTCTCTACCCCCATGCTGTGTTTGTGAATTTTCAGTATAGATGAAACTGCTGTGAAGTTTTTAATCCTTCACACATATGCGCACGTATTTGGGTTTTTCTTATAGGTAAAATTAGAGTGTTTTGTCGAGTTCGTCCAGTGAACCGAAGCGAAGCCACCCAAGGTGGGGCCATTGTTGTGGATAAGTTAGACGATTATTCTGTCACAGTGGAAACTCCTCGTGGGGTGAGGGAGTTTCAGTTTGACAAAGTGTTCAATGCTGAAGCATCTCAGGAGGAATTGTTTCAGGACAGCTACAGGTGAGACCAATTACTCACAAATAAACAATGATAAAGCGCAATAACAATAAAATGACAATATTTCACCAGGTGTCTGTTTTAGTGGCGTCAGCTCTGTGACTAAGAGAAGATTTCTGTCATAGGCTGATCCAGTCGGTTATCGATGGATACAATGTCTGTATCTTTGCATATGGCCAGACGGGCTCAGGAAAGACCTTCACCATGGTGGGAGACAAGGACAAGAAGAACCCAGGGATCATGCCCAGATCTTTTAACGCCATATTCGACATAATAAGAGAGAACAGCGCTAAGTTTGACTTCAAGGTAGCAGACAGTACGTCACCATCGTAATTAAACCTTGTATATGATGACAACCTTGTAACATTGCCTTCCTCCTGTTCTCTTCCCCTTCCATCTTCTTTGCCTCGTCCTCCTTCCTGTGCTTCTTCATCCTTTTACTTCAGGTCTCAGCCTATATGCTGGAGCTGTACAACGACAGATTGCAGGACCTCTTAGTGAGCCAAGTTGGTGAGGTCCATTCACAGACCCAGTCCAATGGTCAGGCAAGGCGGGTGGAGATAAAAAGGAACAGAAAGGGGGTTGTGTTTGCCCAAGGAGCAGCGACAAAGGAGGCTTCCAGTGCCCAGGAGCTTTACGCTCTGTTCCAGCAGGCCTGTGCCAACCGACACATCTCTGCCACCAGTGAGTCTGTAACGTGCAGTGTCACCCAGTTCAAACAGGGTCGTGCTAAATGGTTTGGATTAATCCTGTTAGTTGCAGTAAGCGTGAGACAGCTATGAACATAATTACTGAACTACGAGGTGATTGGCAGAGCATCCATATACTGCAGGAAGAAGAGCAACGTTATTTTATTACATTGGAGGATCCCATTATAAAACTAGTTCTTTTTTATTGTAATTGTGTGTGTAAAATTGAAGACAAAGCTCAACAAGCCAGGTGTCAATGTCTCTTATTGATGATGTGTATATTTCTGAAGAAATGAATGTGGAGAGTTCTCGCTCCCATCTCATTGTTGGCATCATGGTGGAGAGCAGGAATCTTACTAATGGGAGTGTAAGCACTGGCAAGCTGAGCCTTGTGGATCTGGCAGGCAGTGAGAGGGCAGCCAAGACTGGTGCCAAGGACCACCAGCTCAAGGTTTGCTCACATGTTATGCATTGACTGAGCCATCGTGTGAGTGAAGTAACTGAAAGCGCCAGATGTTTAGCATGGCCTCCTCTTCGCCCTTTTGCAGGAGGCAAACTCCATCAACAAATCTCTGAGTGCCTTGGGAGATGTGATTTCAGCCTTGTCTGCAGAGCTGCCTCATGTGCCATACAGGAATAGCAAGCTGACACAGGCATCGACACCAATTATCCAAAATGATCCACTTTTATTAAACTCAGACAATGAAATTTGCATTTAATAAAGAGCTGCATGATAAATTTTGTCCCCTCGTCTCTCTTACTGTAGGTGATGCAGGACTCCTTGGGTGGAAACGCCAAAACCCTCATGATTGTTAATATCTCTCCTTCTGAATGCAATATTGATGAGACTCTGACATCTCTCATGTAAGAAACACACCGAAACATTCAGGTTTTCTTTCATTGTGCGGGTAGCAAGCTGATGAATAATATCTGAAGTTATTGCATCTTCCAGTTACGCAACAAGAGTGAAGGCCATAACCAACCACGCCCAGAGAAATGTGGAAAGCAAAGAGATTGCACAGCTGAAAGAGGTGCATACCACAGCAATCTGCAGTCATGCCAAAATATAAATCTCTAATTGAATAATCTGATGTAAAATGTACAAATAGACATGCTAACTCTCAATCTTTTTTCTATTTTATTTCTGATAGGTAATCATGAAGCTTAAATCTGGACAAACAGTGGAAGACGCCGATGTTTGAACTGTGCTACACAACACAATGTAGTCTTGTCTCAAAAATGCTATGATTACAGACTACTACATACAACATTGACAATATTTTAAATATTCCACTTGATGCCTTTATCGGAGGAATTTTCTTTCAGAGCACTGCATGCTATTTTTTTTAGGAGTTGCTTGCATGTGTTTGTCAAATGAATCACTCACAATACAACACCCAATGTATGACTGAATGAGTGAGTGATTTTGCACTAGGGCTGCACAATATATCGTTTGAGCATCGCAACTGCAATGTGCATGTGCACAATAGTCACATTGCAGGTCCTGCAATGTAGGAGGCAAATCAACCTGATGTGTTCTCATCTAATTTCAAGGGTACCTGACACAGACTGCACTCAGCGATCCACCAATACTCATCATTCTTAATCAGTTTGGCAAAGAACAAACCTTCTGTGGTAAAATGCAATTCACATTTGTACATAATAAACGAAACATGTTCTCAGGTCCTAGCAAGCAGATAATAATAAAAGCAAGCAGAAACAGATAAGTGTAACTGAAAGACAAAAATCAAACTCACAAAGATGTAAAATCACAGTAGGTTAATTGTCAATAAGAGAGCATTACTTAAAGTGCTATTCAAGTCATCTGCTGAAAATTCCTGTATTTTTTCATATTAGAATATACAGTATATTGCAGGGTTAGAAGAAATCACAATATCAGTTTTTTCCATTACCGTGTAGCCCTAGTTTACACTTTTACCCCATGTGGTGAAAAACAACACATCTGTGGCCCAGTTATGCCTGAAAAGTTAAAGTGTCACAAACCGATATTCTTTTTCTGGATGAATTTGGTTCAACAGCTGGGAAAGTGTGCTCTTTTGAATATAATTTATCTGTTTGCTTGGCTACTAAACTGTGCTGGAGGAATTGCCGGAGGATTTTTTTTTAATCAACTCTACAATAAAAATGTGAATTTTATTTTATCCCAAATGTTTATATGGTGCTGGTCCATCTATGTGTAAAAATCTATGTGTAAAAGGTAATAATTTATCAGTGAAGTCACTGAGAGATTGTGTTGTTTATTGGTTTGTTTGTTTTTGGCTCAGCGAACAGCCATCACAGCCTTCTGTGGTGATTAGGGATCTTTTTCCTGCAACTGGGCCCAGTCTTAATTATCACGTTTCTCTAATCTATACTTTGGGCCCAGTGAGTGGTCTCGTTTGTTAAGCCACACTAGAGCCATGATTTCTAACTTTGCGTGCTATGTTTTATTGGCTGCTTTAGATCAGAGGCCACTCAGCACATGCTGACCGTGATTTGTTATTCTTCGTGACGACCATGGTTTATATCATACTGTGAGTCGGTGAACTAGAACAAAGTGAGGGACAATGCTACAGTGAGCTACAGAGAACAAATAAAGGGGGAACAGGATTGATGAGAGGACTAAAAACTCATCTTCATGGTGTTTTGTTAATTAAACCACTTTGCAACCATGAATGATTCCTTTAATACAGCATCATTACCATGTGTCACATCTGAAAGGCTTTAAAGGTCAATGTGCAGGTTTACTGCATTTCCACAAAAACACTTAATAAACAGGAATTTACTTTAACACAAATATAACCAGAGTCAGCTAAAGAAATATTTTATTAATTATTATTAGCTTACTCCATGTATTTAGAAATGTAGTTTAGTGTTAAATGTTTCTTTAATTTGCACATAAAAACTCAAACATTTTGGAAATCATTGATGTTCCAAACAGGAACATTTATTACTCTGCAGAGTATAAAATATGTACTGCATTTGTATCATGCATCCTACCCTGCTTGACAGATTAAGGTGTTTACAGTAAATCTTTAATATGGACTTATACTGTACATATGAATAAAGATTATCCCTACAAGACAAAATAAAAATATTTTTACAACTTCATAAATACACAACCACCTTCACACACTAAGATTACACTGATTACTGTTTAACTAATTTTGTTTCTCAGAATGTTTAAAATGTGATGTGATCACTTACTTATTGAACACGCTTTCTTATCTGCCTTTGAACATGTAAGTAGAGCGTTGTTTATATACATATATATATATATATATACAGATATATATTTATACACACACATATAAATATATACACACACATACATATATATATATATATATATATATATATATATATATATATATATATATATACACACATACATATATAGGGTGTGCAACGATACAAAAAGTCACGTCACAGTTCGGTTCGATACTTTTGGGTCACGGTTCGATATTTTTTCTAAACAAAAGAGAAATTTTCATGCCTTTTTTAACTGTTGTGTTCTTGTCCACTTCAGCTTACCATCAGTCATACTTAACATGAACACAAAGTTGTTCCAACACTAGAGAGGAATGTTGTCAAGCGAGTAGATTAATGTTGATCTACTGAGTTTTCAACACAAAGCTCATCGTCAGAAGAAAAGTTGATAAAGTAAATAAAAATTCTGTATTGTTCAATATTTGATACATTGTGCTCATGGTTTGGTACACACCTGTATTGAACAGTTCGATACAAATTCATGTATTGTTGCACCCCTAATACTGTATATAAAAATGTCATATATATATATATATATATATATATATATATATATATATATATAGATAGATAGATAGATAGATAGATAGATAGATAGATAGATAGATAGATAGATAGATAGATAGATAGATACAGTATAGATCTATATATATATATATATATATATGTCAGTCATACAAGTCAAACTCACAGCATAAAAATCCCTTTATTTGTAGATTATTTGTTTTCAGAAAGATATTCATAGTAGATATTCTGTTTTACCTGTTTTTTATCTCAACTTTATTTCTCTTTTATTAAATGCCATTGACAAAGTGCCAAAAATCATTTATTTTCTTTACTTCTCTAGATTTCCTTTCAAAAACTTCACACAAATAATGACTGTTACAATTATCAACTACAATAATGTGCTCCGTGATATCAAGTGTTGTTAATCTTTTTGTTTTCTTCTTTTTTTTCTTAAAAAGGGGAATTTGTGATATTTGCAACCATAAATAGTGGGGGTGCAACAATACAAAAAATTCAGTTAAGTTTGGCTCAATACTTTTGTGTCACAGTTCGATATTTTTTTTCGATACAAAAAGGAAAATTTCATGCCTTCTTTAACCGTTGTGCTTTTATCCACAACGGCTTACCATCAGGGTCATACTTAACATGAAGACCAAAGTAGTTCCAAACACCAGATCTGAAAGTAGTCGAACGTAGATCTACTGAGTTTTCTACCCAGAGCTCATCGTCCGCAATTGATAAAATAAAAAATCCTGTATTGCTTGATATTTGATACATGGTGCTCATGGTTTGTTACACACCTGTTTTGATTGGTTCGATATGAACACATGTATTGTTGCACCCTTAATGAATAGCTAAATAAAGGAACACTGAACTGGTATTCTCTGCAGATATTCCTCACACATCACATGAATTGTGAAAAGGTGAATGAAGACAGCAGCTTTAGTTTGAATCCTTGGGAAAAAACAACACAGAAGGAGGATTTTCTGTGAAAAACAACTGATAAATATCCAATCATCCTGTGAATAACTTTAAGTTTTTCTTTTGAAGATATAATTTTCATGAGTTATTCTGCCTGACTCTTCCCCAAGCTCACACATGCACTGCCAGGCTTCTTTACATTTTGTCTACTGGGCAAGGAGTAAGATTTTCAAAAAGATGAAGACTACTATACTCTATCTCTCTGTAGAATGCAACTTGCTGTGCGGCTAAACAGTGCATGAGTCAAAACTACAGCAAGAGGAGGAGAAGCCAAGGATGATGGAGATGAGAGGATTGAAGGAATCTAATGCATAAAAAGAAGAAAAGACATGAAAGGAGAAGAAGAGGAAAAGTCTGAACTCTTGACAAAAGCTGAGAGAGTTTCAGATCATCAGGACGAAGAACACCTTCCATCTCATTCCCCAACACTCAAACTAGAAAGAAAACTTCAGATGAAGGTTTTAACTGCGCTTCAAGCTCAATTAATGTTTAACAGGATGAGACTGATCAGTGAATGCACGAGACTTTGAATTTTGCAGACCATCTCAACAAATATTGCATGTAATACAACTGTTGCTCTTCATCACTTTACACACACATTTCTCTCTAATTGTTCATTTGTGGTTTTGACCATAACTGTCAAAACTGAAAATTCAGTCTGTTAATGGTAATGACGGAAGGCTCATCTCTGTGGGTGTTGGGTTTTCTAGGGTCTAAAATCTTGCTGAGATTGCGATCCTGTATGGACGTGGTTTCATAGTCAGGCCAAAGTCTGTGCTCAGATCCAGCTCCTGACCGGGAACATTTTCAATCCTCAGTCCATGGAGTAGAGTGGTGAGAAAGACAAACATCTCTAGACGTGCAAATCCATCACCGAGACAGCGCCTCTTTCCCATACCGAAGATGAGAACTTTCTCTGTTAGTTCCTTGTTAAGTTGTCCAGACGGGCCCAAGAAGCGGTTAGGGCAAAATTTATCTGGGTCACCCCAAAGATCACTGGTGCAGAGAGGAAAAACACAAAGATCAAAACAGCAGCTAAACACATTTTTTTTTAAAGAATAAAGAGGTGTGAAGATTTCACACAAGTCAAATTAAAATTCACAGTTCCTGATCATTGCTGTTACTCACATATCATGATTGACTTGATATTGGTTAATAAAGACACATGTATCTTTTGGAATGAAATATCCATTCAGTGTGGTGTTTCTCGTGGTGCTGAAGAGAGAGAAAATAGGTGGAAAGGTATTACACCGTTGTAGGCAACATAAACATTAGTGTACTGCCAAACAAAACTTCTATCTTACCAGTGAGGTATGGTGAAAGGAACATATGATGCATGGCGGAATACTTCATTTATAAATGCTTCAGTGTAAGGCATGTTGGGCTTATCTGAAAACCTCGGCAGTCTTGACAAGCCTATGTGGTCATCTTAAAACACAAAAACATAAACATGCATAAATTCTAATCTAAATATATCTTTTTTTTCCCCATACTAACTTAAAAACATTCTGTGTAAATGTTGTCTCTGTTGAGTTTAAAACATTTCACAACCTTGTTCCCAAAAGAGTTGGGAAACCAACTAAAATGTAGATGTACAGAACGGCCCACACAGAGTTTTTTCTTCAACCCATGCTGTTCCTCAACCAGAGACCCACACAATGCCCAGCAAGACAGCGTCTCAGATAATTTTATTAATTACCTTTTTCTTGTAAGTAATGAGTAAGTAAAGAATGTTAAATTATGCGTTCAGTGCCTTGCGTGTTACTGCCTTTGTGTCTCTCTGGAACTCCCTAACCCCTCTCCCGTTCTGATTCATCCTGTCACCTCTCAGTATTTCCCCCTCTCCCCCTGTCACTGTGAGAATGCAACGTGCTTTAGAACAGACAGCACCAGTTCAATCAGCCTGCTTCAAAAGCAACTCTGATGTCAGCAAATTGGGCTCATCTTTTGTGAGTTTCTGTGATGACTGTCGGACCCTGTCTGCCCAAGAATGGCAGTCGGGCTGGGTATTGTTGGGCTCTCATCAAATTGATTCTGACTGAAATATTTCAAACCAGGGACATCACATCCAGCCAGACACCGGATTGCCCCGTTCCCATGTGTTTTTTGTTTTGTTTTGGGGTTGGTTTTTTTGTGTGTGTCTGTGTGTGTGTAGGGTGTGTGTGTGTGTGTGGGTGTGTGTGTGTGTGTGTTTTGAAGTTTGAGTGCTATATGAAATGTGAGTAAAAACAGAATGCAATAATTTGCAATTCCTTAAAAATCAATCTTTTTCTGAAAAGAAACGGAAAGCACTTCAAATAAGACATTTGTCTTTTCTAATGAAAATATTAGCTCATAAAAAAGCTGAAGAGGTACATGTAAGTGGTGCCAAAAAGGAACAGCTGGAGGAACATGATTAACTGGGAAGCAGGAAGACATCACGATTGGTTAAATAGAGAGCACTTAAAGGAATAGTTCACCCACAAAATGATTTAACTTTATTTTCCACATACCTTCATGGTGAGCAAGACTGGAGCACTTTTTTAATATTTCAAATGCAGCCAGAGATCAGGACGACTTCTCGTTTCAAACAAACTTTCATATAATGGAGTTTGAGCTCGAGCCCAAAAGGTCCATAAAAGTCCACAAAAACTTGTCAATATTCCTCCATACTGTTCGTCCAATGTAATCCAAGTGTCCTGAGTGGGTAGCATCCAGAATTTACACGAAACTATGCCATTTAGTATATTTTTAGAGCCTAAACTGACCTGAATAGAGCACTGCATTTGCCGGAAGTGACAGACGAGCATTACCAGCTAACGTGTGCTAACTCTACTGAGCCGGTATAATCACAGCCTCAAACACATGACCAGAACCTGGTATCAGACCAGAACGTGGTACTACTGTAGATCATAACTGTCAGTGGGAGTGAACAGCTTGTTAGCCACTTATGTCTGTATAATTTAATCGACGTTACTTACATCAGTACAATACAACCTCCCCTGCAGCAGGGATCACCACTGAAAACCAAGTGTACCCACCTGCAGCCACAGACCCAGAGGCAGGTCACGAAGTTGTGCGTGTTGTGTAGCAAAGTGGGCGTGTTGTGTCGTATAGTGGGCAGGTCATAGTTAGGGTTAGGTTTCTCTCATTGGCGTGGTGGGCATGTTGTGTGGGGGGTGTGGTTTGTAGTGGCTCCAGCTGCAGTTAGGTGCTACTCCTAGCCTCTTCCACTACATCAGCAAGATGGCGTCCGTTTAGTGCGAGAAGTGTGCTTTGTTTCGCACTGCATTTTTGGCTGTTATTAGGGCAATATCCGGCCATTTCAGAGCTCCGAATTTTAGCTTAAATGACAGTGTGAATGCACTACGCACTCAAAAATAGTGTTTGAAGTGCTCAAGTGCGCTGATTGAGACACACCAATGATGTTAGGCTGATGTGAGTCTTGCTATGTCTTGTTTGGAGGTCCGCACACTTCAGAGAGCGCAGACTTAGTAGGCCATGGAGTGTGCTACATAGTCTGCACACTCTAAAGCAGCCTTCTGAAACGGTGGGCTGCTGAAATGGGACAGCCTAGCTAATGAGACTTTCCCATAGTGCTCCAGTCCTGTTCCCTTCCAACTACAGAATCCACAACTATATAGCGATGCCCTTAGACATTATATACGTAGACAGCCCATTTGACGCTGGACGGCGTTTCTATGTTGCCGCCATTTGTGGAGTCAAGAAGCAGAGAAAAAGCCTCGTACATGTGCTGCGTAGAATTCTTCAAATCATTGTCAAATCGCTGTCCAGCGAACATTTCAGGCTTTAGGACTTGACCGAACAGTCAGACAATGAGGATGAAAGACGGAGCTGTTCCATTGCTCTTCAAATTCGCAGCTTACCTCCAAAAGCTATGTACATGTACGTAACTGTAGACTGGAAGATAAATGAATGCCATGATGCTAATCCACGTTTTCTTTTCTAATTAAAAGGGAAAATGTGTTTAGTGATGTCAAGTTTAGTTCTCTAGCTCATTTCAGCAACAGTGCCTTGTTCAGTGTGCTTTATGTGATTAAAAAAAAAAACACAATTAACAAACAAAGAAGAAATATTACATCACAGGGGCAAAATAAAGGGAAGTTCTAAAGATTTGCCATCCAGACCAGAATTAAGCTAGGTTCCAGTTATTATCAAAGGCAACTATAAAGAAATGTATTTTTAGTCTTAAATTAAAGGAACCCTGTGTTTCAGCAGTTTTCTGGACTTTTATTCCAGATTAGAGGAACAGAAAATGAATGCTGCTGCTTCATTTTTGGCTCTGAATCTGGTGATACAGAGTAGACTAGAACCAGAAGACCAGAGTGGTCTGGAAGGTTATAAAACAACAACAGATCTTTAATATGTTTCACGTTATGTTATGTTATGTTATAAAATCAGTTTTTATTTTTTATTTGATTTATTTATTTATTATTTCATTTTGTTAACTGTGTTTTCAATACATCCTCAGATTTATGTATTGCTCTATTTATTCCAGATAAAGCTACGTCCAACTGTGTGACCTGCAAAAGGGTTGTTTGTGTTTATGTTTTCTCAGGGGACTGGAACAACAACTCTTAAGCAAGCCATTTCCAAGCCATTTTCTGTCATCTGATGGTGCGGTGTCTCCAAGTGCATCAGCAAACGTGGCGGTACAGGATGCGACTGTGTTTCTGCAGCCGTAGAACTGTCATCTTCCGTCACAGCAGAAGAAACTGAAGAACTGACATATCCATTCAGAAATGCTTCAGCAGTTGTGCACGACCACAGTTATCTAACAACCTGCTTTGGTGGCCTTGTTGACCTTGTCTATGTCTCAGGGCTTGTGGTTTGGCAGATTTTAAAGAAGCTGGTGTGTGATGTGTGCCATGATTGGTCTATGCTGTACCTGCATCTTTGATCAGAGCTACCACTTACTTAAACAAAAACAATGGAGAGTTCATGATTCCATCTGAGGGGACTTTGACGGTTGGCAGATCAGCTGAGCGTTTCATTGGCCAGTCTGTGTCTGGGAAGCTTGTCCGACATTAATCAGTCTGTATGGGCTGATGTCAGAGGTCAGGATGTGTTCGGCCTCGGACAGCATATTACAGAAACACGATGTGCTGATGCCACTTGTTTCTGTGTTCCACAAGCTGAGACTACACTAAATCACCAAATTAAAACAGCATAATTACAGTGTGCAAAACTATTTTGGGGGATTTTAGGGCGTTTTAACAAAAAAATGACTGGAAAAAAAACCTTTATTCTTCTCCAGTCTGAACCTTCATGATGATGGCATTCTCATCAACCGTTCTCTTTAAAGGAATTCAGTGTGTTTTAATTGATAATGTCTACTGTACATAACCTATGCATGTATGCATGTTTTAATAGATTTTTGAATAAATTAAATTTTATTTTTTTGTAAAAAATTTTGTGTGTGTGTGTGGGGGGGGGGGGGTATCATAACAGTAAGAAAAAAAAAAAAGGAAAAGGAGTGTTTTTTAAAAAGTAAATGTACTGGTGATTATCTGTTTATTTGTTGCATTTACCAATTTAAAGCATTTCAGTGAGGCATAATAAAGTTTTTTGTTTGTTTAAAGATCAAAAGAAGGAGTGAAAACAATATATGGGTGATGGAAACCTCCAGGATGTCCTCGATTTTCAGTGACAATGAATTCTTAATGTTTTTTTTTAGAGTTTACTTGAGGGGGCAGCCCTTAAGTACGTAAGAACAGCTGCGTAGCACCAGCAGCCACCCCAGCCAATGGGGCATCTATGTATATAATGTCTATGGTGATGCCATTCTTTTTGCTTGCTCCTTCAAATACTTTGTAAAAACTAAATGAAGCCAGGCATTTTTCTTCCTTTTCATTTATCTGTCGCTATCTGAACATTAACACCCCATTAACCAATTGTTAACACCTGAATAATTTCAAACAAATACATTTTCTGAGGTAAAAACTCTCTTTTAAAGTTGCCCACATATCTTTAAATAGCCAGTAAGCCAGTAAGCACTTCATTTAACACCTTAAACCATGAATATATCAAAATATTACACTCCGAGTGCAGCTGTTTATTCCCTCCCATCCCATCTAATGCACAATGAATTGTGAGACAGGAGAGGCCACAAAGGATGCATCGCCAGTATCCCTCATTTCAGGCCAAACGGAGTGCACACTTGGAGGGTGGATTCGGAGGTTCCTTCAGATGCTTTTGAAATGGGACAGTACTTAGCGCACCGCAGTGATGTATGCAGCCAACAAATTCGCACTTCAAAGTGCGCAGACCTCAAGATGACGCACGGCTTATGAGTGAAAGTGAGTCTAGTTGAATGTCTCTGTGTTGGTTCTGTGATGGACCAGGAACAGCTCCAACACACCCATGACCCTGCATTCGAATAATCTGTTGAATAATCCGAGATAAATTACCTCATTGTTGTGAGAAAACACTTAAAAAAGACTTGACCACAACCGCTCTCAGCTTCTGTACCGCATGCTGTTTTCACTGATTAAAAACAGTTCAAGCATCAATAAAAAAAGAACAAAAACAAATACAACAAAGAAGACCTTGGACTGTTGAAAACTTGAATATGTCAGCCAAGAACAGGACAATGTTCCTCTCCCAAAATCCAGGAACTGTCCTCCAGATGTTCAGACTGTTGTTAAAACAAGAGGGAATCCTCTCAACTTTTTAGGGAGATGTTGCTCTTTTTTTTTTATTTGGTATACATACAAAAACAAGAACACTGCATTCTGTATAATCTGGATAGTCTTATCCAGATTTGTCTTATCAAATCATAAAAGATTACCTATCTCCTGATGTATTCTGTCCTGAATGTCAGGAAACTTGATGAGGTACAGCAGGCTCCACTGTAAACCAGCAATGATGGTGTCAAACCCTTTCAAAAAGCAGAAAAAACACAAATACAGTGAATAGACAGCATCCACTTCAGCAGCATGATCTACTAATGCCATCAGCAGCAGGAGGATAAATCACACGCATCAAATCTAACCTGCACCAAAGATGTCAATGACAGTGTGAATGATCTGAGAGTTGGAGAGCAGACATGCTTCCTGATTTTCTTCTCTGTCTTCACAAAGTGCAATCAGAGCATCAGTAATGTCTCGGATGCAGTTCTGTAATTACACATACAACATGAAAGTAAATCTATTGTTTTTCTGACACCAATTATTACTGATTAACATTTAAGCCATATTTTTTATTGTAAAGTGATTATGATTACAAAGAAAGTTAGATTTAGAATTTAAAAGCATTAATTACAGAAGACACAGTAATCATTATTGCATGACGCGTGTCTTCCACAGAGTTGCTAATTCCTAATTAGACTGCGTGCGAGCATTTTAGCTAATCTGCACAAGAACAAAGGTCCATCCCAGGGCACTTGTTCATCATTTTTTTTGGCTTCAATAACAATCACAGCTATGACTATTTGAGTGCAGTATTTACCGGATTAGATAGCAGGAAGCAAATGAGCAGAACAGAGCTAAAGAAAACATTTACAGACACGCCATCCACAACATGTGCTAAAAGTATCTCTTTTTTTCTCTCTCTCTCTTAACAGATATAATAAGGTAATGGTACAAACTATACTAGAGATTATTCAAGGAGGCAAACAAATTGTTGTAATATTTAATCAAAAGCATAATATTTATTTCAATTATGAGTAATGCTATTAAGTCATTGCTGCCAGTCATTAAAGCATCAGAATGAATTAAAATGCAACTTTCAATATCTTATGAATGTACAAAAGGTTAATATTTCAGGCTGAACAGACAATCAGTTCAGTAATCTGGCAGTAATTCAATACTCATGCTTTCCTTTCTATTTAAATTAAATTCAAGTCTCAAAGTGCGTTTGCAGGACTCTTTACCTTATCAAAGGTGCTGATATGTTCCTCAATCCTTCGCTCCATAAATCCATTCATTCGACGAATGTACTGGACCATCTCTCTCAGGGATGGACTCGGAAAGTAGCGAAACACAGGAAAGAAATCAGCCAAATTCCCAGCTGCAAAGATTTTCTGGACCTCGTTGTTGATGTTGACAACTGTGAGAAACTCCTTGTCGTTGTGGTCATATCGTTTCCCGAAACAAAGGGCACATACAACGTTTGCCACTGAGGTTACCAGAGGCATCACTGGGTCGATGCCCGCATGGTTATTATCTGCCTGAGCATGTTCCCGAAGAACTTCCACCATCTCAACAGCTTCAGCACATACGTGCTCCTCCAGAAGGCAGGTGGCCTTGGATCCCCTGGGTTCAGCCTGGGCAAAAGACCTGAGGGCATTCTTACACAGCCTCTTATGGAGCAGCCATGCAGGTCCATACTTCTCACTGAAGGTCATGCTGTTTCCATCGGATATGGCAGAAAAGGTGAAAAGCTCGGGTCGCCCAGCAAAAGCTTCTCCCTGACGAACCAGTGCCTGTCTGATGGTGGTGTACCCACTAAGTATGACAACTGTTAAAGAGCCCAGATGCAGCTGAAGAAAATAGATAAATATGTGACAGCATAAGCAAGCAATTTAATCTCTTTCTACCTAAAACTATACTACAAACAAACTTTTTATACCTTGAATACGTCTCCGTACAGGAGCCTCAAGCTGGTCACAGAAAAATGCAACTGATCTCCCAACTGGAGCAAGTTGCCGACAAGAGGCCAAGGTGTGGGGCCTGGAGGACAGGGGAGGCTTGCATGGTCCAGCTGAGAGTCATGATAGAAGCAGAAGTATCTATGGCTCTTTTGCAGGCTGATGGCCATCAGCACAAGGATGAAAACACACAGAGTGACAGTGACACTGGACAGAGAAGCACACAGGTTCTCTTTGATAGGAAGACCCCCAGACAAGATCAGTCCCATGTTGCAAGAGCAGATGCTGAGAAATAGAGAAGAGAGAGGCTCTTAGGTACAAAAAATAAAAACCTGTCTGAAAATTAGGTCAAGGGATTGGAAAGAGAGTTAAGGAAAGCAAACAATGACAGGAAAGCCCAAGACAAACATGTGGAATATTCTTAGAGCGGACCCTAAATCGACACGTTTCCTCTCCAATGTTTAATCTTTATGTGCTTTTCTTTTTCGGCCTATGCTTCGCCTCATAACCGAGAATTTATTTTATATGCGTCGTGGTAGTTTTTGTATTAACTTAATAAAACAGGCAACCTAAAGGAAATGAGGAGGAATTTGAAATAAATAAAAAAAAAAAGAAAAGAAGACGAAACAGACCAAAGGAAAGCAAAAAAGAAAAATGCAATGTCCTCACCTGCAGTACAAATTTGGTGTAAAATGTGAGAGGCCGGACGACACAGATTGGAGAGCTCAAAATCCTCAGGAAGCAGAGGAAGGAGAGACAGAGCAAGTAAAATTTTGGGGTTTGCACTGGACTGGACGTCCCTCTAAAAAGCAGCCGGGGCCCCCTACAGAGGGGGCTGCTGCTGCTCACTCACAGAGACGCACACGGTGAGAAAGTTGGCGCATGGTTGAGGATGAACCAGGTCCAAAAACCAGTGACTGTAGCGACCGATTTAACTGTAGACCGGAACCATGTGATGGCCTCTTTTGCATACCTGCCAGAACTAGCAGTTCGGATGTATCTAAAAGTTTTTAACCCACCTGACTGAGTTCCAGGACGCGCGGGGGTGGGCGATTGGGGGTTTATATCTGTCACGAGGCCAACATAACGTTAATATACAATAAAGGGAAGATTTTTAAAAAATGAATAAAAATAAAAATCAGTCTATGTATATTTTGAACAACCAATATAGCAGTTACTTTAAGGTCTGGAAAGTTGTTTTATCATTAATTTTTCTTTTGGTTTTGTTTTTTTACTTTTAGAGTAAATAGACTACAAGTCATAGGGTTGGAGTTTAACTGTAATGTCTATAACTTGTCACAGGGGGCGCTGCCCATCAATTTATGCTCATTCCTGTATTTATTTATTTAGGGGTTAGACCACCGCAGTATATCAACGACGCTCATCCTTTGAATCAGCACTTTGTTTGTTGAGCGTTATCAGCAACAATTATCAAGTTCAATTTTTTTTGTTTTAATGGCAGTCATACATAATCAATGCATGGATTGAAATTTGAGCAATTTGTGGAAAATAATATGAAACATACATAGGCTAGTCACTGCAATGTCACCTAAGACAATAGTCACAATTGATTTAATGTTCTGTTAATTGGAAAAGTCACTCATTGCACAATGGGTTTTGTCTCTCATTTTTCTTTCTTTCTTTCTTTCTTTCTTTCTTTCTTTCTTTCTTTCTTTCTTTCTTTCTTTCTTTCTTTCTTTCTTTCTTTCTTTCTTTCTTTCTTTTTTTTTTTTTTTTTTAGCAATTCTCACTTTTGTATTATATATTATCATGTCATTTTCATTCTCCCCTTCCTTTTTCGTGTAACTTTTCCCCCCATCTTCCATCTTGTGCCTTTATCCCTCATTTGCCATTCCGTTCATTCCTCTCTCTCTAGCTTTCATCCCATTCTTTCTCCTTTCTTTCTCGGTCTCCATCGAACCGTCAATTTCGTTCAAGCTCAACTGTGGGACACCCGGTGCTGTCAGGCCAAGCGACAGCTCCTTTGACCTGGTGGTCCACATCCTCTTCAGACCGAGGCGGTCCAGTCTCGTCATTAGCTCTGGCAGGCTCACAACTCTGTGGAGCCAGACTGGATGGTAAAATGTCTAGAGTACAATGTGTTGTATAACATATGTGTAAACATCAAAGCCTGACCTGGTTAACATACACAGTGAATGCACATTCTATTTAGCTAAACTAGACACAGTGATGAAAGTAGAGCAGAGCTAGTGTTTGTAATGAACGAAAATTATCGTGAAGTGAATTATCATATTCAGGCACAAGGCATTCAAGGGGAAAACAGGAAATATTGAAAAATTATCAATTTTAAATAATTTCTTAATCATCCCAATAGTAAACACACTGTGTTTACCCTACCTACATGTATCCCTACCTACAACATCTATGACAAAGACCTGCATTACTGTACATGTAGACTGTTTTGACTTTTTAAAAAAAATCATAACCCAACTGATCATTTGATTTCTTAAAATGGAAAAACAAAGGCTGTGTTGTATGATTCCCTTAAGCAAGTGTGTAAAATTTAGATCAAAATGGGTGCACCAGACAAAGTTATGTGATCACATTGTTTCTTGGAGACAGTGAAGCAGCAGGAGGCCCCTTATCACAGCAAACATCTTCCCAATTATATTTTCTGCCTTGTCGATGAGTCCGGACAGGGAGCTGTCCTGAACTGATTCATGGACCAAATAAGCCTTCAGTGCACAAGCTGTAGCTTAGAAAAGACTGGCTCACCGGTCTACAAAATTAGAAAATAATGACAAATAAATTGCTACAAATAGTGCTACACTAATAGTGTAGTGATTTTTTTCTCTCTTTTTCTTTTTCTTTATTTTTTGACATCATACTTCTCTTCTCATGGTCTAGAAGGTAGCTAGAACTATCATTTTTGCAAAAACAACACATAGTCAGAATGTAGCGTCAGTGTGGGAGGAAATGTTTCAATTAGTAATAACTATCAAAAAATAAGTTACAAATTCATCAAGTTTTTATATACTAATAAGTTTTTTAAAAAGTATATCAGACCTATTTGAGTTATAAAATTATGCTTACAGAGGAGAAGGAGGACGCCCCGGCTTCTACTAAACAAGTGAGTTTGTTTTCATTATTTCATTTTATTTCCTTATTTATGTTTTGCCTTGTGTTCAACTACACTGTCAAATCAAACTCCTGCTCCTGGAAAAAACAGCAAATAAGTTTTTTTCTCTATTTATTTATCTATTTATTTATTTTTGTCTGTTCGTTGAAAATAAATTATCTAAAAACTTTTACAATTATTCTTTATTTAACTTGAACTCCATTTACCATCGCGGTCTCCTCATGTCATATTTACCATGAAGTGCACGCGCCTGCCTTTCTAGCAGGGCGCTGTGATTGGTTCTAGGACGTTGATTTGCGCGTGCAGGAAGGGACCACTTAAAATAACAAGACGGCCCTCCTTGAATCAGTCGCAAAACTGTCTCGTTGAGGAGAAGTTTTGCCAGATAAGTCGACGACTCCGTTCTGGTGGCGGTAAACGGGAACAGAGAGCAGCTGAACATGCCTGTGACCGGAGACGAAATCCACCAAAACCAAGGTCAGCCATCGACATCACACCCAGGTATCAAAACTCTTTTAACCTAATGTTAACTCTAATGTTACTTTAGTTTAGTTTCGTTTAGTTTAGGTTTTTTTTTTAATCACATCAGCCTTGCTTCAATTTACTTTCTGCAACCAAAGCCCAGATTTTTGTGAGATTGAAACTCCCACTCATCAAGAGATAATATAAAGACAAAAGCCTATAGCTGAAATATGTATTGTTAATGATTTAGCTGAGGGTTGTTGTTTTTTCTAATAAAGGCAGAATACAAGAAAACGAGATGATGCATTTCAGGTGGTTCCTCTGAATTCTGAATTAAATGTAAGGTTGATCGTATTTAATGTGCTTGTTCTAAAAACTTGAAAAAAATGGCTTCAAAAGAAACATTAACAATGTACAGGTTATAACAAAGTTATAACACAATAGATGATATGAGGATTTGAATGGAAATTGTGTCTGTTGCACTGTGCAAACCTTTTAAGCTGTTTGTTTAAAATGAGCCCATGCACAATGTAAGGCTTAATTTATCTCACAAATGTAACAAAACACACCTCTGGTACCGTTTTGTCTTGACCTGCTACTGCTATCTAAATGAGGCTCAATCCACTGCTGTGAGCCAGCTTGACTTTGAGGTGCCAGTCTTGAGTCTTGACACTTCATCCAACAGTTAACATGTTAACAGTACCATGATTTAATGTGTGTTACACAAACAGACCTACTCACACTCCATGATCCACATTTTAAACTCAAGTGTCCACACTGGAGTGTTTGGGTAAACAGGTATCCACATGCGGAGTTAATCTCTATCTGTGTTTTTCAGAAGAAAACCATGCTAGCCTAAACTCCCAGCTAGGTGACAGTCATGAGCAGCAGTCTGGTAACAGGTATAATTACCAGGGTTCAAACCAGGACCACATGTCACAGCACATAGGTGGATCAATGGGGAAAGTTCTTCCCAGTCCAATACCAGAACCACCGATTCTTTACACCAAGGTAAGCTTCACAAAGCAATCAAGATTCAAAATAATTAAGATTTGTTTTGTTCAGGTTTATTTGTTTTAAGACACAATTTAGTTCATTACAAAAGTTTACCAGGAACACATGTTGGCCTTTATCTGAAGTATCTGTTGCAAAACTATTCTTGCAGCGGGGAGTCAAGGACATTGAAAAAGAACATTTCTTTAAGAAAAAGTTTTTCATAGTTTTGACATGATCTTTTATTTTCACCCCGATATTAATCATCATACATTTCAATGTACAAAACATCAGTTCTGTAGATTGTAAGTTCTATCATCTTTTCTGTATTTGATCAACCAGGCTGATCTTAACTGGTTCAGTGAGACTTTAATGTCACAACCTATAGGAGCAATGTGGAAATCATTATGGTCTATGTCCAAAACAAAATTGAAAACATGACATGTCTGTTTTCAATTAAAAAAGAATGGATTTAATGAGATGGAAAAAAGAAGAAAATAGGAATTTTCTGTTCCTTGATTGGTTAGGATAATATAGTTCCTTGGACCAGCATGCTGATGCATCTAATTAAAATTATAAGAGCAAGCATAATTACAGGGAGCTTGTTATTAATTTTACCCAGCTGGGAACAGCTGATACACTGCACCATGTATTTAGGACTGTTTTTGATCTGCTTTTAGACAACAAGCAGGGCAATTACCACAGGAAGGGCAACAATTCTACCTGAAAAACTTAGTGTGTATGTGTGCTATTTAACTAAATCTCTTCTGGCCTCTCAGCTGTTTATTAACAATGACTGGCATGAGTCATGCAGCGGCAGAAAGATTCCTGTGTATAACCCCACCACAGGGGAGAGGCTGTGTGAAGTGGAGGAGGCTGACTCAGTAAGTATATTATTGGATTATTTTAATTCTGTACTAGCAATAATAAAGAATATATGGGTTGCATTGGGTTGCATAATTACATTAAAGATCGCCTGCCAAACTCAAATCCCTCATAGGAAGATGTGGACAAAGCAGTGAAGTGTGCTAGAACTGCTTTCCAGACGGGGTCACCGTGGCGATCCATGGATGCTTCAGAAAGAGGGCGTCTCTTAAACAGGCTTGCTGACTTAGTAGAGAGAGACCAGCTTCTACTAGCAGTGAGAAATGCACACATCACATGCATGTTAAAGATTCCCATTTTTAATATTGTTTCACAAAAAAACACAACTGGTGTTGCCATTTAAAACATAGCAAGTTTATAGTAATTACTGTATTTTGTGTTTTTCTAGACACTAGAGGCCCTGGACTGTGGCAAAGTGTTTCTCATTGCATATTATGTAGATCTGATGGCTACAATCAAGACCTTAAGATATTATGGTGGCTGGGCAGACAAGATTCATGGCAAAACCATCCCTGTAGGTAAGCTGGCCTTTGCTCCTGTTGTGTAACATTTAAGGTTACACATTGACCTTTTTGTTTTTTCATCTATTTAGCTCATACATTCTCCATATGAAGAAAAGTGTGTGTGTGTGTGTTCAGGAAGTACTGGAGCTGTGCATAAAGCCTATTACACTAATTTTATTTGAGATATTTTATTTGCCTCTTCCACAAATATCTGTGAGTCAAATTTTTTTTTTGCATTTACGACTTTCTTGCTCTCTTGAACTTTCCATGGCAAAGCAATACGCAGGCTAAATCCTCATTTAAATACTGCTGTTTATGGCTGTTACCAATTGCGTGAGCCATCTAGATCACCTGCAAACAGTAACAACTCTTATCTATCTGCCCTGCAAACAAATTGGCACTCTTTTTTTGAGATCTTAATGAATCAGGGCTTTTGTGTTCCCTGTAGTCTGTTTTGTCCTGAACGTAAAAAAAGATGGGGCGTATTGGATTGTCTGTCTTTTTTTTTTTTTTTCAGATGGAGAGTATTTTACTTACACGCGACATGAGCCCATTGGAGTTTGTGGCCAAATCATACCTGTGAGTTGAAAACCTATTCAGTAGAAACACTACAGACACTGGATGCAAAGTACAGCAACTGAGCATGGTTTCATCGTATGTGCAGTATATCATAGAATCATCATCTTTTTGCAAATTGTTTTTGAGGCCAAACACTAAACTTTGGTTTCACATGAATGTGGAATTTTTTTTAAAAAAAATGGCTGGTCTGCAGTGAGAGTAAAGCCTTAAAAATAATTCATTTTTGATTTGTGGATGCCAGAAACCAGGGGTGTCAAAAATAGGTTAGAAGTAGAAAGTAAAAATCCTGTGCGGTAGTTGTTCCAACCGATCACTAAATCAGCTGGGTTTAATTAGCTCCTCTGCCAGGTAGATGAGCTCGTTAGTGAAAACACCTGTTCAAAATGTACTGGTAGACCCAGAACATGGCAGGATTTCTACTTTCAGACTACTTTTGATACCTCTGCCAGAAACTGAGCAGTCCAAGAAATAATTAATACCAAAACACTGAAACTTGTTTTGCCTAAAGTCAAGGCGGCTGATGACTGGAAATGGCTCTGTCATATTCTTTTATCAGCTAGTTTCTATGCTATAAAACATGGACATGGACAAACATGGACTTTAGATTGGCTAACGAGGTTTCTGTCTTTTTTCCCACAGTGGAACTTCCCGGTGATGATGTTTGTGTGGAAGATTGCTCCTGCTCTCTGCTGTGGAAACACTGTAGTCATCAAACCTTCTGAACAGACCCCATTATCAGCTCTGCACATGGCTGCACTCATCAAGGAGGTACTTGGAGTACAGTTTCGCCATTAATGATAAACATGTGGATTAAGTCATCAGCATGCATTCAGAAACAATCCAGACCTGTGCAGCAGTAAATGCTGATTTGTTGTGTCCCTCTCTGGGTTCAGGCAGGGTTTCCCCTGGAGTGGTGAATGTGGTGCCAGGTTATGGTCACACAGCAGGCAGTGCCATTTCCCACCACATGGACATAGATAAAGTAGCCTTTACTGGATCTACTGCTGTTAGTATCTACAGTATTGTTATCATCCATCATGTGTTTTAATGTTGTTTGTTCCTGCTTGTTTTAATGCCTTCAGTCTTAAACAATGTTTCACACACTATCTTCAGGTTGGAAAACTCATCCAGAAGGCTGCTGGTGAAAGCAACCTGAAAAGAGTTACACTTGAACTTGGTGGAAAAAACCCAAATATTGTCTTTGCAGACTGTGACTGTGAGTATCTTTTTTCTTATACTAAACACTTGACTTGAGTATGTGGGGCCATTTTTTAAAATTCACCATTTTTATTATTGCACATTTTCAAAGAATAGCATTCTTTGAAAATGACTCAAAATGCTTGAAAAAAAAAAAACATATAAAAAAGATTAAATTGTATACAGCAAACCAAAACACTGGGCTGGATGTTACAAAAGAGGCCAACTTGTAATGTTTTTTAAATGGCAAACACTCACTTCAGGAATTAAAACCAAATCAAATCAAACTTTATTTATAAAGCACATTTCATACCAAAACAGTGCAAAGTTTACATTATAAAAACAACAATAAAAATAATATGCAGCATGCATGCACATACTGTACACATACTGTATGAACATACATATGAGAAAACGCACCAGGTCACACTCTTCTTTACACACATTATCACAATCACACCCACACAATTCACAAATACACCCCCACCCCTTTATAAAAGCAACCCTTAACATTTAGTCTCATCATATATATCAATATAAACAAAATATATATAACAATATAAAATGGAGAGAAAAGCATAAAAACATCTGGCCTGACACTGAAGTGAGGAAGCGATACCTTGGGGATCCTCCACACCAGGAACCGACCCATCCATGACCGCAGAGGGTGTCGCCACTGAAAGCGCCCAGATCAGGGCGGGTCGGGCTCCACACACTGCAGCCAGAGCCACAATGCAGGACCCCCATCTATCCACCCGGATCAGGGTGACCACCACAGTGACGACCCTACAGACCAAGCAGGCATAGCCCCCGGCATGGAGCAAAACACTGACATTAAAAAGTTAAAAAGGTTAAAACAAGATGTGGATAATCCTAAAAACATTAAGAACAAATATAGACAATAAGAGTTAAGTGAAATCCATCTCAAACCCCGCCTTTGGGCCTCTACTCCCGTGCCGTGGTGCACTTGAACGCAACTCTCTTTCCCCCTGCCTGTAATTCGCTGTTTTGTATCGGTCTCTGCCAAGTGATGTAACATTTGTTGCTTAACCAGCAGTAACCAGGCCTGACACCATTTTTTGCGTAAAAAAGTCAGTGGTCAAACCGGCGCAGAAATGAGCGCATCTGATCATAAAAATGATCTTATGACTGGATCCATGTATGATGTATAAAATGTTCGAGTCTGACCAAACAACAGACGTCTACGTCAGAAATGCACCGTCATCCAGCTGTTTCTACCCTGAAGCAGCAGCGCTGACACGTGGAGGCTGGTCGGATCTGAGCCTGACCCGGACAGGGACATAAGAAACGATAACTTTCATTAGTTAAGCTAAGAAACAGTCTACCGACTGAGCAAAGTTACAACTTTAAGGTATAGATTAATTTATAGAAACGGCTCTCCTCCATTCAACTCTGTGTCTCCAGTGGGAGCTGCAGTTACCAGCGCATCCGCCCTTCTGGCTGCGCATAATGTTCATAAACTAGTATTTCTGCTCTTTAACTTGTCAATAAAGTCTTGACAAGTTACAGCATCGCTGTACAGCTCCACACAGGTCAGGGTTGTGTTGCAAACTTTCTCTGAGTCTAAAGCAGCACTTCCCGCTGGTCCGATGCACCTGCACCTTTCTGCAGCCGACTGTCAGTCTTCTTACAAGCAGCCGAGCTTTCTTTTCTTTATTCAGACATCAACAGTGAGATAATAAAGTTTGATTTATCTTGACAATTTTGGCGATCAGTTGTCGCCTTCATCTTAAGTTATAACACTCTGCTATCAAGATCATCTGGCTGGTATGACACCTTCAGCTCCCACTGGAGACACGGTCGACACAGGAGGCGATCCGTCGTTTCTATTAAGTAATCTATACCTTAAAGTTATAGCCTATAAGTGCAGTCAGCAGACTGTTTCTTAGCTTAGCTAATGAAAGTTATTTTTTCTTCTGTCCCTGTGCGGGTCAGGCTCTTGGATCTGCCTCCACTTGGCTGCTCTGCTCTGCTGCTGCTGCTTCAGGGTAGAAACGGCTAAAGGATGTGCTTTTCAAGAAAACACTGCCAGTTGATGCTTGAGAAGAATTTCAGCAGTTTGTTTCAGCAAATTGTGCCAAATATTTTCAAAGGCTTACAGATCTGATCTGCAGGTGGT
Source organism: Atherinomorus stipes (assembly GCA_023101725.1). Classification (NCBI taxonomy): domain Eukaryota; kingdom Metazoa; phylum Chordata; class Actinopteri; order Atheriniformes; family Atherinidae; genus Atherinomorus; species Atherinomorus stipes. Next base: position 308,723 of record JALJCO010008002.1, on the reverse strand, counting down.
TCAGTTTACAAATCTGCTACTTACCTGTAGTTAATTGTTATAATTAGATGTCAAACTTTTTCCTAGATTTTTAGCAGCATTGAGAAAGTTTCCTGACCCTGTAATGCTGCAGTACAAACTTTACGCTGCCGTTAAATTCAAAAGTAGCTTCTTTTGAAGTGCTGCTGTTAAACACTGCAATATTTCGTGTTTTATGGAATTTGAAAACAAAATTAAATAGTTCTTGCATGAGTTCATGTACAACTCTGCACAATCAGCTGGCTGGTGTGTTTTCAGTGAAGTTAACAAACTTTACAAACCCACGGCTTAACACTGAGACTAACCCCTGAAGGGTCCCTAATCAAAATGTAGAGCAAAGATGCCCTTGTTATATAAACTGGAGTGTAGAGTTTGCAAAATTTCAAATGGGAGTTGCAAAAATGTCCACTGCAGATGAAGTGGTGTGTCTTGTGTCATGTGTCTTTGCTATTTTCACTTTACCACCACTTTGCATTGCGCACAACATGTTTTAGGAAGAAAGTGAGTCTTTTTTACATAACAGTGCATACTCATCAAGTACATTGTGATAAGGCTTTGCAAATTTTTGTTTTCCGAAATAAAAAGTATCCAGTTGTGAGGAGACACTTATTGACTGATGCACTGCCGAACGATTTAACTGCAGCATATACCACTGATTGTTGACATCTGTGCTGCAGTAGAGTATGCAGTGGAGCAGGCCCATAGCGGCCTGTTCTTCAACCAGGGCCAATGCTGTCTGGCTGGATCCAGGGTGTTTGTAGAGGAACCAATCTATGAGGAGTTTGTCCGCCGCAGCGTGGAGAAGGCCAGATCAAAAGTCTTGGGAAATCCGCTCTTACCAGGGGTGGATCAGGGACCGCAGGTATGACATAATCTTATTTATTCTACTACTGTTTCAATTCAAGCTGAGAGAGAGAGACAAAATAATATGAAGCTGTGTTTACTGTTTTTTTTTTTTAGATTAACCAGAAGCAATTTGATAAGATAATGGAGCTGATAGAGAGTGGGAAGAGAGAGGGAGCTACTCTGGAGTGTGGCGGGTCTCCTTTGGACCAAAATGGACTTTTCATCCAACCCACTGTTTTCTCAAATGTCACGGACAATATGCTCATTGCCAAAGAAGAGGTACTCTCTCCACTAAACTTAAATGGTCCGATGCAAAATATGTGTTTTGTTTTTTTTTAACTATATTTTAAATTATATATTCATGTCAGGCTCAACATTTCCTTCCTATACTTTCCCAGATATTTGGTCCAGTGCAGCAGATCATGAGTTTCCATAGCCTTCATGAAGTCATCCAGAGAGCAAACGCCACACACTACGGCCTGGCAGCAGGAGTGTTCACTAATGACATCAACAAAGCTCTTAGTGTCTCCTCTGCTCTGCAGGCTGGCACAGTCTGGTATGGATCAAATCTTTCTGGAGACTGATCAGCACAGAAGCCTCCATTTAGATTATTATTAGATTCAGGCATATACTGTACTATATTTTAATAAAAGAGAAAATGCCTTTAAAAGAAATTGTATGATTTATTTACTTTTTCTAGGGTGAACTGCTACAATGCTATGAGTGCCCAGTGTCCGTTTGGTGGCTTCAAGATGTCTGGGAATGGGAGGGAGTTGTGAGTAATCTAATGTTCTAACACACTACGCATCAGGTTATCACTTTGGTATTTCTAAAATTGCAACTTGAACATATAAATGATTAATAATGTCAATGTGCTGCTGGGGGTGAATGTTATTACAATTTAATGAAGTACACTTTCCCTTCATAATCAGTGGTCCTTTCCTTTTTTCATTTCAGAGGGGAATACGGTCTTCAGGAGTACACAGAGATCAAGGCAGTAACCATTAAACTCTCCCAGAAGAACTCATAACATGATCAAACAGAGCTTTTTCTGTCTACTGAAGTCTCCACCAGCCAGCACCATCAGGGCTTCATTGTGGGGCAGTCTTCCACGTTACCTTTAATATTTTGAGGGAATTGTCAATTTTGTGTCACTTCATAAACCTCTTCATTCCTCAGTTCTTAGTATACTTGCAGTGTTGCACCTCCTTGTTTTGATATTAATATACTAACCTGGATTAATCTTTTTTGGTATGAAAATTAACCAAAAGGATGTTCTTTATGTCAGGATATTCAGAGATGCCACTTTCTATAGATTTGTCAGAAATTGCATATTTTAATGTTATACAAAAAATAGGATGAATTACAAAATATTTACATAATTTCAAATGAAATCAGTTTTTTTAAAAGTTATCTGTATCATTAACCAGTAATCTGTGCACTGAATTCAATGCTGTAAACATGATCCAGTTCACACCTTGCCAGATATCTGTAGGATATTGTAAGGTACTGTGTTGAATTTTTTTTCTTAAGTGTTTGCAGGAAACATAATTTCTTGCAAATTGTGCAAGAAATTAAACAATGGTCACACTGCAATAATTACAGACTTTTTTCTGTTTTCTTTAATGGAAATCAAACAAATTAGCATGTATAAAACAATATTTTTTGTGGAATAAAATTCTATGTAATTCTGATGTTTTTGTTTGGTAAATGTATTATATTTGTATGTCTTACTTTTAATTATGTACACAATTTTTCTTTTGATATTTAATAAAATGTAGCCATCATAAAAGTCTTTAATTATTCCAGTGACTTGTACATCCTCTATATGACTGTGACTGCTGTAGTCTTGGTAACAGTGTTGTTCACAGTGAGCTGATAGAATGATGGTTTTCATCTTCTTGGAGGTGCACCCCGGCCCCGGCCTCTGCCAGGTCCAGGCTGAGGACCCCTGGGATTTCCAGGAGGCCCCCCTCTTGGCGCAGGGCCTCGGGTCACTGGCCTTCTAGGGTTTGGGGCAGCCAGTGACACCTCCTTCTGCAGATTAACACCTTTTCCTGCTGTACCTGGCTTCATTTTGGGAGACTTGCTGTTCTTTTCACTTACATCATCTAAGATGATAAAAGGAGAGTAAAAAAAGGATTGAAAAGTTGACGTGAACAAATAAAATATACATCATGACATACTGTATGTTCAACATGTCATGATTGTATAAATAGCAGAAGTATGTGCATGTACCAAGAGGTGGTTCCTCCTCAGCTGGAGGTGGTATGAGAGATTTGTCTGGAAGAAGGTCCTCCAAGTCTTTCATTACTTGATTAGTGCTGTCTTTGTTGTTCCTGCGGTTTTTCTCTTCATCTCGAGCCTGAAATATCAGCCAATAAACCAGAGAGTAAGTGTGTTGATAAAAGACAAAATCTTTAGGGAAAAAAGAGAGAAAACAACACTCATACTGACCATTTGCATTTTCTTTTTAAGGTCAATGTTTGCTTGTTGGTATGCTTTTGACACCGTGTTCAGGTAGTAGATGGCCAACCTGAGGTACAGTAAGAGATTTTAAAGTAAAATTAATAGTAAAGAATCACAACAGATTGGACCAAAGTCACACTGTGGTCACAGAACAATAGAAAATTCACTTAAAGTCCTGCACCAGCAGCTGGTGAGGCCCCAAAGGTCATCTCTGTTCCCCAGAATTATTTTAAATTGATCATAAAATGATGCAACACCATTTCTTCATTCTGCGCATACACTAATCTTGCAACATCCATGCCTCTACCTGCCAGCAGATGACACTACCTATCTTGTATCCACTCACTACACTATGACCACTTCTATTATTGGGGCAATTTAGTTGTCTATTTAAACCAAAGAGTAAGTCGAAAAGGGAGGAAACTAAATAGTTAACAGTACTTTTAACAGCATAAATAAACTGCTTGCTGGACAAGAGCAACAAGGAGGTCTAAGCCCAGCTAGCTGTTGAAGAAAGGAGCTGTCAAAAAGTATGGCTTCACAGCTTAAGGCAGTCAGCCTCACTCAGCTAGTCTTGTAGAGTCTTGTCCATCTAACTTGTGCTAACTTCTCATAAGAGCTTATTGTAGCTTCAAACTGCAGTTTTTGCTCTGGTGCATGTAAGCCCGACTCTGCAAGCAAGTATAAGGATTGGTAGTCAGGACTTTCAGAAACTGCAGGTGATGCTCTATAGATTTAGAGCAGAAATCTTCATCCATTGCATTCAAAGGTTGATTTTGCACATGGCATATTTTCTTAAACATGAAAACATAGCATTGACAAAATAACAAGGCTAGGAATCTTTTTTTTTAGTCATCAGTCAGTCGGTCATTTTCTATACCGCTTATCCAGTTCAGGGTCGTGGGGGTTGCTGAAGCCTATTCCAGCTATTATCAGGCGAGAGGCGGGGTACACCCTGGACAGGTTGCCAGTCTGTCGCAGGGCCAAAAAGAGAGACAATTTAGAGTAACCAATTAACCTAACATAGCCGGAGTACCCGGAGAGAACCCACACATACACAGGGAGAACATGCAAACTCTACAGAGGAAGGGTGCTGCTGGAATTGTTCAGACCCCCTCCCCAGCTGGGAATCAAACTAGCAACCTTCTTACTGTGAGGCTGCAGTGCTAACCACCACGCCACTGTGCCCCTTTTTTTTTAATTAAAGGAAATTTAAAGTTTTTACCACTATACAATGTTCAACGGTTTTGCTTTTTTTGTTTTCTTTTAGTTTACAATGGCATCTTTTAGTTTATGATAGCAAAATGCAGTTTTGCATTTTGCTATCATAAAGCTAAAAGATGCTATCATAAGCTAAAAGAAATACCTAAAGAAAACTTTGATACCCCTGTGATGAATTATGAAAGAAGACATGTCAGTGTCACTACTTGTATATCAGATGGTATTTAAGTCATACTTACACCATAAGGAGGACAGCAGGCATAATGAGTCCAGGGTTCGTAGCATATGTAAAAATATTCCCTATGAAAGCTGGTAGATCCTGTTCTATAGTCTCCATAACAACATCATACATCTTGTCCTGTCCACTGGGGGGAGACATGGATTAAACACTGTACAATCTTGCAACTAATGTTTGCTCAGAACACATTAATTATATCACAACTATAGACCATGTGCTTGATTGGTTTTCCAGTCGAGGAAATTTGTTGTCTTGAAACTTTTAACAAACTCTGCTTTATCTGTATTTAATTGTTTAATATACTTTAAACAAAATAAACTAGTAATGTTGTTATTGCCAACCAAATATGACTAATACGTATATGACAACATTCAGTCATCTGAAAATGTTAAAGAGACAAACTGCTTGGTTCTGCAATGGAGTAGCTGTAACTGACCTGTGGTTTAAAAAAGCATTCATTTAATTGCAGTTTATATACATTATTTTATATAGGCCTATGCATATACTTTTATATTCTTTTGATCTGCCTTTTTTTTAATTGTTTGCAGATATTTTACAAATAGTATTAAGTTCCTCAATGAACTCCAGAACTAACATGACAACTTTGTAACACTAATCAATATTCCATGTTTATCCTCTATCTCGGCTCAACAGACCTGAATGGCCCACAGTCGAAGGATGGGGGGTAGAGTCATCATGGTATAGACGACAGGGAGGAGACTGAGGAACAGCACAAGCAGCAGAAGGCCCATGTAGAAGTTGTTGGAGCGTGAGGCCTTAAAAACCCGCTCATGAGGAACATTGCATGACATCACTGCCCAGCACTGGTAGTACATCGAGGTCAGGAGGCGCAACACATTCAAACCAACCAGGCCTGGTGCATAAAATGCTCCCATCCTGAAGAGGACAGCAGGAGAAGCAACATTGTTTCAAAAGGACTGAATGACACATCTAACTTTGGTCATAAATCTAAAGTTTGTAGTTGATCATTTATTGCAATTTGTTGGAAATTTGTCACAGTTTGACCATTATATCAGCAGGACAGGCAATCAGATTTCCAGACGCAAAGACTCCACATTCAGTATTGAGGTAATCATAAGTCCACAGGCGACAGATAAGAAGAAACAGGGCCTGTGCCCTCTATGCGTCTCTATAGCAATTCACCATATCATTCCTTGATTGAAGACAAGCCCCAGTACATTTCCACTGATGTCAAACTCTCCATATGATGGCTAGAAAAAAACAAGAAAGAATGAGCATGTTTACCTGAACTGATAAAGAGCAGGTCAATACACTTTCCATTTGCTGCTCTCCCTCTCTCTCTGTAATTAAGTTCTCTTTGTAGTCTCCTGTTTCCCTCAATGCTTGGGATCATTTGTCTTGCCAGATGTCATTGTATGGTATCAGGTTGACTTGGATCCTAACTATGCTGTACGTACACAGAGTTCAATAATACGGAAGTCGTACAGTGATATAGACACTCATCACTCTGATACACCACACTGAAGATCACATTCACCAATATGCATCCAGGCACAAGTAGCTCAAATGTCCAACTTAAAATATACAGTTGTGTGACCAAGTGTTTGTCCCCTTCCTGATTTCTTTTTTTTTTAAGTGTTTGTCACACTTATATGTTTCAGATCATCCCAAAAAATGTAAATATTAGATAAAGATAACACAAGTAAACACAAGATGCAGTTTTTGAATGAATGAATATGAATGAAGATTTTTATTGGGGGGGGGGGGGGCCTGTGTGAAAAAGTGATCACCCCTCCACCCCCCATTAAAACTTAAATTAACTGTGGTTTATCACATCTTTGGAAAGCTGAGTTCAATTTCTCTAGCCACACCTTGGCCGGGTTACTGCCACACCTGTTCTCAATCAAGAAATCACTTAAATAGGACTTGCCTGACAAAGTGAAGTAGGCTACTGTAAACCAAAAGATCCTCAAAAGCTAGACATCATGCTGCAATACAAAGAAATTCAGGAAAAAAATAGAAACAAAGTAATTGAGATCTATCAGTCTGGAAAAGGTTCCAAAGCCATTTCTAAAGCTTTGGGACTCCAGTGAACCACAGTGAGAGCCATTATCCACAAATGGTGAAAATATGGAACAGTGGTGAACCTTCCCAGGAGTGGCCGGCCGACCAAACTTACCCCAAGAGCACAGCGACGACTCATCCAAGAGGTCACCAAAGACCCCAGAACAACATCCAGGAACTGCAGGCCTCACTTGCCTCAGTTAAGGTCAGTGTTCATGACTCCACCATAAGAAAGAGACTGGGCAAAAATGGCCTGCATGACAGAGTTCCAAGACCAAAACCACTGCTGAGCAAAAAGAACATAAATGCCCATCTCAGTTTAGCCAGAAAGCATCTTGATGATCCCCAAGACTTTTGGGAAAATAATCTGTGGACTTAGAAGACAAAAGTTGAACTTTTTGGAAGGTGTAGGTCCCATTACATCTGGTGTAAAAGTAACACGGCATTTCAGAAAAGGAGCATCGTACCAACAATAGAATATGGTGATGGTATTGTGATGGTCTGGGGCTGTTTTGCTGCTTCAGGACCTGGAAGACTTGCTGTGGTAAATGGAACCATGAATTCTGCTGCCTACCAAAAAATCCCGAAGGAGAATGTCCGGCCATCTGTTGGTGACCTCAAGCTGAAGCTCACTTGGGTTCTGCAGCAGGACAATGATCCAAAACACACCAGCAAGTCCACCTCTGAATGGCTTAAGAAAAGCAAAATGAAGACTTTGGAGTGGCCTAGTAAACGTCCTGACCTGAATCCAATAGAGATGCTGTGGCATGACCTTAAAAAGGTGGTTCATGCTGGAAAACCCTCCAATGTGGCTGAATTACAACAATTCTGCAAAGATGAGTGGAACAAAATTCCTCCACAGCGCTGTAGAAGACTCACTGCCAGTTATCACAAACGCTTGATTGCAGTTGTTGCTGCGAAGGGTGGCCCAACCAGTTATTAGGTTTAGGGGGCAATCACTTTTTCACACAGGGCCATGTGGGTTTGGATTTTTTTTCCCCCCTTACTAATAAAAATCTTCATTCAAAAACTGCATACACTTTTTTCACACAACTGTACAGCAGGGACACAGCACAGGTATGTTGTGTTTTGTACTGATCTCATTTAGCTATAGATATAATTAAAAATGAATACAGACAGCGAGCACAAAGACATCAAAACCCACACAAGTACAAGTACTCACAAATCCAGCCTCCAGGTCCCAGCACCAGCAGTAGTTAAGGAAGCGCACGATGATGGCTCGAGCAAAGTCACCAATCAGAATGGTCAAGTAGCTCACCTGCACATCCGACACAATTAGCTTCACAAATTCCTACAAAAGCAAAAGAAAGAAAAATCCAAATAGAAACATGTGGTCAAAAATATGTATTTAGTTCAGTTTTATTAAATCGTGTGAGGTACAATTCTCTGTAGCCTACGTACAAATCACTATTCAACAACAGCATAGAATACCACTACTTACTACCCCAACTCCATTCTCCCAGCAAGGCCCTCTGACAACATCAGCTGGATGTACATTTGGAGGAGGTACATCTGTTGTGTTGAAGAAGGAGCTGTAGTTGGCATAATACTGATTCAGAGTCCATTCAGTGGCATTCTTGATCAACTTCTCACGTTCCAACTAAAGAATGCAAAGAATCATTTATTAAAGCTACAGAAACTTGGTTTACACAGTACAGCCCGTGCACGTTAAAAACGTAGTATTTGCTTCTCCTATCACCTTTCTTCATGTTGTACGTATGATAATAGCTTCACTTAATGAAAGCAGGCACAAATTTTGTATAAAGTGCAACCAATCTGCTGCTGACACATGCTCTCGTAGGCAGGAGTAAAGGGATGAGACTTCAGGCATTAGTGAATAAAAATGTTTTTGCAACAGCTTAAAGCAGCACTACTTAAAGGATAACTTTTTTTTTCTGGACCTTATTTCTAGGAGTTTATACAGTACGTGCATGTACTCACCGGTAAAATTTCTGTATCACTTTGATTCCTTTGGGCGATATTTAGATTAGTCGCCTCCCGGAATTATATCCATATAATGAGAGAAACGGGGCAGCAGGAGCGTGCCTTTCTATAAGGCATTATCTGCAGCAAAACTTTATTTCACCATTACCTTTGAGACGAATGAACAAGTACCATCATTCTGTGAGTTCAGAGCTCTCCATTAGCTATTGGGGGCTTTCTCTATACTCTACAAGCCATCCGTGCCACTGCCGCATGCCGCCGCAGTACAGCTGAGAAGAGCAGCTTGCTACCCAGACACCAACAAACCGCAATCCACAAAACTCTGAACTCATAGGACAATAGTACTCGTTCATTCATTCGTCTTAAAGTATTAGTTAAATTAAGGAGTTTTGTTGCAATTAATGCCTTATAGATGGGTTTCCCGTTTATAAACATTGGCAGTTGCGCGCGCAACCAGGGGGCAAAAAGCCTGTGTTTTGTATTGCAGTCTAAGGCCAAACACGCACTCATATCATTCATAAAAATGCAAAGTAACCTAACGAAACAAAGATCGTTGTGTTTTAAATTATATTGAATAAATCTGTATTGTGATGACAATTAAAAAAATACCGACGCAGCGTTGCCGTGTTATATTTCTATTACCATTACACTAACTTGCCAAGGGAGTCATCACCCGGTAACGGCATTTTTTATTTTAAAACATGGATATTATTCGTGTTGGACCTCATTTGAAATTTGCCTGAAAAACCTGAGTTAGAAAGCGGCTTAAACTTTTGTTTAGACTCTTTGTTAAAACCAAAATAGTCCCCAACAGTCTGCTGTCTACAGCAGGTTCAGCTCCGGTGTTGTCTTCACCACCTCCACACAGGAGCAACTTTTACTAGTTTGGGATTAAACCGGGGAAAGACGACATCATCACTACATTTGGAAAGGAGGCAATTCCAACTGTGAAGGACTAACACACATTGCTGTGGGTAAGTTTTGCCGCTTGTGGAACGTTCTGCTTTATTGTGTATGAGATTGTGGTGGACAGTAGACAGACTAGCTAACTACTAACAAGCTAACGGTATGTAAACCTCTCCACAATTCGTTTATTCTTCTTCTTTATTTTCCGTGTGTGTGCAGAGGACGGCTGTCAAACACAGTGTTTACAGCTTACAGTGCTGTGATGCAGCCGATCGTGGCAGTGATGCATTAGTACCAGTCTCCCGACGAGAACACAGGAATAATTTCTGTGGTTTAATCCGACATGGTGACCATGGTGAAAGACTAAATAAATCATGTAGTCTGAACCTGAATAAGTTATCTGAGAGGGTTTTCTGAAGATCAGTCACGCCTACTGTCCTATTTTCACCATTTTCAACTGTTTACATGCATTAATGTTTTGATTTTTGCAACCGAACAAATACCAGGACTCAAACATTATATTTCCCCGATACTTTCACGTCATATCTTGACCTCATCTGCATTAAAAGTCGAGTCTTGTTCGTAAAACACAGGTCTTCGCATAGTTCTTAATGCTTTTCCTGTGTTTTCTTGCCCCCGGTTGCACGCATATCCTACCTGTGACGTTGCTCAGAAACCCATCTATACAGAGGCCCACTCCTGCTACCCCATCTCTCCCATTATATGGGTATACGCCAGAGGGTTGTAGTGATCTCAAGCCCAAAGGTCTCAGCAAAAGGATACACACCAACATAACTAAATATGCTTTGGAACACATATTGATTGATAAAGGCCACATTTGGATGTAAAACAGACGTCACAAGGAGGAATTCTGCTCAGAGAAGGACATTCTCTGAGCAATCACTGATTTACGGTCCTGAGGGCAACTCAGGATGACCACATCTGCAAGATACTCCAGATAACCCCCACCAGCACAGAACCTGGATTCTGGTAAAACAAACAACAGGCCAATTGTTGAACTTGGAACCCATCCTCCAAACTTGGAGATAACAGAAAACCTCCTTCACAGTATTTACGACTTGCTATAATCTGGTTCCCTTAGCCAATTTGGTAATGTGTTCTTTTTCATTCAAGAACTGTTTTATATTATTAGGAAAGTAATCTCATGTTAATCCCATGATGAAGACTTTTCTTTTGATATGCAACATGACATACTTTGGTGATTAGAAACTAGATGTTTCTTCCCCAAATTCACATCACATGCATTCCAGGATTTGCTGCATAAAGGTGAAGACAGACACTTTACCCAACTTCTGAAATCCACTTTTATGTTAGAAATGGACTTCCTCATATCAAATGATGTCTAACACATGTTTTTTCTTTACAGGGATCTAAAATCGTCGAGATTAATCCTGTTTTATCTGTTTAGCTGATTTGTTTATTCAATGCATTTCTTTATTCATATAATTCAGATCTTTGCTTTATTTTATTTTATTGTGTTCTTTTTATTTCATTAGGCTATGTCTGAATAACTGATACACTTTTACACATGCTTCACTTACAATTCATAGATGTTTATAACCATTAAGACGTGTCTTACTATTGGAGGAAACCTGACTCTGTCAGCTTCCCATTGGCTGACAAGCTGCAAGCCACATTCCACTGCCAAGTCAGAGCGCGAAGCTCTGAACTGTGAGAATCAGAACTGAGAGGATAAGAGAGAGATGGAGAACACGAGAATGTGAACACAAATCTGAACACGCAGAAGAACGAACAAGGCAGAACCAACAGAGTAGAAACTTGGAACAATGGGGAAAGGACTGAGAAGAAACCTGCTCTGAACTCAGCAGAGTTCAGAACCATGGAATCACTCAGGAAGGAGTGATGGAGAGAAGAAGACTTTAACCTTTATTTAAACCAGTTACATATTTTTGTAACTTTTCCATCGAAAGACATTTTTGAGTTTTGAATCACTCCCGTGATTATCTGCCAGTATTTTTACTATCAACCATCCTGTGACAGTCCTGAAGCTGCACGTCTCTGGGGAGACGGATATGAGAGAGAGAGAGAGAGGACAAACCAGAACCACCACTGAGCTGACAGCCCGCAGAGTCGGACGAACTTCCAGGAGATCGGGAAGATTTTTGGGGCCATCCACCCGACAGTCTTCCAAAGGATTGAGGAACAGTCCAGCAGAACCAGGACGTGAGTGAAGCATCTCAGTCAGACGGAACCTCTGAGGAGAATCCTGATCATTTGCTATGAAATATGATCTGATGTCACAAGAAGTTGGTGATAGTGAATTAATCCAGACCTACGGTTTACCAGACTCAATTTAACTTTGTTTAGTTGGATTAAGAAACCCTTTCTTCCTTTTTTTTTAAAACATTTATTAATTAACTGAGGTTTAATTAATTTATGTTTCATTTTCATATCATCTCACATTTCTTTCACAAGATAACTTTTGGTTGATCATCATGCTCACATATTTCTTGTATATATTTTGTACATACATTATCTCGTGTAGTTTGTAGACTAGTTAATAAATACTCCTTATTATCTTAACTAATCATTGTTTGAGGTTTTTCTGATGTATCATGAAAGGTCACTTCAAACGAGAACTCATGAAAGCGTCCTGAGACTGATCACTTAATTAAATCAATCTAAGAACTGATTTAAGACTTTAATGGTTTTCCTTACTTCCATTACATATCAAATAAGTGAGGTGGTGCTCCGAGGCTGTATTAGTATTGATATTAATAGAAATATTAATATTAATATCATACATAGTGACGCTACATATTGTGGTGCCCAAACTAAATCACTACAGGGTGACTAATCTAAATATCGCCTGAAGGAGTCAAAGTGATACAGAAATTTTACCAGTGAATAAATGCACATCTAAACTCCTAGAAATAAGGTCCAGGTTGAAAAAAAAGAAAGTGATCCTTTAAAGGTAGAGTCTGAAGTCTCCCCACCATCTCTGTTTGCAAACAACAGTATTTAAACTGTAGCGCCCCTCCCTCTCAGGCTAATGGCGGCCTCGTTCGTCAGCCTATTCAACTTCAAGACTCTCCTTCAAAGCTCAGAAGCAGGAAAAGCTAAACAAATATTAACCCTGGTTTTCCAACGTGCACTATCTAAAGCTCTTACCTTTTCTTCAGTGCATCCCCTGTTTTTCTTTTTTTTTTTTTTCCTTCGAGAGTTCAAGTGACTGGTGTCTGCTCCAATCATGACCTTATTCCCACACAGTGTCATGTCCTTAGTTCTGTCATTGGCTGGCGATATAAACAGAAATCTCCACCCTGAAACGTCCCAACCAGACCATAGTGAAGCGAAAGAACGAATCACAGACAGGGGGAGTTGCATTCAAACTCACCACTGCACGCGAGCAGAGGCCCAAAGGATTGAGATGGATTTTACTTGCACAAGTCTAACATTTATTTTCAGGAAACTTCAGACTCTAACTTTAACCTTGGCAGATTTTTGCATTTTGGCGCCCCCTATCAAAGGCATTTGGTATCCGTTTTGCATCCTATAGGCCCTTTCAGATAGAACGCGGCAAGCGCAGGAGGACGGCGGCAAACCCATTCATTGTGTATGTGGTACCGCCGCGGCATGGCGGAACGCGCTGCCTCCCTGTCTGATTCAGCTTCGTGTATAGAGCTAGTAGTAACTTCTCTGCAGTCAGGTCTGGGTTTTCAAACAAATGGATTTAAAAGCAAACTTCTGCAGTAACAGTGAGGGAGGCGACCACAACCTTGTCATTACCTGTAAGTTTATTTATTTTCTAAATGCTGTCTTGTCTGATAAACGTAGCTCACTATCTGAACTGCCCATGTTGCTAGCAGTTAGCCTTTAGCAAACTCCGACCGCAGCTTGACCTAGATTCTCCAAATAAGGTCATAGCGAAATAAGGTGTAGCCAATCAAAATGAAGTCAACGTGGTCTCCGGGTAAAGCTCCATATCATCACCGGACCCAACTGTATTACTGAGGAAGTGAGGTCTGGCGTTTCAAAACAATACTCCGCTGTAAAAAATGCAGTTTTTTTCTTTGGAGTATTTACATATAAAGTAATGCCAACAACATAAACTAGTTTTTAACTGTTATGTCATCACTCCTTTAAGGTAGTACTGATGCGGGCATTAAAAAGTTGCCCTTTCTGCCGACTGCCAGCCTCTTACCAGCCACTTACCAGCGACTTGTCTGCTAATTCAATTGCACAGAGAAACGCCTGTGTGCCCAGGGAAAACGATTTCAGAGTACAAATGAATGCCTGGAACAAGGACGTTTCCACACGCCAAGTTTGGACACCGTGCGTGATGACGTATTCGCGGGACAAATTGTTCAGCCAGTGATAGTGCAGTGATAGTGCACTATTACTGCACCACTTCTGGCAGAAAAAGGCGGAACTTTTTCATGCCCGCATCTGTAAATACGCTAATCCACTATTTTATTAACAGTAAGATGTGTTACTCTGATTCTTAAAGGGATACCACACCCACAAAATGACGTGCCTTCATTTTCTACTCACCCTCAAGAAAGTTAATTTAAATGGTTTTAAGGTATGACAGTGAGGTCATTTTTTTAAAAGAACACTGTATAAATTCAGTTGTAGCTTATCTGACATACCTTGGCAGTGACCTCATCAAAGAGGGCAAAAAGGAATGTATAAAGATTTCCCAGAAAGAGGGCAAAGATTCGTCCCAGTTGCCATTTGAGGGCAATACGAGGATGATAATCTTCCAATTCTGCAATAGTTTCAAACAGAGGAGGGCACACCAGTCCGAGCAGAGACATCACAAATTCCACCTGAAACAACAGAGAAAAGACGGTAATTACTAATATCATTTATCATTATATGATAGCAGTTTGAGAAGTAACAATCTAAATGTCAACTTGCCTCATTCTTCTCCAACCAGGACAGATCTTTTGAATCCATCTCTGCGAACTCCTGAGACCGTTTCACCACAAAGTAAATGAGATAACCACTCCCACCAAGGCAGCACAGGATCATAAAATTTGCAAGAACCCTGAGGAAACGTCGAAGGTGGATGTTTTCATCTTTCTGATTCTCCTGTTCATCCACAATAGATTCCTGCAATGTAGATAAAGTGGTCAAAAGTGCATTCAGTATGTTTTTGCTGGATAGAGTAAGCTGGATTAATAGAAACCACCACGAGAAGCTGATGCTTTTACATACTATAGGTGCAAAATGCACTTCATCATTCTGTACTGTTGAATATTCCAACAGTTTTGCAGCAGGTTGCAGCTTTACTTGTTGGGATACCAGTGACTTCAAAGTTATTTTTCTCAATGACATTTGTGACAATCACTGTTAGACTGACAGATGACTTTTTAAGCTGAAACATTATATTCAAGCTGAATCCATTGTGAATGTCTGATTTCTCAGCAAAATAGCATTCAAAGTCCAACTCTGAACACTAACACACACACACACTTGCTAACCTTGAAGCTAGTAGTAATGGAGGCGTACTTGTTGTCTGCAGTCTCTGGGTTTCCTATCAGGTAATCCCAGCTGGTGAACATCTTCCAGCTGAAGGTGAACTGTCCCTCATCTCCCCCATCTCCTCCTTCATCTGAGTTTCGAGCCATCCTGGAAAGACAAAGAGCCATCAAACATTCAGGTCTGCACAATGTACATCTGACTTCCTCTATTTTTATGTTTTTCATACGTTCTGATAACAACCATCAGGCTGTATCCAAAGATCCCAACACCCGTGAGCAAGTATGACAGAGGCAGTCTGAACTGCAGCACCCCGATTGTTCGCTCGCTGTTGTAGTATCCGTAGAACAGAAAGGAATACTTGCAGTAACCCTGTTAATGATATATATATATCAAAAAAAGATATAAAACTTACAGATGAATTTTATAATTCTCTTTTTCAAGTTTAAGGACAAAGTTAACATGTAGTAGCATTTAGCAATGTTATTTAAATCATCATTAAAAATAATACATGTCTGTATGTATGTTCATCTTACTATATTACCATTCCATATTCCCATGTCATTCAGTGAGATATGCACAATAACATGTTGAAGTTTCATTCATGCATTACAGAAAGCAACAATTTAACTGCTTTGGTCATTAGGACGGCTTTGCCACAAGAAAAAAAAAAGATTCTGCATAAAGATTCTACATATACTTCATGAACTAATGAGGCTTAGATCCTCACACCAAAGTCAAAGAGCACAGAGAAGTCCATGGCCGTGTCCTGTTCTTCCCTGGGGACAGTTTTCCTGGGAATAGAGCCATAAGGAAGACCCATGAGAACCTAAACATGAAGGAGAGATGTGGAGATGAGAAATTAGTGTTGAACTTGTTTACAGCCCCTGCTACATCAGACATCATATTCTTGCATGAACTGTTCGAAAAACTCTACCTCAGGCAGCACCACCAGGCCAAACATGAATCCAAACAGCACCAGATTCAGGCCATACATCCACCTCAGAAAAAGGAAGTATGATGCCACAGATGATCCAAAATGACCTACGATTAGACGAGCAAAGAATGTGACTTAAGAAGGCATTTGCAACTTCTAGCAAATGTAAAGATCATAGGCCAGGTCAGTGATCGTTTATACAGATATTATTGTGGTACCAACTTTCTACTTCCTTTATCTTCCTTTCCCAGGGTATTAAGGCTGTTTTGAAGTTCTCAAAGTCCCGATTAAATTTGATAAGTTTCTGTGGGGGGTATAGTTTGAAAATTCTAATTTCAACATAATCATTGACTTTCCAGTCAGTTAAATGTGCATTATATAAGATGATAAAATGAGAACATTACCTTTGTCATCATGACTTTGAGTGCATACAGTCTCCTGCCTTTTCCTTTCCCAAGGGCCCCTTCAAACTTTTCAACAAACTCCTGGGCCTCCCTGTTCCACCATTCACAGAAAACAAAAAAACATGCACCACTGAAACTAAATGCAGTCAACCAGCAGAAAACCATAGCCGGCCTAATCAGTGAATGAATTGGCTAATGTGAATGGGAGGGGTGAACAACTGCTTTGGGATGGTTTACTGATTAATGATGCTTTGCATATGTAAACAGCATCAGCAGGAACTTGGCAAGAAGGACGAGAGACAGCCAAAAGAGCATGCATTAAACAGTGTGAAGCTCATGAAAAAGTTAAAGCAGCTCACCTATCTCATTCCCTTTGCACAAACTTGTCTACATTGATCTTTACACGGAGAGACAAACACACCGACCTCTCTCTCTCTCTGGCAAACAAACATGCATACTCACAATCACATTAACTACCTTAAAGGTCCAAATGCTGCCAGAGTTGTTTGTAATGTTTTCATTGAGTGGAAGATATCTAACAAGCTGAACTTCAGCCAGCCTGGAGTGTAGCTTGCACTCTGCTTTTCTGAGATTGATAAAGAAGAATCGCAATAGGCCCCATGCATCACTTTGCATAGAGCTGGGTGACAATATGATAGTGCCGTTATATTTACATAAATCTCTGTAATAAGCATGAGACATCTCCTGTCATTGCATCCATAGATTTAGCAGTCTGTCTCTCAGTTCATTAGCATGTGGCCCCACACTTATAAGCTAGTCAAGAGGCGAAAAAAAATTGCAAAAAGGAAGGAAACTGAGCCAAACATGTAAGATAGAATCCATGTTGACTGAAACTGCGGAACTAAATGACAAAAAAGAACCTCTGCTTTAGGAAGTGGTTTGGATTCAGTTAAAATGATGTTGAACACATCTAATGTGCAAACTTAATTGTCAGTTAACAAACTTCCCCATAGAAAAGAAAGAAAGAAATTTGTTTAATCAGCTGAAAAAGTATCTGCCCAGCAATTATATAGAAAGCGTGAAAATGTGGGCCAGTGCACCTTGTCTTGCAGTGAAAGCATCAAAAAGGAAAGTATTATCACAAAGCAAAGAGGTTACAACAGCAGGTTTATATTTCATACTAAGACCTGACGACCCTGGCCATTATTAGTAACTTTTGAATTAGTAGCATTAACAAACTATATCTTGATCAATATCAAGATTGATCAGTGTAGAAAATATTTTTTTGCCATATCACCCAGCCCTAACTGTACATATCAGAGCATTTCCATGGCTGAATCTGTGAATTTTAGGAAAGCACATTCAGTAAATGTTTCACATTGATTTCAGTTTTTAACATTCTAAAGAGTGCAAGAGTGTTTTTATTTTCATAATAAAAACAAAACAGGAAACATGCAAGGACATGTTTGCAAAACAGTTTTTATCTACTTTGTGTTCATCCAAAGTAGTTTTACCTGCCACAACACAGATAAAGAAACAGCAATGAAGTAGCAATGAGCAAGTTTTAATCATGAATAAGTAGCATCACATGTACATGACATGAGTGATGGTGGATAATGGGGGAAAATCTCAACAAAACAACAGATGCTCAAAGAATAAAAATGCAGCAGCGATCAGAAATTACAGAAACCTCATGCAAATTTCAGAGGATGTAACGTTTGACCCTTGAGTTAGCTATTGTATTTACTTGAGCAGTAATAGTCTCCTCTTCATGCGCCAGGGTTTGTTCCTTAATGTAGCAATCAGTTTCTTCTTCTCCTCTACCTGTTCCTTCAAGGCAGCAATCTCTCCCTCTGACAGTGAATCTTCATCAGAGGAGGAGGAAGAGGAAGACGAAGAGCTGCCAAAGGGAAATAAACATCACCTGCCAGGGTTTTGACAAAACTCGACAGGAAAAACAACATAAAAGGAAATTTTTCTGCAGCAAATCAGAAACTTTCTCAACACCAACTCAACAGCTAATAAAAGAAATCAAAAGGGCAGACAAGTCACAAAATACCCGGGGGGGGGGGGGGATTGGTAAAGATGTCAGTGTCATGAAACATCTGATAAGTAATTAGTTTAATTAAGTACAAGTAAATGACGGTAAATGATAAACTGCAGCCCACAGATGGTATCCAACTAAATGCTGGTTAAATTTTTTTTTCTAAATGAATAAATGAAAACTTACTGGCTAGATTGATAGGAGATGAATCACCTCAGTTAGTTATCCTGGCAGTACTGTCACTACTTTACTTATGAACATGCCATATCATGCATCCATTGGCCATTTACTTTAGTGCACAGTGTGTCATTTACACACAAGTGCAGCAGAATGAAGGCAACTCAGACAGTGGCTCAGACGATTAGAAAAAGAATGCTGAAAAGATATTATTTTGTATTTCCATGAAAAAGTCAATAAAATTTGTTTAAAGAAATATTAATGATGAAATGCTTTCAGCTGCATTTAAAATCTGGCTCAGAAAAGTTGATTGACTGGTAACATGAAATCTATATAATCCGCTTTGGATTGAAAACACAAATAAATCACAAACAGAAAAAAAACACTCATTAATAAAAAGCCAGATGTGGGTGGCTAATTTTTTAGATTGCAGTGCCTATTTAAAATGCTAAGAGGATATCGTGCCTTCAGGAGGACTTGCCCTGTTGTTCCCGTAGGCAGCGGTAAATAAATAATGAGCAAATAAGGTTACGCCTACAACCACTACAGCTACATGCCTGAGTCACTCAAACTGGCTCACTGTAATGTAAAACCATTTTCTTACACTTCAAGGATTGTCATTCACCCACAAAAATATCTGATTAAGTTAAAAGTTCATTCTGCATTGACTCTTCATAAAAGATGCATTTTTAGTTGCTTTGCAGATTCCACTGAAGCCTTTCAGTAAAAGGCAATGTGAAGAAAATCTACCAAATACTCAATTAGTATCAGTTAATATATGGCATATGCTAATCAGGCTTATACGCCATATATTCAGGGAATGAAGTGTGTATTATTTGTTGCAGTCGGCTATGAAACTCTGCCAATCCTGTAATCACCATGAATACAATATGCCACTTAAAGCAGCAGGACCACAGTTAGAGGTTTTCATTTGGCTGGATGGAGAGAGCCCGTACGGGTGCATGGAGCGTGCAGGTAGGTGAGAAACAAGTCTCAGAGAATACTGCACCTGCTCTGCTTCCCATTTTTCTTCTTCCTCTTGTCCTTATTCTCCATTTCTTTCCCTTTAACATTTCCCTTCTTGTCCTGGTTCTGTTCTTCTTTCTCCTTTTTGGACACTGCTCTCCCTTTCTTTTTCCTTCTGTCTTTGTCTTCTTCGCTCTCCTCATCACTCTCATCTTTAGCAGCCTTCCTCCTGGATGCTTTTGATCCTTTGCTTGTCACACTTCGTTTTTCTACTTCATCTTCGTCATCGCTGTCTCTGGGCCTGGGTTTCTTTTTTCGTCCTCGTTTTCTTGGTGCCTCATCTTCATCTTCCTCATCTTCCTCATCTTCACTGGTCCGCTTGGCTTTACGTTGAGCTTTAGCTCTTCTGTTTGTTCTTCTTCTTCTTGCTTCATCTAAAAAGGTTTAGAAAAAAAAAATTAAATTTACAGCCCATAAGCGCATAATTTATATTCCCTGCTCTCAATAAGTAAAGTGAAACAAAATGTTCAGAAATCATCTATCAACTACTATGAGAGAAAAGCCGTTATTTGGAGAAAAGGTACACTTAAAGAAACAGAACAAGTTGTGTTTTTTTAAACAAACTGTCAATCACAGACTTAACACATATTAGATTGGCCAGGCAAAAATTATCCTTGAAAAACTCACCTTCACTGCCACTGTCAAACTCAGCATCCACGTCCATCCCAACTGGAACATATTAAAAGCAGACCTCAATAGGAGATTGATGCAATCAAAATATTTTTGTAAATTATTACTGATGTTTTCAAGAACATAAATGTTCATTTCCAAGATAGTTACATAAAAAGAAATCTTCTCACCATCTTCAACTTTAATTGCAGTATCATTTTTTCTTCTTGGAGGCATTTTCTTCAGCAGCTTCTACTTTTATCTTCTTTTCCTCCTGTTGGGCTTTTAGTCATCCCTGTCCATGAGTCCCTCTGTGCTGGTGGCTGATTCACTGTTAGTGTATAGTGTCAAAAAGCCAGCAAACATAACCACACACACATACACACACACACACACACACACAAAGACAGGTGTGCCTCTGTTTGAGCGGCTCAAAGACTGGGCTCCTTGACGACGGTCAAAGACACCTACCCCGTGTAAAGATAATCGGGAACCATGAAGAAAACAAAATCTATCAGACAATGGACTTGTCAGTCAAATGTTAATTGATACTGTACACAAGAGCCAGTAGATAAGATGCATTTAGATATTAATTAGTCACAAAGTTTATTCATATATACTTGAAAGTGTTACTATTCTCATACACGGTGTCTACAGGAAACAAATGGGGATTGATGTTACGTACTTGTAACCCAGAAAGGAGACACCACAACAGATGTAGAAATAAAGGTCACCACACATTAAAGTTGGATGTCTGCCGAAGTGATTCTGAACGAGAGGTGAGACAAGTCACTATATTCAAATACTGTGTACAGTTTCCTATGAGATCAAAAAGTACAAACTGAACAAACAGGAGTGTTACTTAAGTCAATGCATGACTTGATTTAGAGTCAGGCTGGTATGTGAAGTCAGTCTTACAAGCTGTTCACTAAAGAATGGATTCTCTTAAAAAAAAAAAAAAAAAAAGATTTATTTCTAACAAAGCACACTGTAAATTCTAAGTTGGCTTTACTTAAAAAATATGCAAACTCTCTGCCTCAAAAAAATTGAATAATCTGTAATAGGAGTGATTAAGTAGAATAAACTAAAATAGTTTAAGTTTGTAGAACTTTTCTGAACTTAATAAATTGATTAAGCTGTAAGTGAATGATGCTGGGTAAGAAACTTAATATAATTAATTTCACAGAAATTAGATGAGATGTTTCACACTTTCACACTATTTTCATTTTAATCAACATGATGCTTTTAAGTTCATCTTACTTAAAGTAAATGATGAACTCAACACTGTTCTTATGATGTGGCAAGTGCCAGTGGGTTTTAGCTACAACTATTGTCAGACCACATACTTCTCTGTCGCGGTGCAGCAGCTGCTGGATAGCAGGAGTGTATTTGCACACTTACATACACAGTATATACACCCTCATACTATGCCAGCGAGATATGACCTCTTTGGATTTTTGTCAAGCTGCTAAATGTAGTCACATCAGTGCGTCATAAGCTTGCCTTATTACTGCGTAAGTCTTATTATTTTACAGGTATTTCATCTTTCATATTGGATAACATAAGCATGGGGTTAGCTGTGTGAAGAAGCCTCCAGACTGAGCATCATACTAGAAGCAATGCTAAATATAAATCACTGTAAAACATAAATATTTCACTCTGTTGTAAGGTACATTGCACTGTAACTCAAATGCAAAATGTGCCCTCTGCACAAACTGAAAGTACATTGTATCTAAAATTGTTTGGCTAATATAAGATGCAAATTGGCTGTATTTTGTGATGACAAATTAATCTTTTTTTAAAGCAAATATTACTGAAATTTGGTATCAATATTAATATTTGATATTTAATTCAAATAAAAAAGTTTTAGCTTTTGAATAAATTAAGAGCTTTTCACCCCTGACCAGAAATATACTTACTGGGTGTTGGAGGTAAGCATATTTGCATTGGCTCATTGAAAACAGAGCAGATAACAGAAAAAAAGCCTCAATACCACCAATGAATATATATACCCACTGTGCCAAAGACATCAATTAGATGTCACACCTAAATTTAAATTACACCCGACTATAATCTGTTTATATTTTAGCCCAAATCTATATGATAGAATTTAATCTATTGTTTATCAAATGTTGACCTAAAAAACAACTCTAAAGCCTGGCATAGACTGTGCGATTTTTGGCCGTTTTTGAGCCGATTTTCCAGTCGTGCGACAAGTTTGTTGATCGGGCCGACTTTTGGCCAAATCGTGTGTCGTGCGTCGTGCAGTATACTAGGGGGTCACGAGAGGCGATTGGCACCTCACGACGAGCTCACGATCAGAAATCGTGAGTCGCAAGAAAATCAAACCTGTTTGATATTTTGGTCGTGGCTCGTGAGTGAATCGTATGTTGAACGACCAGACTGAGAACTGTTTCCTCGGAGATGTTCACATTTCGCATGCGCAAAACGAAAAACTGAAGTAAACCAGAGGCAGCATGGCCACTCGGCTTGTCATTTGGATGGAGATCTCGTTGTAGAACCGGCAGACTGTACAGCCCACGTCTGCTCAGACGTGGGCTGTCCAGTCCACACGCGACGTCGTCGCCTTATATTTTTGGCGAATTCTTCACAAAGAAGAGCGCCAATCGCCAAGGCAGCAAAGTTTTTTTTTTGGTGATAGCATAATGTTGCTGCTGCTGCTGTTGTTGCTGTTATTTTCTTCTTCTTCTTCTTCTTCTTCTTCTTCTTCTTCTTCTTCTTCTTCTTCTTCTTCTTCTTCTTCTTCTTCTTCTCCGTTTTCTTCCTCCTCTTCTTCTCCTCCGTTTTCTTCTTCTTCTACTACTGGCTGTATTCATTGCCTTGCATGTCAGGATTCTTCAAGACCCAACGAGGACGCACAGTGTGAGTAGTCAGCTCGCATCCGAGCGTCGGTTCGTACAGTATGAGGACAGACGTCGCAAGCTGTGAACTTTTGAACTCTGCGACTGATTCGCACAATTTGAGTTGGAGCTGCGAGCAATGATCGAAAAAATCGCACAGTGTATCCCAGGCTTAAGCTGTATAAACGATGGCCAAATGTTGGATTCAAACATTTTTATACAGTCACTGATCAATATACAGTGTAGTTTAGATTTGGTAAACTAGTCTAAGCTTGGACAGCTAGAAAACTTTCATTTTTAGACCAGTAGTAGTAGACCATTAGATGTGTATTAGACATCTTTTTGACCAAAACATGCCCGGCGTAGCTTTAGCAACAGTTTGAGTATGTCAACTGTCTCATCTTCATTAAACTAATTAAGTGAATTTGGCCTGTAATGGACGGATGGTTCATCCAATCACCTGCCAGGTACATTTGTCCTTTGAAGGCTGTAGCTCAATTGTTTTGTGCAATAAACCATCCCACTTGTCCAGTAAATTGATCACTGCAGTCATCTCTCATGTTTTCAGTAGCTTACAACAGTGTAGACTGAAGATTTGTCAAAGTTATGGGATTAAGCATGGTTATTTACTGTATGTGAGATCTGACCTTTTAAAAAATGCAGAAAGAAACATGAGATGCTGGGCTGCTATGTAGCTAACAGAGAGCAACACTGGACTGGCTTTAAGTGATGTACCTGAAAGACAAGCTAAGCCTGCAAGGCTGAGTCTCTTTACATACAGTATCCTCCTCATCCATCCCTTCCTCGTATCACTCCTCAGTAGCCTGCAATCATTCAGTACTAATCCCCGTCACTTTTCATCCCTCCGTCTCATCGCACTTAGCTTTAGAGGCTAAATGCATTAAAATTTGAGATCCATTAACTAAAAAGGGTCTAACTTTCTACAAGTTCACTCTGGGGATCAGTGCCAAATTTTGCTCTCAAAAGAAAGACTGGACACCGTTGGAGCATTCAAATCAGTGCTTGTAGAACCACAATGCTTCACTCCTGTCTTTATTACCCATCAGTGAAAAAGAGATGCCCACCACGTTGCAGTGGAGATTCAGATATCCGGTAATGTGCAATCCATCGTGGCTCAGTTTCCTGTCACATTGTACCAACAGAGGAAGAAACTGGGACAGAGCCAAAAAACAGCTCCAGAAGGGGGATCCAGGGGCATCAGGGGGTTGGAGTTACCACAGTTAATAGAGGGTGAGCCCTCTGTTTTTCCTCTATTATATAAGGACAGCGTCTTGAGCACACAGAGCTGATCAATAGTTATCAAAGTCTTATCACTTTTCATTAAGTAATGTGATTGGCAGTCCACTGTATAAACATGATAGAAAGGACCTACTTTAGTTCCTCTGGATCTCAAGTAACTGCAGAGTTAATTCTTAATGCCTACTTGTCATGAATTGATCATGAGCATAAATTCAAATGGATTTGATTGACACCGTCATTTAATGTTGGCAGCATTGTGAGCTTGCCGATTTGTTGTCTGACATGATTTGAATGTAACATGACACAACCCTTACTCCTCCATAACAACCCTTTCTCTGCATGGACATAACAGAAGAAATTGATTTTTTAGCGTTCAGAGAATAATTTAGATAAAAGTTGAGGAGTGTCATGTTTAGATTTTGATTGGCAGTTCAGTTAATGAACAATTTGATTGACAGGACCCCTCAGTCCCCTGCTAGCAGAGATTGTTATCAGATACTGAGAAACTGGATATGGCCAAGAAGTTATCAGATTATAAGACATCTCTGCTACATGATGAGGGTCGAATCTGGGTTTTTGTCTAGACTGAATTACTTCACGGTGATTCTGAAAAATAAATAATCAGATTCTGTGTTTGATCAAGTTCAGAGTTCCCATACTGTAATACTGTAACTGAGAAACAGGTTTGAGTGTTTAAGGCCAGCCAGAGATGAGTAAGTGATCCATATGACAGGTTAAATGGTATGCATGTCTAATTAACTGTTTAATACTTTGGCCCAATGTCAGTCACCTCAGTCTCTTAAAAAAGAAAAACAAAAAAGAAAAACTGTATGCAACTTTATTTATAATTACTGCAGATTTAATTGGGAAATTCAACAATAAAGGGTTTGAAATTACACTTTATCAGGTTTTTAATGTAACATTAAAATAAAAATAATAAATATTCATTTGATAGACAAAAAGCTTTCACAAATATAAAATTAGCTTTATAGTTTTTAACACACAGTTTAAAAGATATCAGTTCTGCTCGGGATAGAAATATGTGCACTGACTTCATGGCAGCTTTCAGGTTTTTCCCAGTTCTCATCTAAACATGAATCTCTCAGTAAAGTGCTTAGTTGTTAGTTATGATTCTGTTTTCATTCTCAGTGTCTCTGCAGGCTCGGCACCCTATACATCCTGGGTTCACTCTGCCGAGCAAAACCAGGCAGATATCCTGGGGTCCCATGGTTGTCGTGGTGATAGGTCCTAGGAACAGGGGCTCTGGCTGGGCGTTGGTGTTCTCTGTCTCCAGGAGAGGAAGGTGGGTTACGTTCAGTTTTACCAAGATGCAGCCTCTGATTTCGGCCCTGATTTTTTTCAACATCTTCTGAGAAGAAAGGGTAAAAACAACGGACATAAAATTTCAGACTGACGGCAACATGTTCTCATGGCATTGTGTACTAATAGCATTCCATTCCTGGTGTATGTGTACCAGCAGGAGAATAGTGCAAGGGATTTTGGCAGAAATGTTTGTGAAGCTAGCCAGAAGTTTAGCTGTGCTACTAAAAAGATTTATATTTGTCTATTTTCTTATCAATACACAACAGAATATATGGCTCTTAAAACTCAATTTTCCTGAAAAGGAGATCAGTAGGTTACAATGCAATGCACTAGGTATCAATAAAAGTGCTGCTTTGCTTATTAATACTCTCAGTACTGTCTTTAACTTTTGCTAAAAAAAAAAAAAGAAGAAGAAGAAAATCTCTCTAACAAACTAGAAACAAAACAGAAAACCTTCAGCAATCATTGTGAGTTACTGACTTTGCCCTCATGTTTGCATTATTTCTTAAAAATCTAAAGAGCTAGTCGATCTAGAAAATGTTGGTGGCATTTTAATGATGTGCTTGAAATCTTGAAATAGCATTTCAAGTAAAATTTTCTCATGGTCATTATGCTCTAAGGATGCATCCTGGAATTACGAATTAAAGTAATCACTTAAAAGTGTCTCTTTTTTTATAAGAATATGTTTTTTCACTTGCAAAAAATATGGATTGCATTAATTTGTTTGCTTGTTAGTTTAGATTTAGTGTTCAGAAGGCTCACCCTCTCGACTCTGAAATGAAGCATTGTTGTTCTTTTGTTGCTCTGTAGCCTGCGACGCTGCTTTTCTGGCCTCCTCTAGATCCATTTGGGCCTTAAGAGCTGCTCGTTTATTCTTCTTCTTGTTTTCCTCATTTTGCTTGAAAAGAGATAAACATCTTCAGATCCAAACAACTTTATTAATTCCTATATGGGAATTCAGTTTGACAGTCTTCAGATAACACAGCAGAAACACCCTAAAAACAAAATTAACAATTGACAGACAAAAAACTAGCTTGGTGTTCTGTTTAGTGGAAGAGCAAATGTCTAAACTGGACGATCCACTGTTTTATCCAAGTTTTACTGTCAGCTGTTTGTTAACAGGCCTCTTTGGACAGATCTGTAACTCTGCTGCTCTCTGCTGGAGCATCTGTACTGATGCGTCAGTGGCAACAGAAGTACGTCGTGGTGGCATCAGGTGGTTTATGTGTGAAACTGCACACTGTTTTGATGGTTTTAGTGCTGCTAAAATGTATTGTATAATAAGTTAAGAATTTACAGCTACCATTGTAACACTGTATATATGATATCATTGCTGAATTCAATTTTCTTACAAAATCATCACTTAACCATGTGACTGTCATGTCAACTTTATGAATGCAAACTTCTTCAGAGTAGTTCAAAACCAATGATGGTGGTAAATGAGAGTTTTTTTTTTTTTTTTTAAAAGCATAGATCTTTGCTTACAGTTTGTAGTTTTTTCTTAAGTTCTACATTAGCTTCTTTGTAGCTTTTGGATGTGGATTGCAGGTAATAAATGGCCAGTCTGAAAGATAAAATAACAAATAATCAAACCTTAATCACTAATAAGAAATTATGGCAGCTTATTCAAAACTGATATTATCTGTGTGAAAAACCTTATATCTTCATATACAGTAGTCTGCTGTAGACTCACACCATAAGCAATATGAAGGGAAGCACCAGTCCAGGGTTAGAGGCATAGCTGAACACTTTACCAAACCAGGCAGGAAAATCAGACTCTAGCGTCTCATGGATCACGTCAAACATGCGGTTCTTACCACTATGGAGAGAGTGTTAGTTACGACAGAAACACAATAAAATATATTTCACAGACTGGAAACCTTGGTCTTGCATCATACCTGAAGGGTCCACAGTCAAATGAAGGAGGGATGGTGACAATGGTGTAGATGGCAGGGAGAGTGGATAGAAAGAGAATAACAAGCAGCATGGCCATATAGAAGTTGTTGGAGCCTGAGGCTTTGAAGACCCTTTCCTGCGGCACATTACAGCACATCACAGCCCAGCACTGTAAATACATGGACACATGGAGCCGCAGAACATTTAAGGCTGGCAGGCAAGGAGCATAGAAAGCGCCCATCCTGAAAGGAAAGATTTGGAAAACAGCATCATTAATTGTTGCTTAAGTTTTTCCAGACAAGACACAATAAGTAAAAAATGAGAAAGCAGCTTTCAACAGATGCTGATTCAAATAAAATCCATGACTTATTCATACCATATCATTCCTTGATTGAAGATGAGGCCCAGGACATTTCCACTGACATCAAACTCAGAATAGGATGGCTTTTACAAAATTCATGAAAAAAAAAATCCAACAGTAGCTTTAATGCAGCAATTTTATCAATATTCATAGCAAACACTTGGAATTTACCTGAAATCCTATGATTCTATCTTTTGTGTGTATTGAAGAGGTTATGGAAAAGGAGACTCACAAACCCAGCTTCAAGGTCCCAGCACCAGCAGTAATTCAGAAAGCGGACAAGCACTGCTCTCAGGAAATCACCAATCAACAATGTGATGTACGTCGTCATGGTATCAGATATGATCAGCCGGACAAACTCCTGTACAGAATGATACATGAATAAAGAAATTCTAATATCGTATATAGACACAAAATTCATAAAGCAACTAATCTTCATCATCAGTTAACGTGTCACCAGCTAAACCATTCAGGCATTAAGACTTTGTGACCCCAAGAAATAGTTAGCAGAAAATTCTACGCAGTCCCAGAAGCAGATTTCAAATATGGTATACATATGGTATATGGTTAAAGTAACAGCAGATCAAGATAAAAAACTTCAGTCAAATTAAAGTTACAGCCAATTACAACCTGAAATATTGAAGTAATGTACATCACAAGATAAGGTGTTCTTGTAAACAATGAAACATTTGTATCTGTTCTAATAGCCCCCCTAAACAGAATTATGGATCAGTGAATGAGCATGATGAGAGCTGTTCAATTTAGTCAACTTAAAAGAGATCATTAATACAGAATGTTAAACAAATGTTAGAAAGTCTGTCTAGTTTTTGTTGTTGTTGTTGTTTTTTAAGATATCTACTGGATTTAAAAACATAAGACCTGAAATAAATTTGTTTTGTTTTTGGGTTGTTTTTTTTTGGGGGGGGGAATACTATATAAATGTTCATAATCTTGAACCATAAACAATCTGTGATAATTAATAAAAAAAGGTTTTAATGTATTGCACTTTTTGGTCCCTGGAATCGTAATTACATCTCACAGTTTCATAATAGTTTAAACACACATGTGCACACTGACCTGGCCCACCATGGTCTCCCAGCAGGGCCCTCTGGGCACATCAGCAGGCTGGATAGTGATGGGCGGGGCAGTGTAGTTTTCCGATACTGTGCCATTGTAAAGACTGGCTTCCCACATGGTTATATTAAACTTGACTATTTTTTCCTCTTCTCTCTGAGAGACAGATTTTGTTTAAAAATGTGATAAAAAAAGAAAATAAAGACAGCCTCATGAATGTAGAGATTTAGGTTCTCACTTTAAGGTTGATCTCATCCATCAGTGCAATGATGAAGGTGTACAGGTTTCCCAGGAAGAGGGCAAAGATGCGACCTAGCTGCCACTGCAGGGCAACACGAGGGTGGTAGTTCTCCAGGGTGCTGATGACGTCAAACAGCATGGGGCAGAACATTCCCAGTAATGACATGACCATGTTCACCTGAGAGATACAAAATGCTGATGTTCAAGAACCCTGTAGGATATCATTGCTGCAAGTTTGTCTTTACCACTCTGAAAAGCCCTTCATGGTATACATGCCAGTGTAAACTGGAGATAATTGCTTTATGTAGAAAACTAAACATGACAAACAGAAATTTCACAGCACTGCTCAGGCAATGGATGCTTTCTTAAGACAAACTTTCACTATTCACCCAATGATCTGTGTAGCATAAAATTCCAGTAATTTCTTTGAATTTGGCAAAATATCCTGAGTTAAGAATTACTGTACTTCTTCGCAAATTATTCTGCGAAGATACAGATAAAAAGTTTCCCTCACCACAGCTTGATCTTTAAATATAATATGATACCTGCAAGTAATTGTCATCTAATTTAATTTAGTGATATTAATTTTACTTAAAAATAGCTGATAATGTAGTGATATACTTTTTCCACATACACTTACAGCATATAACATTAGAATTAGGGCTGTCAAAAGATTAATTCTAGATTAATCCCATTGTCAAACAAGAGATTGATTTATTGTTACTGCTATATGCAGAAAATACACTAACTTTTGTTTTACAACTTAAAGGCTAAAACCAAGCCAAAAATCTGCGAGTTGTCCGGGATTCAGACCTGAATATCAGCTTCACATTAATACAGTTGTGAAGTCAGCCTGTGAGGACCGTATCAGCAGCATTCTGGACTAAATTGCCGCCATCTGAAGGACTTTAGGGAGACATGTAAAGAGGGTTTCAGTAGTCTAGTCTACTAAAGATAAATGCAGAATACCTGGTGAGACACCTTTAATCCTAAATAATGTTCTAGAAGTGATAAAAGTAATGTGATTCATCCATTAATCTTTTTAGCAGCCCTAATTAGAATATCTTCTTCAACAAGTACATCAGTTTACTACACATTGGTTTTGTTTATTTACAGTTATGCCCAGAAATATTTGAGCAATAATATCATTTTTATTATTTGTGCAGAGCATGCTACCATATTGGAGTTGAAATTACTGAGATGTAATTGAAGTGCAGACTTTCAGGGTTTTTTTGTTTGTTTGTTTGTTTTTTTCGAACTGTCCACCCCCTCTCTGAAATTCATGGTCAGGTTGAGATCTAATGACTGACTCGGCCATGGCAAAATATTCCACTCATTTGCATTTTTTTTTTTTTTTTAAAGATCGCCTGGGTTGGAAGCTGCATGCAGGCAGTTAGACAGCATATCTAACAGCCTCCACCATGTTTTACAGAAAGCATGGTGTACTTTGGATCCCAGCCTTCGTCCTTCCATTATTCTGGTACAGGTTGTTCACGGTTTCATCCATCCAGAGAAGATCCAGAACTGGGCTGGTTTCTACAGATGGTTTTTGGTAAAGTCTAATCTGGATTTCCAACTCTTGAGACTGATTAATGGTTTGTCCCTTGTAGCGAACCCTATATGTATACTGATACGACTACTCTCTGGAGTGTGTTTATCACTTGAGTGGATGTTTTGAAGGATTTTTTTTTATCATCAGGAAACAATCCTGCAAACATCCACCTGTGCTCTCTTCCATGGACATCCCAACCTTTTTGAGTTCTCTTTTCAAGCTTGTACCAAACTGTTAATTTTATTACCTCTAATATTTCTAACATCTCTCTGATGGATTTCTTCTTTTTATCCCAGCTTCGGCTGGTCTGTTTCACATTCATTGGAAGCTACTGACTGAGCTCCTTACTGCATGCTGTGGGTTCACAGTATTACTCTCCAAATGTAAATACCACACCTGGAATCTACTCCAGACTTTTACGTGCTTGAATGATGATGGGTCATTAGGGAACAACCCATGAAATGGTTTCAGAGTTAACTGTCCAACTACTCTTGAAAAAAAGGCAGCCACATATCAAAAAGTTGTAATCTCTCCTCCAATTTGGATGTGAATAGACCCTTAGCTGAGAATCTACACTTTAAGCCCAGATATCCGTCGCTTGAAAATGTTTTGGTGAACACATAAGTAACAAAACTTGTGTCAGTGTCAAAATATATTTGAACTTGAATGTACGTCATCAGGTAGTCTGTCTCTACCTCATTCCTTTCCCACCAGGTGTGATTTTCCAGACCATCCAGGGCAAACTTTTGAGAGCGCCGCACAACAAAGTAGATGAGATATCCACTTCCAGCTAAGCAACATAAGACCAGGAAATTTGCCAGGACCCGCAGGAAGCGAGTCAAATGGATGTTGTCATCCTTCCGGCTTTCTTGCTCCTCTAAGATTGCTTCCTAAAGAGGTAAGAGACAGGTAATGGTGTAGATAACTGTTAAACAGCAGTTAACTAAACTGGAAATCCCACTGCCAGCAACACTAACCTTAAAGTTGGTGGTGATGGAGGCAAACTTATTGTCTGCAGTTTCAGGGTTTCCTATCAGGTAATCCCAGCTGGTGAACATCTTCCAGCTGAAGTTGAAGCTGTTATCATCTCCAACCCCTGACATATTTGCATTACGTGCCATCCTTTATTCAGAAATGGATGCACTCTGAGTACAACATTGTGAATCAAAACAATGCATAATTTGCATTTGAGCATCATAAACTTACGTTCTTATGACGACCATGTAGCTATAGGCCACTGTTCCCACACCAACTAGGAAGTATGATAAAGGCATACGGAATTTCAGCCAACCAATGGCGCGCTGGTTGTTGTAGTAACCATAGAAGAGGACTGAATACTGAGCGTAACCCTGTAGACATTATAGTTAAAGCCCTTAAGAACTGGCTCAAAGAAATCTGTAAGAAAAGCAATCTAGAAGAGGATTAAAAGTTTAGGTGAGTATGGTGTTATGTTTATAACTAACCCCAAAGTCCCATAGGACAGCAAAGTCCATGGCACTGGCCTCCTCAGCTCTGGGGACGGTCTTTCTTGGGATGCTGCCATAAGGACGTCCCATTAATGCCTGTTAGCAATATGAATGAAGGAGAAGAAGTTTGCATCTAACTCATTCTTTGATGCTATATTTCCATTTACAAATGCTACCATTTTTATGTTGACACTCAGCTACACATGTTGCTGAAAACCCATAGATCCCAGCAGCTTTGCAAAACTGACAGCTTTTTAATATCAAACCTGGAATGACCCAAAATCAAAACAGATCAATCTGTTTTGTCCCCCAAATCCTTTTAGTCCTGTCAGTTCTGATCTTACAGTCTATAAAATATCACTCAGACAGCTGGATGTTTGATTCTTACATCAGTTTTAATGATGAAGTCAAGAATACCATTTAATATTTAATATTGCTTTTTCCAGCTCAAGAGAGTCTAAAATTTCAGGCCTTTACTATCAAATGCTACCATGAAGAAGCATGAAGAGACATAAGTCAAGTCTCCTTCAACTGTCTCTAGTTATTTTAAACACTGCAGTTAAGCTTATAACCCGGGAAAAAAAGGGACATGAACACATCACCCATGTGCTTGCCTTTGTATTGGTTATCAAATTTTACTGCTTATCTTTAAAGTCTTAAACTGGCCTTGCCTCTACATACACCTCAAATCTATATCCCAGCTAACCATTCTCAGATCAACTTTAATTATGCTGAAGGTACATACCTCTGGCACCATAACTAAACCGAAGGTAAGACCAAACAAGATCATGTTGATGCCATACATCCACCTCAGGAAGATGAAGTATGAGGCAACTGAGGAGCCAAAATGGCCTGTGGGGCAAAGGGCAGAAATATATATATGAATTACCTTTTCTCTGGGCTTGAACATGTAAGATATGGTTTTGGGCATAAGTGTTTGGCTTTTAGTTATGAAGCAAGCCTACTTTCAATCTCTTTTATTTTCATTTCCCATGGAATACAGGCAGTCTTGAAGTTTTCGAAGTCGCGTTGAAACTTCATCCATTTCTGATGACAGGAATAAATACATTTAAGAAATATGTAAAATATTTATTTGCGCCAGAGATTAATATATGAGTAAGAGTCAAAATATACTTGCCTTGGTCATCATGACCTTGTATGCATACAGTTTCCTGCCTTTCCCTTTCCCCAAAGCTCCTTCATATTTCTCCACAAACTCCTGAGACTCTCTACAACAAGGTACATAAATAATTTAACTACCACCTGTTGAAACTTGAAAATAAACTTAAATCACTTTTTATTTTTTCATTTTTCCCAGTGAGAAATTAAATTACCGTAAAGTGACAAGTTTCTTTTTCATTGGCCATGGCTTTCCTCTCAGACTTTGGATCAGTTTCTTTCTCTCATCAACCGCCTCCTTCAGCTTCTCCAGCTCCTCTGGTGAAAGGCATTCTGGCTTCACACCCCCATCCTCGGTGTCCTCCTCTTCATTCTCATCTTCTTCACTTGTCTCTTGCTCTGAACTGAGACGTTAAATACATCTATGTTGATGAAAGACATTAGATTTTCCTGAAAAACTGATAGAAACTTCATACTGTACCTGGTTTCAGTGACCTTCTTGTGCTTTTTCTTCCGTATGTCCTGTGGTCTCTCTTTAACTTTATCTGTATCCTTTTTCTTCTCTCCCTTTTTGGCACTCTCATGTTTCTTTTTTCTACGTTCATTTCTTTCTTCTTTGACTCCCTCTCTTTCTTCCTCTATTCTTCTTGTTTTTTCATTTTCTGTAGTCTTCTTTGCTTTTGTTGTCTTTCTTTTTGTTGCTGGGGCTCCTTCCCTCTTTTTCCTTTCTTTTGTTTCTTGCTCATTTTTTGCTCGTCTTTTCTTGCCACTTTGTCTCTTTTTGGACTGATGCTGGAATTCTTCTTCCACTTCTACTGATTTAGATGCTTCTTTTTGTCTCCCATTTCCTCTGTTCTTCTTCTCTCTGTCAACATTTCTTCTTTTTCCTCGGTGGCTTTCCCTCTTTTTTCCCTCCTGAATATCTTCCTCACCTGTAAGATATATCATTTATCCAGTATAATATTATATTATACGCTATATTATTCTGATTGATATCAAGCCAGAATCACAATCACAATTATGTATATTTTAGGTTGTTATGATGCCTTTACTATATGAACCAGAAATAGGATGAACTTAGGTGTGGTTGTATGATAGTATAGAGACTGATCCTGAGAGGAGACAAGAAATGTCAAGCCAAACTAAACACTTATAAAGTAATGTAATGTAAAGTAATGTAAAAGAATGTAAAACAAGTTCTTCATGTTACTGTAACAGCCAGAAGAAATTACGTGGAGGATAAGAGCCTCTTTCATGATTTGTTGTGTGTATCAAGAACCACTCACCTGTGTAATCCAATCCAATGTCAACTGTGGGAGGGAAATTGTTTCACTTTAGAAATAATGATGCTGATCAAATGGATATCATAAATCAGTTTTCTCAACATAATCTCTTGTGTTCCCACAAAATTATAAAGTTTATGTCTAAGAACAAAGTTGATTTCAAGACTGCACTGCACCTCCTTTAAAGTTGTACCGATTATCATCGTTATCAGCATAGACTAGAGGTGAAGTTTGAGGTGGTAAATTATTACGACCCTCCTGTACTGATTATAAAGTAAATGAAATTGCATTGAAGTCATGAGCAGTCCTAAAAATGTTGATACTCTAACATTTTCTTTTAATATCTTATTTATTATATCTGTTTTCAGTAGGCTGTCTTTTTTTATTTTTCAAAGAGAAGGTGTGTAAGTTTTGGCACCCTTGGTAAAATCCTGCACAGTGAATGATGGAACAAGAGCAAACAATGTCAAATTCACATTTCTTTTAGATTCATAACCAGATTATCTGAAAAATGAAATGAGAACAATAGTCCAAAGGTAAAATCATTGAAAACTTTTTGGCACATATCTGCTTGTTACCCCACCACCACCCCCTTCTTTCTGACTCTCTCTCTCTCTCTCTCTCTCTCTCTCTCTCTCTTCTCTCTCTCTCTCTCTCTCTTGTTGAGGCATATCTGCATATTTCATGCGTTTAAGCTAAGACTGTGAGAGCCATGGCAAAACATTCAACTAGCACATTGTAAAGTTTCCCATTGTGAATGGAAAGGTTTTTTACGGATTAAGTTCCTATTAGGGATCATTTCATCTCTCGCCTTCATCACAGTATGCAGTGTTATATCCAGGGACAAAATATGTCATGTCTGCTACTGGAATTTGCAGGTATTTACTCTGGTCTTTGATGTAACACTAAAAAAAACATAAGGTTTCAACTTTATGCCTTTTTAAAATCGTGCACTTATTTCTTTGTGAATGCTAATAGAAATTTTGATATCTAATTATGTCAGTAATACATTTACTGGCCCTTATACCTTTGATGACCTCAGCTTTATGAATCCAATCCACGTTTCGTATTTTCAGTGCCACCCTGACCCCATTCACTGGTCGAGTTAAATCTACCTTATTGTGCACCTGGCACTATTATACTCCGGTAAAGGGGATAAAGGAGAAAACAAAAAGGACCCCTGACAGACTGGACAGATATTTATGTAGTCGGCCTTTTGATGTGTGCCCTTAATGTAACCGGAGTGGGCAGCACACGGGTCATTACAGGCGGGTGCAGCACAGGGCACAAAAGAGGCAAACAATGGTCTAATGAAGGGAGACAGGGTGGCCAAGCCCACAAGGGCAGGAGAGAAAGCTGAGGGACTGAGGCCAGCTCCCAAAAATATAGCAGAATGAGTAGGAAACAAGAAGGGTTCTTGTTGATATTTGGCATGTCAATGTTTACAATAAAAACGACAAGCCTGGAATGAATAATTGTATAATTTACTCTTTTTCAGATTGCCACATAAAGTTTGCTAGATTCTTGTTCAAAACATGTTTGAGTCAGTCATCACAGCAACAATGAGAACTAAAGGGTCTGACTTGATGTAAATAATTAGCCTTCACCTGTCTCAATATATTTAATTGAAATATTGATATGAACGCAAAAAAAAGATAATTTCAATAGTATTCAGCACTCTTTAAATCTGCATCTTATGTTGTAGAAAGCAGAGCGGAAACATGAACACAGTCTTACCATCATTCTCAGAGGTGATCAGACTGTCCCGAGGCATCTTCGTCTCATGGTTCTGCAACTTCTAAAAGAGTGGACTAAATATCCAGATGTGATGTGAGCTAGAAAACAGCGAAGCTATAGTTTCAGTGGTCTCAAAGCTCTTGCATCTTCTGCATCCCAGGTGAGGATGCTCCTTATCCAAGTCCATGCCCTGTCATGTGAGTCAAAGTTGCGTTGGCAAGTATATGTGCATGAGGGTACATGATGAGCAACTTGCATGAGAAGTTTACTTTTTCCTCGCCACCCATCGACCCGAAACAGGGACAATGATAGCCTGGAAACTCTAGAGCCACACAATTTCACTAGCAATCAATTATTCAAAACAGTTATGACTGCCTTTATGCTGCTTTGTGTGTATTTGTGAAAGATGAAGGGTGTGTGCACTTCTAAGTATGAGGGTGGAAAACAAAAACATTAAAGTTTTGAGGGCAGCAGGCCAAGGTGAGGATCGGGGCTCTTTGTGTGATTGTTTTCATTGTATTCTAATAAATGTCAAGGGTTCACTGAGAAGTAACGATGAAAAAGAAAAACACTTTTGCATGCTGTATGTCGATGAAAAACTAGCTTATCAATTTTGACATAATGGCTATATCACCTTTCTAATGTTTTATAGCTTTCTGATTTGGTAGAAAAAAATGGAAAAATGATCAGATTTTCAAGACAAAATCTTGGTAGAACAAATCAAAACTAACAAAGTAAACTAGTAACTGGTCCTGAGCCAATAGGTCAAGTCTTTCTGAAGATGCAGCCGGATTGTGCAATTGTTCAACTTTAAATATGTTGTATTATCTCACTGAAATATTTAGATGATTTAAAAAAAAATGATGCACAATAAATGTATCAATGAAAAAAGTAAAACAAGACCAACATCAAAGGTCAATGATATTGAGGAACTGAGGTAGCACAACATCAAAAAAACCTAAATAAAAAACATGGTTTTAAGTGGAAAATCAGTTTTGAGTGGGCTCGTCTGAAAAATTATAGTGTTACTACACACACACGCACACTTGTACTTCTATCTTTGTGAAGACATTCATAGACATAATGAATTCCTTATACCTAACCCTAACCATCACAACTGATTGCCTAAACACTAACCCTGGCCCTAATTGTAACCTTAACTCCAAAACCAAATCTTGATCCTCAAAAATGGGTTTTTCTTGGCTTTTTTTATTGAGGACCAGCCTAAATGTCCTCACTTTTTTGATTAAAAGTGCAAAATAGTTCTCACAATGTAGCAAGTATAGGAACACACACACACACACAGAAAGAATATCTCTACAGCATTAGGATAGGACCTCCACCCAAGAATGTACACATGTATAGGAACACACACACACACAGAGAAAGAATATCTCTACAGCATTAGGATAGGACCTCCACCCAAGAATGTACACATAATGGATGAGCAGAGCAATAGGAAGTGGCAAATACTCCTGATGAGGCCCTCTGGTATCAATAAGAGGTGAAGGTGGGGAAGAGGTGGGTTACGTGAAGTACAACCTGGAGAGAGAATAACTAAAGAGAGGATAGTTTTTGTTCTCTTCTTTTTTTTTTAAGTCATCAGACTGATTGTCTCCAAAAGAAGCAAGCATGGAGACCACTGAACCAGAGTTGTGACAACAGAACTTAAGAATGAAGCGTTTGACAGCAAGGAAAAATAGAATTGACAGGTCACTGCAGTATGAAAAGCCCAAACTCCAGATAAGGTTTGATGTGGGAAAAAGAAGCTCCTTTATAAACCAAATTTAAGCCTCATATTTTGTGGATGGTTTTGTATTTTCATTCCCCAGAATGTTGTTTGTTGCTAAAATGTGGGATCTGGATTCCTTGGTTGGAACTTATTCTTGAGGCTTAGAACTTTTTTTCTTTTTTTTTTTTTTTTTTTAATGGAGCAGGGTAAAAAGAGAAATGTCTGTCAGCAGATAAAAACATCAATGAAAATCAGAGCTTATAATTAAAAATCTATGCGCTAAAACGGCTAAAACAAATAAAAACAACATGTGACAGTGATGCAATGAGGTGAGCTCAGTGCTTAGGAACCTGTAGGTGGTGGTGTTGCTCCACATTTATGAGTGTGCCTATACTCCTGGTAGGGGCACCTTTGCTTTCTTTAAGATATATACTTTTTGTTTTATCTTGATATGACTTGTTTATCTACATTTCTGTTTGTGAGTTCCCATGAGGAGAGAGTCAACAACAGTTTCAGACAGTACACTTGGCTGTGTATATTTCCATCAACGTGTTTACATGGTGTAGAGAAATAGGGAAGATATCAGTTTGCCAGTGCTAAAGTTAACCTCAGCTATGAGGGAGTCATTGATCTTAATAGTAAAGTAGGTCATCAGGGCCACTTAAGCAGAGGGCACATCTAAACAAACTGCGAGATTGATTTTACTGTAAATGGAAACATCGCTGCTGTACAGCTTTAATCGTTATGGATCCATCATCTGCAGCTTAATGATAAACATGAAGTTAAATGAACTTCTGGCAGAGTGACAGTGTAATATGCTTGTACTGAATAGCTGAGCCATACAAATGCAAATGTTTTATCCAGTTATGCAAATGATTTAGTTTGCAGCTTCTTCTAGAAACCAGTTGGTCAAGATTAGCCACATATTTCAGTGTGACCAGTTCTATCAAAGAGAGTGTCCCTGCACATAATAAAGACAAGCAAATGTTTGTGTTTGTAGCCTTTTTGGAGTGGGATTGTCATGCCTTTCTGGAAAACATATGTAAAAGTGAGCAAATAGACCATCAGTATGGGACATGGTACTTGATCTGGTGTTTTAAGGGGGAGCCTGTCTGAGGTTGTTGCACAAAAACAAAATGTATAATGTGACATATATTGATGCTGGGAACTCAATTATACAGTAGCAATCTTAAACTATATATTGTTACTATTATTTCACAACAGACGGAGTAAATCATGGAAAGTCCATCTTGGAATGAACATCCAGTCAAATTAGAATCACCAGTAAATAATAAATAATAAAACTTTATTTAAATGGCACTTTTCTAAACATAGTCACAAAGTGCTAAGGATAGCATTAGGCCAAATTTACCCTTGAGTCTGTTTTTAGGCCTCTGCTCAAAAATTGCACACCATAATAAATTTATAAGATACTTTTGGAACCATTGTAGAGGGAAGACTTGTGAGACTTATTAAGATTTGTAAATCAGTTTATGTGTTACTCATGAAAAATAAATGAAGATGGCACACAACATAAATGTAAAAGGTTTTGGACTTGCTTCAAAAGCAGGATTAATCTGAATATATTTTGGAACGCTGCAGCTGTGCCTCTAAACCTCTTTCAGATCAAATATGTGAACAATATCTCTGCAAAGGCCACCTATAGGACTGACAGTTCAGGTAAGGTCTCCAAAATGATTATTTTGGTACAGTTTGGCCATCTGTTCCCAAAGTCCCACTTGGAGGACCTCAGGTTTTAAAAAAAGTTAAAATCAAGAAAAACAACTTGACACAAAACAATTTTAAAGATAACTAAACTGTTTGTCAGCATTCTAGTGAATAGTGAGATGAAAAAAACACAAAGCTTGAAGAAAATGTCAACCTGTGTTTGGGATAGCAGGCTAACTGGAGAAAACCCCCAACAGAGAATATGTAAACCGCACACTTAAGGACTTAAACCAACACGCAAATTATTCTTGCAGTGAGGTGACAAAGCTTACCATCACACCACCACACTGCCTGCATCGATAGGAACTGATTAAATTTGGTTTGCATTTTGGGGCAGGACATGATAGCAGTGTGTCTGTGCGCATAGACAGCACAGTTTGTCTGCTTTTGTGGTTTATTAATAAAATGCTGAATTTTCTAAAGTATCCAGGTGTTAGGCAGTGACTCACCAATCTATTGCTGTGATAAAAGAGCAGCATGCAGCAAATGATCTGTCTGTTGCC
Source organism: Atherinomorus stipes (assembly GCA_023101725.1). NCBI lineage: Eukaryota > Metazoa > Chordata > Actinopteri > Atheriniformes > Atherinidae > Atherinomorus > Atherinomorus stipes. The sequence continues at coordinate 268,252 of JALJCO010008002.1, read as the reverse complement.
AGGCTCTCTGTCTCCTGCAGGCCAGAGAGGCAGGAAAAGCAAGACAGACTGAAAGGAAGCCTGTCTAGTGAGGTTTAAAGACAACAGACAATAACCTACCTAAAATAAATGTGAGGAGTTGATAGAGAATCATTCATCAGAAGGGCTATCTTGAAACAAAATCTTTTGACATTAAGGAAATGTCACCAAACAAAGTAAACCATCCTCTGCTAGATTATACTGATTTGTTTAAAAAGTCTATTTCCTTTATGTCCTATTCATTTTTAATGCTGTTACGGTCAAAAGACAAATGCACAAACATTGCCTGTATGAAAAATCTTGCTTGGCTTTCTTTGCCTATAACCAAAACACCCGTGAACTTTGTTAACATTAACGTCTCCTTGGTGGGATGTCTGTTGACAATAAATGTAAAGCAGCAGGGAGTTTTTGGCCTTGAGGGCAAAACCTGGCTTGTTTTTGTCAGAGAATAGAGAAAGGCGAGAGAAGAGTGCAGGTTAATCCAGGTGTGACTCAGACTGTAAACACGTTTTTGCCTGAGGGATTGAAACGACTCAATTATTGCATATAGATACATGTCACCAAAGCACCCTGAATGATGTGTAGTTTAAATACCTCGCAGGTGTTCTACCTGCAGAAACCAATCAATCATCTGAGATGACTTCAGCAGACAGATTTCTTTTTCTTCTTTTTTTTTTTTTTTAGTTTGGAACAGTGAAGAAAAACAAACTGCTAGGGATATTACTACTGAAGTTTCACCTGCACTGAAAGCTCTTAATTTAAAAAAAAAAAAAAAAACTTAGCTCCAACACAGCTGGATCTACCTCCCTTGTTTTTTCGATCACCAAATTCTGAATGTTTCTGCTGAGAGAACAAAAAGAAAACAAAAAAGAAGAAAATTTAAGGAACTGTAAACCTAAATCAAGAACAAGAGGGGGAAATGACACAAAAAGATAGCTTCTTTTTTTTTTTTTAAGGAAGTGTTGCTCAATTCTGTACTTGGTATTTGTTGCCCTGCCACAGTAAGCGTGTAGGTGTGAGTGAGAAACAAAAAGAGCGTGGTGAGTATGCGTGAGTAAAGACAACGTCACCAAGCAGGGAGGCAGAGCTTGTCAGGCTATGGGTGTTTTTAAGGGCAGGACTTGGCTGCTGCAATTGACAGATTAGAGCAGAGCAGGCGTGGCTTGTTCCTGCAGTCAGAGAAGCACGCGGCTATGCCCGTCTGCACGAGGGAGCAGCAACAAAGACCAGCCAGTCTGGGGGAACAGAACAGAACACAGGACATCTGCTGCACACACATGTACACGCTCTCACTTTCACACTCACGCGCGGGCGTTAGCATTTGATCCCTGTGCAGGCACAGTCATTCACAGAGTGTTATATTTATCAGCTGGAATAGGACAAACCCACACACAGCAGCTTGTAAATGCAAAAAGCAACACATTATTTTACACCACCATGAACATATTGTTGAACACATATGCACCACCTCTCAGCTGGTCTCCCTCAAAATCTTTTAGCACAAACCACTTGTGCTCACATACAAACACACGTCATAAATCCAACAATTATCCAAATGCACGTGTAAGGTGAAACTTCTTTATGAATTAAGAAGCAAGGATAAAGGGAAGACTTTAGAGTATGAACTGAGGAAGTAGTGAAGGCTCCTCCCTGTTCAGAAGTAACAAGAAACACATTCATGAGGGGTGAAAGGGAGTTGTTTTGCAGCACAAGTAGGAGAAAGTGCAAAACAGATTGCATTAATTTGGTTAGATTTTTTGGGAGAACTTTTTCTTTATTTTTCTTCTTTGCTATAGTTTTGGTTTTACCTCTTGTATTTCTTCAGCAATTCCCTCAAAAAACATGCCACAATTCAGCAAGTCAAACAGATATGAGAACTGTTTCATTTTGCATGAGTAAGAGCACAGTCACACATACTGTTGTTCTCTTTAATTAAAGCAGCTGACTGCAGACAGAGCAGGAAGGGGAAGCAAGTTCTGAAGAAATGGTTTTACTTCGGCGCTGAGCTTATCAAGCCTCACACACAACTTCTGTAAATGGATAAGCTGCCATCTTCATCACTAGCTCCTTTATCAACAGTGTCTCACCACACTGAAGCCAGACACAGGCAAGCTGTGCCTCTGTTTGTGTGTATGTGTGCATGTGTGTATGTGTGTGTGTCGGTGTGGTCAATATCTGCCTAGTAACTACAGACAGACTGCTCCAGATTCACAGAAGTAATCCCCATACCCTCTTACACATGCACATGCTCGCAGACTGCAACACACGTCCCCACACATAAAAAAGTAGGCTGTAAATTGTGCCATCTGTTGTCATAGCAACATTGTCACTTTCAGTCTCTCACGTGTATACATCATGGCTGGGTGAAAAGAAACGGATGAACACCTACTTCCTACAAACACACACATATAGACCAAGCAATGACAACGAGGGGGATGGGTAATGATACTCAATACTGAACACCTCCCACTCTCTCCTCAGCTGCCCCACCACCTCCACCCTCACCCACCCAAAATCCGTGAACCTTCACATACTAACCACACACATGCTCCTTCTTTTCTGCTCTGTACAGGCCTGCGTTAACACAACATTCACACACAAAGAGCTCAGTGTAAAACACAGACAAGGTTTCCTTGACTTCCCTCTGCTTTACTCACTCTTATGTAAAAAGCTTTATGTCTGCTGTTGTGTTTATTATATACATAGAGGACAGTTAACTTAAAAGCAAAACAAGATTAACACAATTCTTTTTTTCTCTCTCCTTGCATAGTGACATATTAGATGCAACTATTGGCTGTTAAATCAATATTTCACTCATCTGCCATGATTTGATTACTGTCACTTTAATCAGAGTATGAGGACTCTTTCCTATAAATTGTTCGCTAATGTAATCAAGGCTTGTCTTTGTGAAAATCTAGATAGTAGGCCAAGAGAAGTCAACACTGACATCATGTGATGCAGTATATGTGTTGTTCAGATGCTTGTGATTATATTGTCTCCCTTCCAAAAAAAACTTTTTTAAGCTTTTAATTTTTGATTAATGCTATTTAATAAACGATCAGTTGCTTGGTCTTTTCAACTTTCTTGATCATTCCAAACCATTCCAAATATTTTATAAATGTTTTAATTTTTTCAGTGTTTTCCCCTGAAAATACATTAAGAATACAAACAGTAAATCCTGAAAATGTGGGAACAACTTTGTATTACTTGAAAGCAGCCGGCGCGTGGTTGAAGAAACTGACAGACAAGAAACTGAAAAGCCAGTATTTCAAGCCTCAGTTTCAGGCTGTGAAAACATCACATCAAATTGTTTTTTTGTCTTTATGTATATGTTCTACTGTATGAAACCAGTGTTGTCTGTGTAAACAAATCACCTTGTATATGTTGCTGTATATTGTCTGAGAAAGAGAAACTAGATTCCCTTGAAAAGTTTAGGTGAAATCCACAGCAGAATAGCAGCTCTCATTTTTCCTTTCACTTAACATTTTCTTATAGTTTCTGCATGAAACATATTCAAATCCGCTCACTGAGATGACTGCATGATCCTTAATATGCACACCAACACAGGTGTTGTTTTCTGCTCAACACGGCCTGTAGCGCCTGGGGGTGGGTGTGACGTAATGCTTAAAAGGTGCAGAATATGTTGAGACTTGTTAATCTTTACAGTGCACAAAACATACTGCAAGTGACTGGTGAGCACATGTTATCATATGGGCCCGTTGATGACATGCTCGAGTGCCTGTAGGTGTTAAAAACAAATGTTAATCTGACATTCCCCTAAAGGAAAAAAAGGCTCACGTGAGTTGTGCTATGATCTGGGTCTCATAAGTAATGTATACTTCTACAGAAGTAAAAACTTCATGTGCACTGAGGCCAGGAGTCCACTAACAGGGAAAAAAGGATAGAAATTTTTAAACTGTTTGAAAATTTTCTTTCACATTTTTCTCAAGGATGTTCTACATAAAATCCTCACTACGTCAAAGCGTAGTTTTGCTTCAAAGTTCATATACAGTAAAAATTTTTAATAATTGTGCAATGTTTTGAGAAAACTAAAAGTTTATCTTTGAATCGCTCTTTAGAAATTCTTAAAACAATGTTAAGGGCTCCCCCTGACTGCTGTCAGTGGTGGCTACAAAGTGTTTACCAACACTGAACTATTTCACAACCATTTTCTGATCTGAACATGCTGTGATCTTTAGTGCTACTCAGCACTTATCTTTTGTTACCTCCCACAAGATATGTTTACACTCCCAACATAAACACAACTGTGTTTGTGTGCACTGTTTTCTTTGTGTGCTCCTGCATTTCTATCTTGGTCTGGCCCAGTTTGAGTTATGGATCTGTGGAGATTTTTTCATGGTGGGGACTTTGGCCTCACTTATATTGACTAAGTCTTTTAAGAGCTGTTTTCAGCCTAATATCTCAAGTTAAGATTTAGGTTATCGAGTTTCATTGCAGTTTTGTAGTTTAGATTAGAATTGGGTAGTTGTGATTATTTAGGACAGGATTGGGAGTTCATAAGGCTCTTCCTTGGGTATGGGTAAAGGTAAACCCATTTTTTACTATCAAAAACAGCTAGTATTTATAAATGACAGTGGGTCTGGGATTTGCTCAGTTTGGAAACAGGTTTTTGTGCTATCTTTCAACCCCTGAGGTGTGTTTGCTGTGTCCTTTTGAAAACATGTTTACACTATGGTTGTTGTGTGTGTGAAACAGGCAGTGACCCAGAGCTCTCCCATGACAAACAGGGTCCATATTTCTGGAATTGTAAATCTGCATTTGTGATGCTTCTCCGACAGAAATTTGCACTTATGTGGCAAGAGAGGCCAACAAAATAATGTCTCATAAAATATCTTGTATATATATATATATATATATATATATATATACAAGATATTTTATATATGTATATATATATATATATATATATATATATATATATATATATATATATATATATATATATATATATATATATATATATGTGTGTGTGCTTATTGTTGTTTTTTCTTTCTCCTTTTCCTGCATTCAGCATTATTTATTGCATTATTCATTCATCCTTCCATTTAGGTGGATTACTAGTAAATGGATTCGTGTCCTTGTAGGTGGATGACGAATACACATGTAATAACGCAATCCTGAAATGGCGCATGCGCTCCCCCTCAACCGTCTGGCAGAAATGTACAGAACGCTCGGGGGCTCCGCGGGCAGCCAATGGTGACACGTTGTTTTACCCGTGACATCATCCGCCACTCCTCTTACTAAAGAAGGAAACAAACATCCATCCAGAAGGGACGAGAGACGGAGAGAGGAAGGAGGAAAGGCAGGAGGCCGAGGAAGGGACTGCTAAACCCGTTTAAATCCGCCTGACAGATAGGACGACGGCGACTCATAAACGCTACAAGAAAAAAAGAAAAAGGACATTACTGGGACCCGAAACCAACGACCTCCTCCTTTTCTGTTCAAATAAACGGCCACTTTTCAAGTCGTCTGGCGAGAAACTCATCGATTTTTAGCAGGTGATGATGTTGGATTATCGCTTCTTTTGTTTTAACAAAGAGGAAGAATTTTAAGGAGAACTGAAGTTATTGAGGTAAACAGCAAAAAGATGGGCGTTTCATCCGAGATGATGGTCGGTCATGGCGACCTTTAACTGTAGATTGAAAGGTCAGGTGCTGTATGCGTTATTTATTTTGTACGGTAAACGAGTTTTTTGTCTTTCCTCCATTAAGTTGCCAACACCCCCCATGCCCTCCACCTAGCTTGAAATATTACCAACCCTCGAACTTGACTCTGTCTCATCCAGGAGAAAAACAAGGGAGGGAGCTATCTAGTGCTGGTTGCTGTCTGTTTTTCTGTTTGCCCTGAGCTGGGGGATGGGGAACCAAAGCCTGTTAATTCCCGTCTAGAAATAGAAAATTCATAAGCCGAATAGACTAGTAGACCGAGAGTTGCTCTGAAATTACTACATAACATTTGCTTAGATATTTCATGGTGAGAAATTGTGTGCGTTAACTGTAGTTCCAGCCTTGGGTTAGACGAGGTTTACTTGATGTTGAGCACTTTGTGGTGTCACCAAGCCGTTTTAACTGCTTAAGTGAGCTTATATAACCATGGTTGTTCACATTGCCTTGTTGAGAACACACAGAAAATGAGCATTAATAAAAATGCTGCGATAAATGCGAGATAGAAAGCGATGTCTAAACAGGAAGCAGGGAGATTGCAGACAAAGGAAGAAAGGAGAAACAAAGGGAGCAGAGACCACACTGTCTAGACTGTAGGTTATTTCTCAAAACATATGCGCTTGCCTTCCTGCCAGCTTCGGGTTGTTCCTTTTGAACACAGTGTCGTTTTTCAGGAGAACCATTTATTGCTTCTCCAAAAACAACAACAAAAAAAGACACAAAAAAACATGTAAATAACTGGGCTTTTTCTGTACTGCCCTTCAGTGTGACTCAGGAGTTTTCAGCTCAGCAGGCCCTGAAATATGAGCTAAGCTTGCGGCTGATAAACAAGTATTCCTCTTTTGTTTGCGACAGATCACCACGCGTCAATTTTTCGTGTCTTGTTGGCCCTGTGATGGAAACCAATCGACACCATTTAAAGTTAGGCAAAATTACACATTTTATTGCTTCAAGACTTTGGTGTTTTGTGAAAGGAAATTGTGGTGAATGATTATGACTGGTAATCTTCCCAGAGCTGGAAACCCCCTGACTTGCCCTGTTGTATTGGGTTTACAAGCCACAATTCACTTCATTAAGGTCATACTTAAAGTCTGCAATGCAAGCTAGTTTGCTGGATTAAAAAGTGCACATCTGAATTTGGGCTACATGAGTTCTTTTACCTTTTGGCTTATACTTGCTCTTAAGAGGTCTTGTTTAGTTAACAAGCCTGTCTTTGGCCTGACAGCTGGACTAACCATGACAGCTGATCCTGGCTGTCCATTGTTCCTCTGTGTCAGAAAGTTAATACTCATTGTTAACATGTTAGCTGGTGTGCTCATGTTCATTGTTGTTATGTCTTTTGTGCTTCTTTTGTTCTCAGGTGTGATTTTTGATTAAAACGAACCCCTCCTCAGAGGTTGAGTTTTTGTTTAGATGAACATGCAGCTCGAACCCTGCAGTCTGTATGGAACTTTCTACACAATCAACATCAAGAAAAATTCCTTTTTGAGCTACTTGGGAGTTACCAGTCTCGACCCCGTCCTCCTGTCTGGTATTTTTCAGCAGTCAGCAGTTGAACACGTGACAAACGGCCGAGGTCTTTGTAGGCTTTTCCAAAGAAACCCTTTGTTGACACAACGGTGATAGCATGCAGGGACAGAGAAAAGGAGAAAGAAACAGGGTTTTGAGAGTTAGCTCAACATTTCATGGCTCTTTTTAGTTGGGAAACCTCAAGTGAACTGACAGGACACTCTGAAACACCTGCCAGCCTCTCTTAGAATATTAAGCTCGCCTGCCCTGTTTGTGTCCGTGACCAGAATATAGACAAGCTTCACACTGACAAGCAAGCAGCTACCATGTTACAGCTTAGCAGGGGCAAAGGTTGGTTACAAGAGAAAAATGATACTGTTGGTGTGCATGCTGGTAGTTGTCAGATGTGATCAGATGAGTTGTAAAAGGGCCAGGGCAGGGCTGGCAGACAGGATGCCGGTTACCCAACTAATCTACATCTTCCTGTCTGCCTGCTTGTCATTAATCTTGGTGGTTTTGATCTGCTGCGTTTAAGTCAGTGACTCCCATTGCACAACATCCTGTTGTATTACGTTGCAGCAAGACAACGTCATAGTGCTACATGTTCTGCCAAATTACTCACATACAGGCTAGTTTTCCAGACGTCATTGTGGTGAGTGATGACACAGGAAGTTTTGAAATATCTTTTGTGCCAAGAAGAACGGGAGATGGAGAGTAGGCTACTTTCTGAAATTCTCAATCCACTTTGTTTATATTAATGTATTATCTTGTCTTTTTGACAAGAACAGAATATTTTTGTACCCAATGGGTAATGCTTTTGATAAGGTTGCTGCCAGTGAGTTGGTGTTTTCTCTTTTTTTTTTAGGTGGAGGTAGTAGATGGCCGGATATGGGTGTGCTTAGTAGTTGTGAATCTTTAAAATATTCACTTAGATTAACCCAAAAAACTGTTTAGATATGTGGCTAATTATATTCACAAATAAGTTACAGCTTTAGATATGAGGGAATGGGTAATTAATGAAGTAGGGGAGTTAATAAGAAAGATATTTCTAAAGCTGTCCAAATACACAAGTGAAAATTGGGTTAAATTGTGGGAATGGCTATTTCAAATGTTCCAAGAACTGTCCCAAAAGTTGAAGAGGTGAAAGACATGGAGGATGGACACGGTAAACAAAGCTGTTGGACAGAAGGGAGTCCGGCCTCTGCCAAAGGTGCTGAACAGAGCACTTTGGAGCTCTGTGAGTGTTGTTTGTTCTCTGTGCTTCCTGTGGAGAAGCACTCATTACTGTATTCAGGCTAAAGGGCAACTCAAAACATACAGAGGTGTCGGATTTTTTATTTTGTTTGTTTTTTCCCCCATATTTTCATGTGGCTCCTGTTATCTGTGAACTTGCTGTAGAACATGTATGAGGTTAATATGTTCAGGTGAACTTTTTGGCCTCCGTGTCTGCTCTACAATGAAGTGTTGGTGATGAAACAAATGCATTCTCTGTGTCCCCGTCAGTCTAATAAGCATTCTCACTCTGTCTCTCTCATTCTGTTAGCAATGGCTCAAGAGACGAACCAGAGCCCAGTCCCCATGCTTTGTGCCACAGGCTGCGGTTTCTATGGCAACCCTAGAACCAATGGCATGTGCTCTGTATGCTACAAGGAACACCTGACACGGCAGCAGAGCAGTGACCGCATGAGCCCCCTCAGCCCAATGGGTAAGACCAAACACAGAAGTTGAGATTCTTCTCTTTCTTAGAAAACCCTGAATATAATGCAGTTTAGATACTGATTCAAACGAAGTAAAGTATTGGTATGATTATGAACCGGTAACAATTTTGTTTGGCTTAGGAAAGGATATACGTTTTCTTGAAATGCATCCAATCCTAAGCCAGTTTATATCTCCTTTTGTATTCTGGAAGCCCCTTTTATTCCTCCTATTTGGGCAATAAAAAAGGACTGTTTTCTTTATTACAGTGTTTAAGGTTAGGGGCTGGGCATGCCCACTGGCAACTACTAAGGTTGAAGATTTAAGAAGCTTTCACAATACAGCACTCGCGACCTGTTTTTACTTGTTTTCTTAAACAAGGCAAATCCATGACATTTTTACAGATTTGATACATTACAATTAGTTTGTACTTGTTTATTTATTACAAATATTCTTGTTTAATTTGACTCTGTTGTCATTAAGGGTCCACTGCTAGTCCTACCTCAGAGGCCTCAGCCATCCAGAGACTAGAAGCCAGTCTAGCTAAGGTTGATGCCTCCCCCACCTCTTCACCAGACATGTCTAGGTCAGTATTGGTTGTCATCGGCTGTTCAAACTTATTTGCAAGCTTTCTTTCATTTTGAGGTTGAGTTGCTGATGAAGTTTCCTATTTGTACTAGCAGAACTGTTCAAGGGTCTCTTCCTGTGACTCAACAAATGACAGAGATGAGCATTTCGAGAGAGGACAAGCCTGAACCCCTAGAGCCTGGTAAAACACGCATAAATACTCTTACATAATGGACATATCCTAAAAGATGCTGTGTCACACAGGAACAAACACACTGTACAGCTGAAAGCTCACAGATATCTTAAGGTCATACAAAGCTTTGCTTTGCTTTGTAGGACTCACTGCAGCCTCAGTTTATTTTTGATGCTTTGCAGCATACCTGAAACTCAACAGTTGGTTTTACTTACAGCCTCCAAGAAAGAGAGGGTACCTAAAAATAAATCTGTTTAAAAATACCTCTACACCAGAGGAGACTCTCAGATTTGATCCTGCCTGCAAGAGCCTTTCTCAGAGGAGTGTAATGTTTTCTACCTAGAACAAGAGGGACAATTTAGAGATAAAGATATACAGGATGCTATCATTTTTTGACAACACTGTTATTTTAAATGTCAGTGTGGTTTGAACATCATATTGAAGTATAAATAAATGTTGTTCTTTGCGTTTTTGTGAATTACAATGACCTCATAATGTCCGACTATAGATAGCGTGACTAATTTGAAATTTTGTTCGCCTCTTTTTGGTGTGCAGTTGTAAGCCAGCCTGCTGCTTCTAGCCCTACTCCTGTAGCCTCTTCCAGTGTTGAAGAAACCAAGGGTGACACTCCAAAACCCAAGAAAAACAGGTGCTTCATGTGCCGCAAAAGAGTGGGCCTTACAGGTGAGCAGAGCAGCCTAGAGTTACCTGATGCATGTCTTGTGTTGCTATGGTGATCAGAGTGTGATAATAGATTTACTGGATATAGTTTGTAAAATTGTTCTTTTTCTATGCGTCTTTATTTCATCTCACCTGTTCTGGCTTTGATCCCTGAACTTTGTGCTTCCAGGGTTTGACTGTCGCTGTGGCAACCTGTTCTGTGGCATCCATCGATACTCCGACAAGCACAACTGCCCCTATGATTATAAGGCTGAGGCTGCTGCCAAGATCCGTAAAGAGAACCCCGTGGTTGTGGCCGACAAGATCCAGAGAATATAGATTTAACAAAATGGCAGTGTTGGCAACAATGAAACACCTTGACAAAGACTGGAGTATGAGTGCGAACCTTTGAAACGAGCACCGGCATGAGTGGCTAATTGAGGATCGAAAGGACTTGATTTACAAAATTGCAACCTCAAGAAAATAATAGAAAAAAAGAAGAAAAAAAAAATTGAAGAGATCCTGTCTGAGGGAGATGCATGAATGATCACTTTTTTTCTTTTCTTTTTTTTTTTTCTTTGATTCATTAGTTTATGCTGTTTTCTGTGGTGTGACTTTGCCGCTGTTGAGTCCTTCTTTTTTTAAGAATATGTATTGTCTTATTGAGCAGACCAGGCTAAATGTCCAGGATATGCTGTGCTCCTCTCACCCATACCAGGCGCCATTTTGTGCCAAACCGCCACTTTACTTAGACTCTCTGTCAAAAACAGGGAGGTCTATGAAAGCATTCAGACTTCAGAGAAATGGTCCACACAAGTTGCCCCCTCAACCTTAAAACATTTTGTTCAGTGCTCTGTTGGTACTGGAGTCAGTGCCCCCCCTCCCCTGCACAAGAGTGTTTGTTACTTTGTCTTTACTAGCTTTACCTACCTCACAGCTGCTGTGTAAAGCAACGTTGTCTTCCCTTTTACTTTGTCAGCTTTGACCCCAGCAGAGCAGTGGATCATCATGACAGTTGAACTCAGTGACCCTCTGATCAGCTTGCCTCGATAGATGTTGATTGTTTGGTTGTCATGAGACCGTTTCCATTAAACTAAGAGGTATCATGCTAGCTAAAGACAAGTTACTTCACGTTGGCTGAATCTGAGCATTTGCAGTAGATATAACTTTAAACAGGGTTTCCCCAACTGGTTCGAGTTGACTTTGTAATCTGACGCCTGGTGCAGGGCTGTGCGCACCAGTGTGTGGCTTGAGAGGAAGGACGGCACCCTTTCCTGGTGGGCCTGGTGGGTGAATTTAGGCTACAATATTGTAGGGGCATAAATGAATGGAATAAGTGCATGAGTTACTCTTCATCTGCATTAGTATTTCAGAAATATCACTCAACTTTGGGTGTTGGACATTTTATTTGCTGAGACAATTATCTGATATGTTTTAACTTTCTTTTTCTCTCTTTCATTTCCATTGTACTGATGTTGGCGCATGAATTCAGTGCATTTTTGGAATTAGGGGGTTTTTTTTAATGCGCTAACACAACATTCATGTGAGCACAGTGTGTGTGTTGATGTGTGAGTGTGCCCCCCCGTTCCTCAAATCCTTTTTTTAGCTGTGGAGCTACCCGGTTTATCAGCACATGTTTACAGAAGTACAGGAGCATGCCAGAGCTAGACTTAAGAAAAATAATAGAAACCAAGATTAGATGTAACTTCTCATCTGTCTAACAGCTATTGGTCTGTGTGTCTGCTATAGAGCACCATTGAAAAGCGTGTGTGTGTGTGTTATTGTGGGTGTGCATGTGCACATACCTGTGTGAAAGTGTGTTTCCATGGCTGCCTGACACATGTATGTTTGTGATTTGTGTTACTTTCCCCTGTGAGGATGTTTTTTTTGTTTGTTTTTTTCATTTAAATAACTGTATGTATCCGTTTGAGTTTTTCCCCCTTTTCTGACTCTTAGTTATATGCAAATTTGTACAAAAAAGAGAAAAAAAAACAACAAACCGTGTTGATATTTATGTATTACATATAATCTTGCTATCCAGCATTACAACAGAATAGTATCATGTAAATAAAACTGTACAGAGAGACATAACCAAGCCTCACTGTTGTCTTGCACAGCTCACAGTTTCTTTGTATTGTTGGGGTTTCAGTGTGTTTGCTCTCCAGAAGCAATAAACCTTTTATGAACTTTATTATGTGGAAAAAATTATCTGGCCCTATGGGAGTTTAGACAGACTAAAGAGTTTCATAGTACCACAGCTCAATAAACGTAGGATGGTTAAAAGTGAAAACCCAAAACTCATTTCAGTGGCGTCAGGAATAGTGTAGAACTCCAGCTTTACCCCGTTATACCTTACCTTGTCTAACCTGACCTCTGACTATAAACTTCACTCAAGAAGCACGCTCGTCTGGGTCACGCAGGAAGTATTAGTCCCTGGACGCTGGAAGAATGTGATCCTGTTCTACTTTATCTTGGCTTACACTGTACACACACGGCACTCACCGTGCCTATGTTTTGGAGACATTGTGTTTTCACACACTCCTGTCGGGAGATCCAGGACAGTGTGTGTTTGCTGATGGCGTCACAGCAACAGCTGTTCAGACAGCTGAGACGTACTCGTGGTGCTCCTGTGACAAAAAGCTACAAAGATCACATTGTCTGGACACGTCTTGCATATAGTGGAGGATTTCCATTAAATTGCATTTTTAAAGAAATTTATTATGCATTTAATATTCAGCTTACACAATCATGCAGATCATATGCCTGCAAGTGTTGAATAACAGAACAGCAGAACACATTTCATGGCTGATGCTATGACAGATATTAAGAGAACTGACACACTCCATGTATGACAGCTGCAGGCGTTTCTAACGTGTGTGTAGCACATGTGTGGATTTCAACACACACATGCCAGCAGTTAATTTATTTCCACAACGTGTGCTGCTTGTTTATCTGTGTTACTCTCTGTCACAGGGTGTGCCCAAATTTATGTGCAAAGAAGCTGGAAGTTTTAATGGCAGCAGACATACAAAGAGAAACTTGCTATTATCTTTCAAAAATAGCCATAACCACACTATTTGCATCTTCCTGCTTTCCAGTTGTGTTCTCATTTGTCAGTGTCAAAAATTTACCACATTTCCTGAAAGAAAGTTTGCCCAAAACTTGAAATTTTAACTATTTAACATCTCAGAGGGCGAGACACAGAAACAAATGTGAAAAGCTTTGAATAGTGAACATGCATATCAACAGGAAGCAGTTATACATACATTATGACTCAGGAAACAGAGGAGGCCTTCCGTCTAACTCGAACTAGTGGTTTGACGTTGACTGGTTCTTCTCATGAAAGCCAGTGCTGCCATCTGGATGTAAATGCTGGGGAACTGCAACAAATCTGACACACTTAAAAAGCACTCATCCCTATATAATAGGAGCCATGCAGAGTTATGTGCATCATGTTGTGATACAGTAGCCTATATGTGCAATGAATTTATTCAGACAAGTGGAATGGGAAGGTTCCTTCACTTTCATGTTGGACTATTAGTTTGTTGACTTCCATTAAAATTCTTCAGAGGAGTCCAGGCTTTCATAGTGCTGTATGTAATTGTTGGGAATGCAACTGGTGGGCCAGATTTGCCTGAGAAAAGTGTAGCATGTGACCATATATAATTAGAATACTATAACTGATCAAGCACATCAGTATTGGCTTATTCTGGTTTTAGGCAATTGCTTTCTCAATTATATTTTAAGAAATAATAAATTTGTTATACTGTAGTTGTAATGAAGTGAAACATGTCCATACCCACAAGTATCCTGATTAGTTTGGGTCTTCTACGCGGAGTGCTGGTCAAGTTTATAAAAAGGGGCCCAAAGTAGAATGCCACCAAGAACTAGGGAAGTGTATCACTACCTCTCCAGGAAAAGAGAAGAGGGACCTATCAACAGCATAATGTAAAAGGCTTATTGTTCTAACTATATTTTCTTCATGGAATATAATAGAATATACATTTGATAAATGTCATTTCAGTCAAAACAATATCTTTTATTTTATCACAGCATATTATGTATTGAATCAAATTCTGTATTGAATAATCAGATATTGATCTGCTTTAAAATACAGAAAAGAATAAACGTTTTGCACTCTTTGATCAGTGCCTTTTGACTGCAACATCAGCTCAAGCAATGATAGAAAATGTGAGAATCAGCTGGTGTTACCGTTTGGCTTCAACACCTTTGTTTTCATTCAAAACCTTGATATTGTGTCAGTTCATTAAATCTTTGGAAAGATCATTAGTTTTTTGCTCCCCTTCAGACACTCAGCTCACGACTGTATCATGCTGCCAGTGTTCAGCGAGGCAGAAAAGGAACAGATCATTGGAAAGATGGAGTCTGATCAGAAACTGTGACAGATTCTTTACCAGCTACAAGAGACAGACAAGGAGGACATTATGAGAGCAAGACATTCTGTTTTTGAAGTTGTGTTATTTTCCGTTATGCCGCTTGTATGCACTATGATCACCAGGGGGCAGCAGCTAGAGGTATTCAACACAAGATGTTCCACTGGTTCCATCCATCCACTTTCAATAAAGTCCGGTCCTCGAGAGCTACTATCCTGCAATTTTTAGAACATGCCCTCTCCAACACACCTGAATCATATGGCTAATTTTCCTCATGCACATGTCATTCAGCCTTGCAGAGGCTGGTAATGAGCCATTTATTTGATTCAGGTGTGTTGGAGAAGGAATGCAAACAAAGTGTGCAGGATAGTAGCTCTTGAGGACTGGACTTGGGTACCCCTGTTCTATACCATTTATTCCAGTTCACGGTTGTAGAGGAAATGGTACAGGCAGGGAACATCCTGGACAAGTCCCCAGTTCATCGCAGGGCTTGTTCCACAGGTTGTTTGTTCAATATAAACTAAACAGACAGGTGAGGTTTGTTTAACATAAAAATGTTCTTCTACATTCATCTATCGTAGGTTCTTAAATGCTTTAAAAGTTAGCAGTACAACAACAATATATATATATATATATATATATATATATATATATATATATATATTCAAATTAGTTCTGTTATTATCGTTCACTTTTGGTTCAACAATACTTACAACGTATAACATCTGAGGCCATATTTCTTGAATCTTTAAACAAGACGACATTTGCACAGCAGTTGGGGAGGTCTTACTTAATCCAGGTGGAGGTCCAAGACTGAGGTGAGATAGCTGGCAGTGGGGTAAACAGGCAGGTGATGAATCCAGGGCTGAAGTGACAGTAGTGGAAGGTATCTGGAAATTGAAGCAGAATGAACACAGTCTGTTGCATTCCAGGGGGTAAGTTGCAGCATAAGGCAGCGAGACAATCTGGTGAAGTTTGGCTGGTCCTGCAGGTCCTTCAGCAGGCAGCTGATGGTCTTGGTTGCAAGCAGGTGATGTCCATCAGGAGGCCAGACTCTGGCTCTGCCCTGGGTCTCCTGGAGTCTGCTCAGCCCCACCTAAGCTCAGAACACAACACCACAGCAAGCAAGTTCATGACAGTAACCATATAAACACAAAAGGTACAAAGAATTGCACAGTCCTATGGTTGACAGTCTTGTGTTTAAAAATGTCCAGAAAGTAAAAATCCCCAGTTGTTCTAACCCGGGGTGCCCATCCGGTCCTTGAGAGCTACTATCCTTTAGTTTTTAGAGTATACCCTCTCCAATACATCTGATCCAAATGGCTAATTCCCTCACCACATGCCATTCAGCTCTGCAGAGGCCGGGTAACGAGCCATTCATTTGATTCAGGTGTGTTGGAGACTGGATGCAACCAAAAAGTGCAGAATAGTAGCTCCCGGATTGGACTTGGGCACTCCTGTTCTGATCAATCACTAAATCAACTCAATTAAATTAGCACAGCTCTTCTGCCAGGTCGATGAGCTCATAAGTGAAAACATCTGTTCTAAATGTACAGACAGATCCAAAAATGGGGCATGACTTTTTCTTTATGGCACCAAGATTGTCCACCACTGCACAGATGACAATATACGTAGAAAAAACATTTGTGGCCTGTATAGTATAAGATTTATGGCACAAACAAGCACAACATAAACAGCATTAACAAAGTTAAAGTCACACTCGCTTTTGGTTTACTTGTTCATTGCTTGACATTCCCTTAGAGAGGAAACCAAAAAGTACACATGAGACTGATTTCTCACTTAATTACAAACATTAGTTTTTCTCCTGCTGCAATCCTCTGTATTCATCAGGATGCCGTGCAGATCTGATTGGGTATGACCAGTTATCAGTCTGTCTGTTGAAGGCACCCTTCATGACATGAACACTGGATGAATGGAATGCCCTTTGTGAGTCATCCCAACCTTTATTTTTGATATTCATAAGGAAAAGTGATTCCTCAGGGAGAGAGTGAGAAAATTTCATGATGATAACTTGGAGGCAATGGACGTTGATCATGAGGAGGCAAATCAACATTTTTGTCATGTTTCTCCTCTGCAGGTCAAGCTGCATAGTTGCACCAGCAATGGGTACTCACAAACACCTTGAAGGCTACTTCAGGATCAGTGCAAACATGGGTTGTGACCAGGAGTTCAAGCTCAGCATAGATGTGAAAGAAGCTGACAGCAGAGAGGATCGAAAGTGAATCAGACTAAGAACTTCATTACTACGTTATTCTGATTCAGATTCATAAACTTCCTCATCAAATTCTTTGCAAGCCTGTTAATGAGCCAATCATTTGATTCAGGTGTGGAAAAATTAGGGTTGTCTCCAAGACAGGCAGGGCAGTGGGTCCTGGGGACCGGAGGTGGGAAACACTGCTGTAGATATTCAACCTGATTTGTTTCTTGACTTTGATTGTAAGCATGTCACAATCATCCCTGCTCCTACAAAAAATTGGTATGGTTTTAGTACAGACTTAATGTTGAGGGGAAACCATAGAGTGTATCCTTTAATAAAAGATAGTACATAGTAAAACAGGTAAAACAGAAACATCTGTCGTTTTTTTTTTCTTTTTTCTTTTTCGTATTGAGGTTTTTAGTTTTTATATTTATTTCTATAAACATTTTCAATAAATGTTCATTAAGACAGCAGTAACCTCTGTATAGAAACTGGTATGACATGTTCATGAACATACTCTAAATCAGGGGTGTCCAGCTCTGGTCCTGGAGGGCCACAATCCTGCAGGTTTTCCATGTCTCCCTTCTCCAGCACACACCTGACTCAAATTCATAGGCTTTTAGATTCATTTAATTTGAGTCAGCTGTGCTGGTGCAAGGAGGCATGGAAAACCGTAAGAACAGCGGCCCTTGAGGACCGACTTTGGACACCACTGCTCTAAATACAAGCAGAAATGCGCACAGAATATTTGATAAAACTGATTAAACAGATAGATATGGTAGTTTTTGATATAAAAGTAAGCTTTAAAGAATTCCTCTAAGTGCTTATTTGCAACAATAAATGGAATTGCTGGATCGTTTATTAAATTTTCTTTGCATTATTACAGAGCCATAAATAAATAAATAAATATAAATAAATAAATTAATAAATAAATTTCTAGGCGCTACTTAGTTTTTTGTCTCTTCTGTCTTCATGTATTTGACACCGGAAGAGGAAATGTGCTGCAGCCTGTGCGCTCGTGCTAGCGCATTGTTACGTCGGTGAAACGGATTGTGTTGTAACTCGGAGATTTTGAAAATAGACTCATGTCAAAAACATAAATATTTTACCGATGATCCCGGCATTTTAATGAAAAATACAGAGTAGATTTAACTCTGTGAACCTTTTAGAGTCGACGGCTTATTTATATAGTGCAGTTTAACCAGAGAGAAAACTCGCACCATGGCGGATGTTACTGCTCGTAGCCTGCAGTATGAGTACAAAGCGGTAAGTGCTAAGTAGGTTTTGAAATACATTAATAGCCTTTGTAATATTGGAAGTCTTCATGCAATGTTACGTTAGCAAACTACTGAAACCTACCCTTGTTTATGTAGCCACTATAGCTGCTAACAGCATTTAGCTAGCTTGTAGCAACATGCCGCGCTGAACTGACGTCTATTTTTTTCCTGTATTGGGTTGGTAGAACTCGAACTTGGTGTTGCAAGCTGATCGATCTCTGATCGACCGCACACGGAGAGATGAACCCACCGGAGAGGTATTGTCTCTGGTGGGGAAACTGGAAGGGACCAAAATGGGTGACAAGGCTCAGAGGACCAAACCACAGAAGCTGGAGGAAAGACGAGAGAAGTCAGTGCACCTGAAACTTTTTTGTTTGTCAAATTTAACGTGCTGCATTTATAATTGTTGGTCAGTTATCACAAGTTGAGTTCAAGGAAACACATGTTTTTATTTCTGCACAGCATGTGGTAATCTAGAATCTTAAAAAAATGTTACGAAATGAAAATTATAGATTAATATGAAATTCCTCTTTACCAATCATGACATAGCTGCCTGATTGAAGAATTGTCTCACCACAGTAGGCATAATCATCAGAATCTGTTCAGATGGATAAAACAAACAGAAATCTAATGTTAATCCTAATACTAGTATCTTTTGTTTGTTTGTTTTTTGTTGTTGAATTTGCTGACACTGACGTGTATTTTGATACTGTAAATCATCCTGTTTTTTCACTACAATTGTTCTGGTACCTGTTAACTTTAATCTTGTTCATTTATGTTTTACTGTCCAAACAGGAGACGAAAAAGAGATGATGACAGGCACGATATCAATAAAATGAAAGGCTTTACCCTCCTGTCTGAAGGCATTGATGAAATGGTGGGCATTGTGTACAAGCCTAAAACCAAAGAAACCAGAGAGACCTATGAGGTGTTGCTGAGCTTCATCCATGCTGCTTTGGGAGATCAGGTTAGCAAATGTTACAAAAACTGTATTTAAAATTAAGCTTGTACTGAGGATTGTTAGCCAACACTTGAAATGTCACTTCACTTTATTTCCTGCAGCCACGTGATATTTTGTGTGGAGCAGCTGATGAAGTATTAGCAGTGCTGAAGAACGACAAAATGAGGGATAAAGAGAGGCGTCGTGAGGTTGAGCAGCTTCTTGGGCCCTCGGATGACACACGTTATCATGTGTTGGTCAACTTGGGAAAGAAAATCACAGACTATGGAGGAGACAAGGACTTGCAGAATATGGGTATCTACATAAACACTAATGTTGATTTTTAAAAAGTACTTTTTTGACAATCTTTTGTTTTTCATTTTTATGAAAATGTTTTAAGTTAAGAACATTTTATCATTTATCCACAGATGACAACATTGATGAAACATATGGTGTCAACGTGCAATTTGAATCAGACGAGGAGGTGATGGTTTTGTCTTTTGTGTTTTCTGTTGGCTGTAAGATACATAGGCCTTCATGAAATATAGATATTTGCTTGGTCTGAAATGTGACATTTAGAACTTGAAGACTTGTAAGCTTTGAAAACTTGTAAAATGTTTAGTTTGTTTTATTTGTGTCACTGGTAAATTATCTTGCACTATAGGTGGGGGATGAGGACCAGTATGGTGAAGTAAATGAAGACTCAGAGGATGACAGTGAAGGAGAGGAGGCGGTTGTAACCACCACACTTTCAGCCAACGTAAGGGCAAAATCAGTATCATTGTCAGCTCTTTCTCTGGAGTATTTCATGCAATGTTTTTATTCAGAATCAAAACTAATAAAATTCTCTTTGTATAGCTTGGCGAAACAGGTGATGTGATGACTGTAAAGAAAAAAGATTTACACCCTCGGGACATCGATGCTTTTTGGCTTCAGCGTCAGCTCAGCCGTTTCTATGATGATGCCATTGTCTCACAAAAAAAGGCTGATGAAGTCTTGGAAATCCTCAAGGTATGTGTTCCCCTTTAGCTGGTTTTGTTTAGAGTAGATGCACGTATATTTTTTTAAATCCTCTGATCCATGTTATCCCTGTAATTCCACAGACTGCCAGTGATGACAGAGAATGTGAGAATCAGCTGGTGTTGCTTTTGGGTTTCAACACTTTTGATTTCATTAAAATCCTCCGTCAGCACCGACGTATGAGTAAGTTCTGCTAATTGACTAACAATGTCAGGTTTTCATTTATTCATTCATTCTATTTTTGGGGGGGGCAAGATGCTTAATATATTTGCTTCCCTCCTGACACAGTTCAGTATTGTACCATGCTGGCCAGTGCTCAGAGTGAGGCAGAAAAGGAGCGGATTATAGGAAAGATGGAATCTGATCAAGAACTGTCAAAGATTCTCTACCAGCTACAAGAGACAGAGAAAGAGGACATCATCAGAGTAAGACTTCTTTTCTGTACAGTTCTGTCAACTGTTTCGATACCTATGACTTTATTGGTTTGGTAAAGTTTATTCTGACTTCTTTTCATACCCCACTTTTTTTTTTCTCCTGAGGGTACGCACAAGAATTAGATTTGTCTGTATTTGTGTTCACGTGCATGTGTGAGGTGGTGTGTGATGTTTAACTCTAAACATTTAAGGAAGGGAGGCAAGCAACTCAAACCAAAAGATACTTGCTACTGCTGGCCAAATGCATATTATTTCTACCGTATACAGTTTGTACCGTCTGCCTCTATTGATAGTTTTCAATCACATGACTTGCCGGGAGCCCTGGTGGGCAAAGGATGACGGGGCAGCAGACTCTCGGCTGACAGACGAGAATAGTTGTTTAAATCACCTGTCAATCGCAGAGAAGGAAAGATGCAGAAATAAGATGGAAGTGTTGGAAACTTGTGACCCATAAAGAGAAGTAACTGCTGTATATAAGCCATTAAACATCGCCACGTTCCTGCCACACCTACATTCAGCAATTTTTACATCTGTTAGGAACCCGTCATCGTACACTGGGGCGGTCAAAATTGCTCCAAAATGACGTTTGAATATTTGCTCTAAAATAAACACATAATTCAAATAAATTCGAAAATCCAATTGAGCAATGTGCCAACAGGAGGACAAACTAATAATAATAATGATAAAAAAAAATATTATTAATCCCAATTTGTGTGCCAATTAGGAAATTTATTCTCTGCATTTAACCCATCTCAGGTTGAACCTGAGAGCAGTGGGCTGCTAATTAAAGCGCCCGGGGAGCAGTTGGTGGGGGTACAAGACATAATAACGACATAATACACAACATAACTACTTGTACACACTAATCCGACGAGCATTTTGTTTGTTTGTTCATGATCTGTTTGTGTTTGTGACTGAACTGTTAATTTTCTGGTCCCAACGTTGCCCTGATCAGAGCAAATAACGTTATATTTCACAATATCTCCCTGATAAGTCATTAACTCGCAGCAACACCACAGCTGTCTCTGTTAGCATTAGCTACCATAATAACGTTATGCGGTGCGTCATTTTCAAGAGCATAGATACATGAAATAAAGTGTCAGATTAATGAGTGTTCACCAAAATTTACCGTGTTTTTATTGTTGGGGATTAAATTCAGTGTTTTCTCTGCTCTGGCAGCGAGTTATTCCTCCTCTGCTCTGTTTGTCCGATATTCCTCCCTCATACGAACACACTGACATCAGTGGACTAAGCAGCACCGTCCACTTTTGTCACAAACAGCAGCATCTTCATGAAATAAATGTCCATCATCTTCTTATTCACTTATTACCACAATTAGTTTTCCACTGCTGTTCCAACATCCAGGAATGCGACATTACTTCTAGATTTCCTCCATATTATTAAGAAAAAAAGTCAGATTCTAATCTGTTCTAATTACACATGTACAGAAAGGCCCCCCAGAAAATGGGGGACGGTCTAGTAGTGGCGTTTGGCTGGGTTAGTCTATAGGTATTTTTTTTATGTTTATTTCAATATTAACATCTTTAACAATGCCCAGGAAATTAACGCTCCCAAATAAATGGCCCCTGGTAGATCTAAAAGTTGGAGGATTGTGGCGCTCGAGGACCGAATTTGGCCATCCCTGCCATATTGTATCTGAAATCTCCTCCCATCTTTTCCTACAAATGTACATAATATAGTGGACTACATCGTATACACTATGTAGAGAATAGGGAGGGAGTGGATGATTTCAAATACAGATAATATGTAAGTCTCCTGCTGACGTACAGATCGACCTTCATGTCATTGCTTGTTCCAGCTGTTTATTTTGAAACAAGTTTTTATTTTTGAAATGGACTGAATTTTCTACTTTTGACATCCTTCTTCCTGCCATACATCACTAATTCGGCTGCAGCAAGCGCAGAAATTAGACCTGAAGCCAAAGCATTCGCTTTGTTTTGTGCACTGCACCCTCGGTGCTTCGGCTGGTGGGAAAGACTTCATCTGATGAGGTGGCTGCCAAATATTTTGTCGAAGATTCGTCTCTATAACACGGGCTAGCTAATAGCTAACATCAACTCATTAGGATGACGGCGGGTGGCTGGTCGCCTCGATATGACAACAAACTGCATCAACACATATACACAAGGTTTTATTTATGGCTAAAACTACACTAACTATATACAGATGAATGAAGGTGTGGGCATTACTGACTGCAACTAGATTAGGGGCTGGTGGAGAGGCTACTATGGTTTGCTGTACCCAGTGACAGAGGTGCGTTTGATGGAGCTGATTCACGGATTTCTCCACTAAGGGTGTCTTCATAGGACAGAATGCCTTAAAAACACAACCCTGACTTTTGTGCACCCAATCACAAAACAACCATCTGGGATTTTCCAGTAGGGTAACTGTGTGTTTCTCTGGCTTGTTCTAACCCTGTAGGTGGCGGCAAGAGGGCTTTTTGCCCATCAGGGGGGCATTCCCTGCAGACCGTGACACAAAATAACTATTAATTGTGACCTCAGCAACACTATTATCATTATTTTCAATTGGGCCGCTGAGTTGTTCTATTTAAATTAGGGATGGAGTGATTTTCGATCAGATCGTCTGTTGGCGATCAAAGGGGAGGAGCATGATCTTTTTTTTCAAATTACGATCTTTAAGGCGATCTTTAATTAATTTACTTCCATAAGACGTTAAAGAAAAAATCTCTAGAACTGCGCTCTACTGTGTAGGCTGCTTAAAATGTTTCTTATAGAGCACCATGTCTGCATACAGAGTCCTTGATCTGCGCAGCTGGGGAGTGAATATTAAACTCTCAATTACGCCATTGTCTCTTTTTCCTTCTCGCTTTTTTTTTTTTTTTAAGTGCATGCCGCAGAGGCAAACTCTCTTTGTCTCCTGTCCTTCATCTTCTTGCTTGTTTACCAAACACTTCCCTGCATCACAAGTGGTTGATTATTGTCTTTCTTTTTAGTCACAAAAGAAATAATTCATGTATAAATTAAATTGAGACATCAGCGTAAAGAAAATACTACTCCCAAATAACCAAACCAAAATTAAACTTTGAGTTACAGACACTTATATCTTACACAGACTAAATGAATAAGTAAATAAGTGACTGCTTACAGCTGCCAACATAGTTGTCACTTAAAACAAGGAGCCTATAGTGGAAATTATTTGCTGAGAGGAGGCTCAGGCAGATGTGGTGCAAAAACCACCAGGTGATTTTTTAAAAATTATAATTTTTTTTTAGTTATGATGATGATATGGTGCACAGCTTCTCAGGCAATCGGCTCACCTGTCAGCAAATGACAGAGACCACGATTAAATGACCGGAAGACGGGGCCGATTTCACATCCCTAATTTAAATTACAGCAAACAAACTGCAATAAGTCGGATGGTTTATGGAGCAAACAGGCACAATATAAACAACATTAAAAAGGAAAAACTAATTTGATAACATGCTATTGTTTATTTGCACTCAGAGGGAAAACCATAAAGGGACACAGACAAGACAGTTTTCATATTAAACTAATGACAAATGTTAGTTTTTCCACTGCAACACTTTCTTCCTCTAGTGTAAATTATGTGATCATAGGGATGCGGGGTAGTTCTGATTGGGTAATGATCAAGTAGTCAATTTTGTCCATCTATGGAGGTCACACTTCATTACATGAACACTGTGAATTAAATTCCTTTTGTAGGTCATCACAGGCTTTATTTTTGATGTTCTGTAGGAAGAGCGATCCCGCAGAGAGAGGGTGAGGAAGTCTCGTGTTGATGACTTGGAAGCGATGGACATCGACCATGGAGAGGTACATAATTTTTTCAGTGTTTACAACATACTTCATGCAGTTACAGTCACTGCTTTTAATGTTTTGCTGTGGAAGAGACCCTTCAGCAAGCCAAAATGTACATAATATTCATGTTGAAGAGTGGTATTTAACACCCATTTCTCTTATTTTACAGTCAGTGGTGCCTCGACAGGTTCTGGATCTGGAGGACCTAGCTTTCACTCAGGGCAGCCATTTCATGGCCAACAAGCGTTGCCAGCTGCCAGATGGCTCTTTTCGCAAACAGCGTAAAGGTTATGAAGAAGTCCATGTCCCTGCCCTGAAACCCAAACCCTTTGCTGAGGATGAGGTTTGTTGATAGGTGTCTAACAGAGGAATATTTCTTATAGCCTCAATTTAAATCCATTGAGTAAAATGTTCCCTTCAGCATATTCATGTTACACTCAATGTATTGTTGTGTTATCAGGTTCTCGTTGCCATTGACAAGTTGCCCAAGTACGCCCAGGCTGGATTTGAAGGGTTCAAAACTCTAAATCGTATTCAGAGCAAGCTGTTCAAGACAACAATGGAGACAGATGAAAACCTGCTTGTGTGTGCACCTACGGTAAGAAAACGTTTATTGCAAAAAGCATTGCCACAGTTGTCCGTAAGTG
Organism: Atherinomorus stipes; assembly: GCA_023101725.1. Classification (NCBI taxonomy): domain Eukaryota; kingdom Metazoa; phylum Chordata; class Actinopteri; order Atheriniformes; family Atherinidae; genus Atherinomorus; species Atherinomorus stipes. Next base: position 243,193 of record JALJCO010008002.1, on the reverse strand, counting down.
TACCATTACCTTTAATGTGGGTATTTGTTTTGTACACAGGGAGCTGGTAAGACCAATGTTGCCCTGATGGCAATGCTGAGAGAAATTGGCAAGCACATAAACATGGATGGCACAATCAATGTGGATGACTTCAAAATTATCTACATTGCACCCATGCGCTCACTTGTACAGGAGATGGTGGGAAGTTTTAGCAAGGTGAGCTTAGTCTCTCTTCTTAGGAATGTTTCTTAGACTCCTGGAAGACATTTTAAGGTATTCTTAATGCAGATTTTCCAACTCTGGATGCCATTTTTCCTTTACTAGAGATTGGCAAGCTATGGGATCACAGTGTCTGAGCTGACAGGAGACCACCAGCTCTGCAAAGAGGAGATTAATGCCACTCAAATCATCGTCTGCACCCCTGAAAAATGGGACATCATCACTCGTAAAGGCGGAGAGCGCACCTATACCCAACTTGTGCGCCTCATTATCATTGTAAGTTAGATTAAGCACATGTCAAATTGAATTTGATGTAAAACTCAGCTGGTCACCAAGTAAATGTTCGTTGCTAAGGACGAAATCCACCTGCTGCATGATGACCGTGGGCCCGTGTTGGAATCTCTGGTGGCAAGAACCATTCGGAATGTGGAGTTGACACAGGAAGACGTACGTCTCCTGGGCCTCAGTGCTACACTGCCCAACTATGAAGATGTTGCTACCTGTCTGCGTGTTGATCCAGCTAAAGGACTCTTCTATTTTGACAACAGGTATGTCGTTGGGAGATCAGTCATAATTGGAGAAAAGTCTGAGAAGTCTTATTTCATTTCTCTGTTTGCATCACCCTCTCTGTTTCCTGCACTGTTCTATTTGGCCTGTAGTTTCCGCCCTGTGCCCCTGGAGCAGACTTATGTTGGAATCACAGAGAAAAAGGCCATCAAGCGTTTCCAGATCATGAATGAGATTGTTTATGAAAAGATAATGGAGCATGCTGGGAAAAACCAGGTGAGTTCTGTCTGATTTGTGGCTCATAATTCAAGAGGAATGAATTTTTATTAGCAATGATGTAAAATTCTCCTACAGCAAATATCATGCTCTAACACTTGTTGACCATGAACTAAGTTATGACAGAATGCATCTAAATCTGGGAAACTATTAACATTTACTTGCTCCCAATAGGTTCTAGTGTTTGTCCACTCCAGGAAGGAAACAGGAAAAACTGCCAGGGCCATTAGGGACATGTGTTTGGAGAAAGACACTCTGGGACTTTTCCTCAGAGAAGGTTCTGCATCCACTGAAGTGTTGAGAACTGAGGCAGAGCAATGCAAGGTGAGATGACATTACAAATCTGAAGATTCAAAAATGGTTTTCATGATGAGCTCTTGGATCAAAGAGATGGATTGAACTTTTTTCTAGAACCTTGAGCTGAAGGATTTGCTCCCTTATGGCTTCGCTATCCATCATGCTGGCATGACGAGAGTCGACCGTACACTGGTGGAGGATTTGTTTGCTGATCGACACATCCAGGTCCTGGTGTCTACAGCTACTCTAGCTTGGGGTGTCAACTTGCCAGCACATACTGTCATCATCAAAGGAACTCAAGTTTACAGTCCAGAGAAGGGTAGATGGACAGAGCTGGGCGCTTTGGACATCTTACAGGTCAGTCTGTACCTACTTCTTAGCATCAATGAAGTCTTCTGTCATTTGTACACCCACTGACAGTTACAACACTTAACTAATTATGTCTGATTGCAGATGCTGGGTCGAGCTGGTCGCCCTCAGTATGACACTAAAGGAGAGGGAATCCTGATCACATCCCATGGAGAGCTGCAGTATTATCTGTCCCTGCTCAACCAGCAGCTGCCCATAGAGAGTCAGATGGTGGGCAAGTTACCAGACATGCTCAATGCAGAGATAGTGCTGGGCAATGTGCAGAACGTCAAGGTTAGTCATGTGCATGTGCAAGCAAATGAAGTGGAGCACAGATTTTTTTTTTTTTTTTTTTTTCCCTGTTAATTAACTACTCTCTTTTTGCACAGGATGCTGTAAACTGGCTCGGCTATACATATTTGTATGTGCGCATGCTCCGCAATCCCACCCTCTACGGCGTCTCTCATGATGACCGGAGTTCAGACCCTCTGTTGGAGAGGCGCAGGATCGACCTGGTGCACACAGCAGCTAGCGTCCTTGACAAGAACAGCCTCATCAAATATGACAAGAGGACCGGCAGCTTCCAGGTATATGCATACGACGCGTGCTGAGAATAGCTTTTATTTGTTTAGCTTTATCTTTCCAGTGGTGGCAGATTCATGATAACTTGCATTACCATTTTTACAATAAACTTTTTTGTTTGTTTGTTTTTTTGTTTCCCCAAAGGTTACAGACCTTGGACGCATTGCCAGTCACTTCTACATCACTCATGACTCAATTCAGACCTACAACCAGCTGCTGAAACCCACACTCAGCGAGATTGAACTCTTCAGAGTCTTTTCACTTTCCTCTGAGTTCAGGAACATCACCGTGAGAGAGGTATCGTAACTCTGTCTAGAAAAATGTTAGATTTTAACTTTGGGTTTAAATTCACCACAAACACAAAGTCCTTTTCATCAAAAATGATGTTGGGAATCTTTGTTATTTAGGAGGAAAAACTGGAACTTCAGAAACTGCTGGAAAGAGTCCCAATTCCTGTGAAGGAGAGCATTGAGGAGCCGAGTGCCAAGGTAACATTCAGCCAAGTTTGTCAAACTAAAATTAAATGGGACATAAGCGAATGGGATGAAGATTCTAGATGAAACAACATTTTCTAATTGAATTAAAGTTTATTCTTTTCAGGTTCAAAAGTTTTTGATGTCTTTTTTTTAATGCACATAAATGGTAATAACAGTTGAAAAATATAAACTTAATAATACTAAATGTATTCTTTATTCTCATTTTAGATTAATGTGCTGCTCCAGGCATACATCTCTCAGCTTAAACTTGAAGGCTTTGCTCTCATGGCGGACATGGTGTATGTCACACAGGTACAGCAAAATCTGCTTCTATTATTTTTTTTCAGGACTTAACAGTGGGTACAAAAAGTGTACACAACTGTTAAAATGCCAGGTTTTTGTAATGTTAAAATCAGACCACAAGGTTGTGCCCACTGACACAGCCAGCTTATTTTATGTTCTGTAGTATTTCTATCTTTTCCCCTAACAGGTTTTTTGTTTTTTAATAGAATGGCACAGACTATAGGTCACATTAGAGGTGGGAAAAGTTAAGACGCAGCATGGTTTTATTTTTAGGCCTAGTCCACACGGAGTTGAAGCCGGTTTAGGTGTGAAACCGATAGCAGAAATCCGGGGAAAGGTTTCACCATCCCCATGAAACCGCTGTAGTACATCCTACAAGGCTGTGGGTGGCGCTATGGTGACTAAGGTGTAACGCCCAAACCTAGAACAAGAGACAGTGAATGAGCAGATAAAGACTCACCGCGTATCGCTGGAAATCAACAAAGGAAAAGGAAGAGCAGAAGGGCTGAGGATTTACAAGGCAATCGCTAAAGTTTTCTACACAGTTGAAAACAGTCGCTCACCGACGCCATTGCTGTTTTGAATTTTTTTTTTCAATGAACTTTGTTGTTTTTGTCAACGAGACCAACGTGCGTTGTCACACTGATGTCATACCCCCCTAGTGAGGATAATAGGGCAGATATCTTAAATTTTTTGCCGGTTTTGCTGTAATTTGGCGCCGTGTGGACGGCCCCTTAAACATCATGAAAACCCTGGCATTTTAAAAAGGATTTATATAACTTTTTATTCTCTCTATATGTTGCATCAAGCATTTTCCCAGTATTTTTTAGGGACCAAAGTGTGTTGTAAAACATTAACTGATAAGTAAAAATTTCCCCATGGGCTTTGTGTTTGTGAAGTTTATTTTCCTATGTATCTTCCTTCAGAGTGCTGGACGTTTAATGCGGGCCATATTTGAGATTGTGTTAAACCGAGGCTGGGCTCAACTCACAGACAAGACCATGAATCTGTGCAAAATGATTGACAAGAGAATGTAAGCATACGTTTCTACCTGAATGATCATGTTTCCTGTGCCAAGGCAAGCTGCTGATAGTTTGCATTGCCAATCTCCCCAGGTGGCAGTCAATGTCTCCTCTGAGGCAGTTCAAGAAGCTGCCAGAGGAAGTGATCAAAAAGATTGAGAAGAAAAACTTCCCCTTTGAGCGTCTTTATGATCTCAACCACAATGAGATTGGTGAGTTTCTTTCCCACCATGACATGTCTAGTGAAGTGTTTCCTCCACCTGCAGAGGAGTGAGAAGCCTGTGATATGCTTTGTTTGTTCAGGTGAGCTGATCCGAATGCCAAAGATGGGAAAGACCATTCACAAATATGTCCACCAGTTCCCAAGACTGGACCTAGCTGTCCATATACAGCCTATCACTCGCTCCACACTCAAAGTGGAACTCACCATCACACCTGACTTCCAGTGGGATGACAAGGTCAGTGACTGGACAAATGATGTAGTGAAATGTGCCATCGTTTCCAAGCCTGCTAATACTGTTGATCCCGCTTAGATTCACGGGTCCTCTGAAGCTTTCTGGATCCTGGTTGAAGATGTGGATAGTGAAGTCATCCTCCACCACGAGTATTTCCTCCTCAAAGCCAAGTATGCCCAGGATGAGCATCTTGTGACTTTCTTTGTCCCAGTGTTCGAGCCTCTGCCGCCGCAGTACTTCATCCGTGTTGTCTCAGACCGATGGCTCTGTAAGCAGCTTGAGTGGAACATGTTGCAAAATTCTTATGCTCTTCATCTCAGTACCTGAACTTTTATTTATTTATATATATATATATATATAAAATTTTGTTTTCTCTCAGCCTGTGAGACTCAGCTCCCAGTATCCTTCCGTCACCTCATCTTACCAGAGAAATACCCCCCACCCACTGAGCTGCTGGACCTGCAGCCTCTGCCTGTCACTGCTCTCAGGAACTCTGCCTTTGAGGCACTTTACCAGAACAAGTTCTCCATCTTCAACCCCATTCAGACACAAGGTACAGAATCAGGAAAAATACTCTCAATTCTTCATATTACATCTTCAATGTTTAAACTTTTACATCCTCCCAGGAAGCTATCTGGTTTACTTTCTTAAATTTAAAGGGTGCTCAGATACTCACTCATTTCACTTTCTGATTTTTTTTTTTTTTCTGTTCTTCCAGTCTTCAATGCTGTCTACAACAGTGATGATAACGTGTTCGTGGGTGCTCCCACCGGCAGTGGAAAGACCATCTGTGCAGAGTTTGCCATTCTGAGAATGCTGCTGCACAACGCAGAAGGTCGTTGTGTCTACATCACTCCGATGGAGGCACTGGCTGAGCAGGTATGACGCTGACCGGCTGCTTCCCAAAACCCAGCATATGTTGTTTCCATGATCGTGTCAGGAAGAATGCACACAATGTTTTTACTTTACCTGTGTTCTTAGAAGCATATTTCTTGTCCTTCAGGTGTTTGTGGACTGGCACCAGAAGTTCCAGGATGTCCTGAACAAGAAGGTGGTCCTTCTCACAGGGGAGACTAGCACAGATCTGAAGCTTTTGGGAAAGGGTGACATTATTGTCAGTACCCCTGACAAATGGGACATCCTGTCTCGTCGCTGGAAACAGAGGAAGAACGTCCAGAACGTCAGCCTTTTCATTGTGGATGAGGCACATCTTATTGGAGGAGAAAATGGAGTAAGAATACAATACGACTCAATTCTGTGTTTTATTAGGTTTAAAATGTGGTCAATTTCATGATGATGTCACTTTTTTTCTTTTGATTAGCCTGTGTTGGAGGTCATCTGCTCTAGGATGAGATACATCTCCTCTCAGATTGAGCGTCCCATCCGCATTGTGGCCCTAAGCTCATCTTTGTCCAATGCCAAAGATGTGGCCCACTGGCTGGGCTGCAGTACCACAGCTACTTTCAACTTCCATCCCAATGTCAGACCTGTACCGCTGGAGCTGCACATCCAGGTCTGTAAACCATGAGCCAGTCTTTAAAGCTTTGTACACAAAGTTGCCGACAGTCATATATGTATAAATGTTCCTGGTTTGCCATTAACTGTTCTGGTCACTGTAGGGTTTCAACGTGAGCCACACTCAGACTCGCCTGCTGTCGATGGCTAAGCCCGTATATCACGCCATTATGAAGCACTCTCCTTCCAAGCCTGCAGTGGTGTTCGTCCCATCCCGCAGACAAACTCGCCTCACTGCCATTGACATCCTCACGTTCTGTGCTGCTGATGTGGTTCCTCAGAGGTCAGTCACTGCTGTGAGACTGTGTCCAAAAGTCACAGGAAAGCCTGGCATTTTTTTTGTTGTTTTTTCTGGGATTACAATATGGTGATAAAGATTAAATTTGGTTCTGTAGGTTCTTGCATTGCACGGAGAAAGACCTGGCACCATTCCTGGAGAAGTTAAACGATCCAACTTTGAAAGAGACTCTGGCCAACGGTGTAGGATACCTGCACGAAGGCCTGTCTGCAACTGAACGCAAAATAGTGGAGCAGCTCTTCAACTCTGGTAAGAGTCACTTCAGCCATATGTTCCAGAAACAGCAAGAAGATTAAGGACTTAATACATTAACAGAGATGAAAAATGCTTTCTGATCATTTAAATACAGGTGCTGTTCAAGTGGTGGTATCTTCACGTTCCCTCTGCTGGGGCATCAACATCTCTGCACACCTTGTCATTGTCATGGACACCCAGTACTACAACGGGAAAATACATGCGTAAGCCTCTTGCAAATTTAACTAGCAATAGTCTGAAAAGAATTGACTATATTATTGATGCATATGGTATTCTCCTCTTCTCAGGTATGTGGACTATCCCATATACGATGTCCTCCAGATGGTGGGCAAGGCAAACAGGCCTATGCTAGATGATGAGGGACGCTGTGTCATTATGTGTCAAGGCTCAAAGAAGGTAGACAAATATCTGATATTTTTGTTATGTCTTGAAAATGTACATTATAGAGCAAACACAACAGCTTATGTCTTTTCTTTAAAGGACTTCTTCAAGAAGTTCCTATATGAGCCACTGCCAGTGGAGTCTCACTTGGATCACTGTCTCCACGACCACTTCAATGCTGAGATTGTCACCAAGACGGTGGAGAACAAGCAGGACGCTGTTGACTACCTGACATGGACATTCCTCTATCGCCGTATGACGCAAAACCCCAACTACTACAACCTTCAAGGTGAGGACAGGGGTGAATTGTGGTTGCAAGTGTGTATAACAACTTGCAGCTATTAAATGTTATGTGCCATGGGTACTTTCATCCTATCAGGCATGTCCCATCGTCACCTGTCTGATCACCTTTCTGAGCTGGTGGAAAACACTTTACATGACCTGGAGCAGTCCAAATGCATCAGCATTGAGGATGAAATGGACGTTGCGCCACTTAATTTGGGCATGATTGCAGCCTACTATTACATCAACTACACCACCATCGGTTTGTACCAGTACTTGCTTGACTGCCATGTTTGGAGAACTTTTCTTTCTAAATTAATGTCAAATTTCACTGTGTTGATTTGCTCTTGTGTTGTACAGAGTTGTTCAGCATGTCCCTGAATGCGAAGACAAAGATCCGTGGGTTAATCGAGATCATCTCTAATGCTGCTGAGTACAAGAACATTCCCATCAGGCACCATGAGGATGCCCTTCTCAGACAGGTAAGGGACTGCATTAACACTTCTCAAACGTTTGTATTGTTTTATGGTAACATTAATGGGTCTTTAACAAGGTTGTTGGATAAAAATATGTTTTATTGGCTTACTTTTGGATTTCAGCTTGCGCAGAAGGTGCCTCACAAACTGAACAATCCTAAATTCAACGATCCCCACGTTAAGACAAACCTGCTGCTGCAAGCTCATCTGTCAAGGATGCAGCTCAGTGCTGAACTCCAGTCAGACACTGAAGAGATCCTGAGCAAGGTTCAGATTTCTGACTTTTTTCTAGTCTGTATTCTGCATTCGTCTCCTTTATGTATATGCATTGAGCTTGTTTGCCATTTTTAGGCGATCCGTCTGATCCAAGCCTGCGTGGATGTGCTGTCCAGTAACGGCTGGCTGAGTCCTGCCCTGGCTGCTATGGAGCTTGCCCAAATGGTCACCCAGGCCATGTGGTCCAAGGACTCGTACCTGAAACAGCTGCCCTTCTTCACCTCAGAGCACATCAAACGATGCACAGACAAGGTAAATGTTTATTAACTTGATCCGGCAAGAAAACATTGCAGCATGCAGGTTTAAACTGATGATGTCATTATGTTTTCACCAGGGTGTGGAGAGTATCTTTGACATCATGGAAATGGAGGATGAAGACAGAACTGCTTTACTGCAGCTCTCAGATGCCCAAATGGCTGATGTGGCTCGCTTCTGTAATCGATACCCCAACATTGAGCTGTCATATGAGGTGGCAGAAAAGGACAATGTCAAGAGGTACGCTGTCACTATTTACTATTGATTACCTTTTTTTTTTTTTCTAAATTATTATAGTAGTAAATTTATGTCAGTGTTGTGAATGAAAATACTTAGAAAGTCTTTTGGATGACATTGCATATTGATTTCTCTTCACAGTGGTGGTCCAGTTCTGGTTCAGGTTCAGCTGGAGCGAGAAGAGGAAGTGACTGGTCCTGTCATTGCACCACTCTTCCCCCAGGTGAATTTCATCATTCTCTGCATCTCAGACTGTCTCCCCCCCCCCCCCCCCCCCCCCCCCCCCATTTGCTTTTGTGTAACTATTTTTCATCATTGCAGAAACGAGAGGAGGGCTGGTGGGTGGTGATTGGAGATCCCAAGTCCAACAGCCTCATCTCCATCAAGAGGCTGACTCTTCAGCAGAAAGCAAAGGTCTGCCAGAAACTTGCTGTAAACATTTTATGGTCAGAAATGTCCTTCAAATTGCTAGATGTCTTCATTTTTGTGATGTCCCTCTGCAGGTCAAGCTGGACTTTGTTGCACCAGCAATGGGAGTTCACAACTACACTTTGTACTTCATGAGTGACGCATACATGGGTTGTGACCAGGAGTACAAGTTCAGTGTGGATGTGAAGGAAGCTGACAGCGAAGGAGAAAGTGACTCAGACTAAACAAGAACTTTATTACTTCTCCATTCTTTTCATTTAATAAATGGGGATCAAAGGGTTTTTTTTTTTTTTCTCCTGTAGATATTTAACCTGATTTGTTTTGTTTTTTATTTTGATTGGAAGCATGTCAGGATCATCTGTCATTTTATTTGGTATTTCTTATAGTTTAATAAATCAGTCTAGAATGATCGTGGACAAGGTGTTTACCATTAAACAAATTGAAGATATGACAGATCCAACGACCAGCGGAGTAAGTACAGCTACAGCAGCAGCTGTGTTTTAAGTGTATAAAGTGTGTAACTGTACTTGGTCAGAGAGACTTCATGAATAATTGTGGATTAACCTTTTCTAAAGCTGACCTACAATAAAGTAAGGGATGGTTCAGTTTAAGTCCAGGTCACATTTGAAATTATATTTTGGGTTCATGAAATCTGATTCCTGAATTGGTCTCAATGTTTTTAGTATGATGTGCTGTCTGAAAGTTGTTTTTTTCCCAATAAAAAAAGCCACATTCAGTCTTATGGTTTTTATATTTCATATATAAACATTTAATTCTTAATTAAGCAATTCAATTAAATCAAAAAGCACAAGATGCATTGCAGCAATACACAAACAGCTGTGACATGTTCATGAACATAATGTAAAGTCAAGCAGAAATAAACTGAGTTATAAAATTACTAAAAAGATGAACAGAGGTGTGATGCCTTTAATTTCATACTCCAGTGTAACTTGCAGTAACCAAAATGAGAACAAGCGCGCAGACTAAAGATTTACTCCTCTTCTTGAAATTTCCAAATGGCAATCTCTCCATTGTCGCTGCAGGAAGCCAGGAGTCCTGCTTCCTTTGGGTTCCAGGCAACACAATTAACGTCCTGGCTGTGAGCTTTGGTCGCCTGAGCAACCAGTGAGAACACTGGTTCATCAGGATTTGAGGTGACATCTTCCTTGAACACTCGTACTGCATCATCACCACAGGCAGTTGCAAGGGCCCCAGTCAGTGGACACCTGAAAAGTGAAAGGTTGTTGAGCTGGCGATCAATTAACATGAAATGTTTATTTAAAAGCCACATTTTCCTCAAGATTAACCAGATTAAATCCATTTTATGGAACAATAATGTCCTGTTCCATGCTTTCTGGAGGTATCATCTGTAATATTCTCAACAATCCAAGCAGTGAACGAACATGTCGGAATGTAATTAACCCTTTATTCACCCCATTTTTTTTTTTTTAAATAGGAAAAGTTCTGTCTTACCAGACAACATCATACACTGTTCGTCCATGATAGCCAGACAGAGTGCAAACGCACTTCCAAGACAAGTCACCTTTCAAAAAAAGAGTAAACAAAAAGCATTTCGATGAAAAAGCTTTTCTCCTCGCCCCCATTCGTGCTCTACATTAATCGCTTTATAGGGCTGGACGATATAGAAAAAAAGATTATCGATAAAAAGAATTTGTATCGATTGATACTGATATTTATCAAAAAATGAAACAAAAATAAAAAACAAGCCATTATCAAATTAAAAGCCATTTTAGCTGCAGCCCTGGCCATTTAAAGGGAAAGTTAGTTTTTTTTTCAACCTGGACCTATTTTCTAGCATGAAATACATTCATTTACTAACCCAGACAGTTTTGGTGTAACTTGAATTCCTTCAGGAGATATTTAGATCCACTCCAGATCAGCGTATGTCCAATATAATAGAAGTGATGCGGGCAACCTCGCGCAGCCTCTAAAAAAAGGCATCATCTGCCACAAACTCCTTCATTTCACCAATGTTTTGTTACGAAACATTAGTCGAACCCCTGTGAGCTTGAAGCAGCTTTTTGTGGTGATTTGTCCATATATTGGACATACACTGATCTGGAGTGGATCTAAATATCTCACAAAGGAATTCAAGTTGCACCAAAACTGTCTGGGTGAGTAAATAAACATATTTCATGCTAGAAAATAGGTCCAGATTGAAAAAAAAAAAAAAAAACTTCCCCTTTAAGCTTTTGCTGAATGACCTACTTATAGTAAAGATCACACTGGCACTGAATTCCAGTTCAGCCTTCGCCTGGGTCTGCGTTTGTAATTGGTTTGGCGGAAGTAGTGACTGTAGTATCATGTTGCACGATCAGCGACAGTGGAAAACTGTGTTTATATATCGAACTTTTATTGACCCTCTTTTTTTTTCTATTGAAAAAACCTCTACTGATAAGGTATATATCAATATTGAATTATCGTCCAGCCCTATCGCTTTATATCTTACCCTGACTACTGTCAACTGGATACTCTTTCCAAATCTTAACAGTGCGGTCATCACTGCAGGAGGCCATCTTCTGTCCAGTTCCATCAAAACACAAACTCCAGACAGTGGATGTGTGTCCTTGCAAGGTGGCACGACACTCCCAGTCATCATCTTCTTCTTTGTATATGCAAATGTTATTGTCATAGCTTGCAGATGCCAGGAGCTGTGGAGACGCAGCACATCTAGTTAGATGATGATGGTACACTAGATGGAGTAATCATCCAGATGCACACAGTGTGGCCTACCTCTTGGGTCGGGTGCCATACAACATGCTTGACATCTTGTGTGTGAGAGTTGATTACTGTAACGCATTCGTACTCATCTTCTTCATCCACTGTAAATGGAGTTTTATTTACAACCAAATGATTTAGTGATTTGTAACAATAAAAAATTTATCAACACCATGACTCTGAGATGGTAATGCTGTAGGTTAATACAAACCTTCCCAAACCCAAACACTCTTGTCTCTGCTACAGGTGGCGAGCAGGTTCCCTGAAGGAGCCCATGCCACACATTTGACCTCATTTTCGTGTCCTTCCAACACAGTCAAACTCTAAAATACAAACCAAGACACTGGGTATAATCTACTTGCAAAAAGTATCAGTAAAGTATATTAAATAATAGATTTAAGTTTTTTTTTTTTTTTTTTTTAATCTAACCTCAAAGTCATCTTCCTTCTTTTTCCAGATGCACGTGGTTGCATCAAAGCTGGCAGAAGCCAGATAGTTTCCACAGGGAGACCAGGCCACTTTCCTCACAGTGCGTTGATGTCCATCCTGTAGCACACTCTTGCATATCCAAGAATCACCTTAAAAAAAATAGGTCAGAAAGGTTGACATGTTTTTCCATATTGCTTTAAAATTAATACAGAGATAACAATCCATGAATAATCCCTTATTGAGGATTTAGCATAATTATATATTTTGAAAAAAAAAACGGCCATGTGAACGTAATCCAAGGACTGATAATTGCAATGTTTCCAAATTATTCTTAGTCTGCCTTCCTCATTTTCCATCTCTTTTCTGGTTGAAATTATAATTACTACTTTGGTCTCGGAAAATTAACTACGCTGTAATCAGTACCATATGAAGAATGCAGCACTGAGAACATTGTTAGTCCTCAAAACGCTATTAATGGAAAACGGTGTGGACAACTCACCTTCGCGTCCCCATATCCGAATGGCCTTGTCACCCCCACACGAGGCAAACAGCGACCCGTTCGGGCTCCAACTGACAAACCAGCACCGAGAGTCCGGGTGTGCGCTGAGTCTCTGAACCAGGGACAGAGCCTCCTTCATAGCTGATTCAGGTCAATATTTTGTGTCTTCAAGGCCCTGTCAACTCTGTCACTTGCCGTTAATTGAAATATCAAGAGGAAATTGTTTCAGTCGAGTTGTAACGAGCCCCACCGCCACTCTACTAAACGACTGTCAGTCATGTGCAACCATGAAAAGAGAGCGAAGTAGGGAGAAATGTTTTTGCTTTACAGAACAAAGTACGAAAGTTCGCAGAAACATTCAGAACGGAAATACCGCCATATTTGCTTCTGTGAGGGAGGGAGGGAGCATGGGGGAGGAGGGCTGCACGCGCTGCATTGTGGGCTTGAGCTGCTACCGAGAAGCATATGCCGAGAAGGCTTATTATGCTTTCTACTTGCATATTTACTGTTGAATTAATATTATATATAAATAATATCTGTATGATTTCATTAGATTGTTTAAAAAAAAAAGAGAGAGAGAGAGAGAGAGAGGTTGAAATCACAATATTTCGGAGTGTTGAACTGTTTTTGAGTGAAATACCGCTAGGTGGGGATAGTGGTAACTGCTCTGACGTTATCCACGAAGAAGAGCATTGCGAACAGGAAGTCAATATTTCCAGGAAACTAGCGTAAGCTGTCTTTTGTTTTCTTTTGTGTTTGTTTTTCTGTCCCATGTAATGGTCTTTTTTTTTAATTAGTGTGGCGAGTAACGTCATTTAAAGGGATCATATTTCAAGTTGTTTTGTAGTAGGTTAATTTCTTTTTCAAAGAATTTGCGACATTTGACGTTTTTGTAAATTAGCCTCTCAGACTAACAGCAGAGCTAACGGGCCCAAAGCCCATCTGTCTATTGTGCACTCGTCCGCCAAAATAGTCGTTTTATTCAAAAACAGCAGTTTATTTTACTTCAAAAAACATTGGATAGGTTGGTGATCAACATCCTCGGACAGCTTTTATAAATTTTACTTCAAGGTAACCTTAGCTGAATCTGCTAGTAGCGTTATTGTGCTCCGTGAATTGGCTGATCCCATATTTCCAAACTGACTGCCATCGACTTTGTGTTAAAGAGACGGACAAAGCGAGGCTAACACAGAAAATAAGGAGATCTGGTTACAATGTACGCCCCGCCGGGTTCAAACGCTCCTGGGGGCCGGAGGAGGAGAGCTGGCACCTCCCTGCCCAAGCAACCAGAGAGGAGCTTGGTGTCGGCTTTGCCCGGAGCCTTGTCCATCACAGCGCTGTGCACGGCATTGGCAGAACCAGCCTGGCTCCGTGTTCACGGTGGCGAGTGTCCGAGGCAAGAACTGGGGGTGGCAGATGTCCTGGGCTACATTGATCGCGAGCTTCTGAATGGTAAGGACGAGAACAAAGCAAGCCTATTGCTACATGTAACAGAGAAACTGGTCGCTCACTTTAAATTAAATGGGGGAAAAATACTTTATTAATCACAGAGGAAAACTGAAATAAAACCTTGTGATGTTTCCACAGAGTACTGTGTGAACCCACAAACTATCCTGCTGCTGAGGGTAATAGCTGCCTTCTGTTTCCTGGGCATCCTGTGCAGTCTAACTGCTTTCCTGTTGGATGTGTTTGGGCCCAAACACCCGGCTCTAAAGATCACACGAAGATATGCTTTTGCACATATACTCACAGGTACTGATGTGTATTTTTTTCTCACATATTCTCTGTGATGTAGTTAATTCTTAACTATTTCTGCCGCTTAACTTTTTTTTTCTGTCTCTTCTTAGTGTTGCAGTGTGCCACGGTTATAGGCTTTTGCTACTGGGCCTCAGAGTTGATCTTGTCACTACAGCAGCAACACAAAAAGCATCATGGCTCTCTCATATACGTCACCTTTGCCATCAGCTTCTACCTGGTGGCAGGTGCTGGTGGAGCATCCATTCTTGCCACAGCTGCAAACCTCTTGCGCCACTATCCCACTGAGGAGGAAGAGCAGGCCTTAGAGCTGCTCTCAGAGATGGAGGACAGTAGCGAGACTTTTCCTGTTGATTATGACATTGCCAATCAGTTTCAGCCGCCACCCGCCTACACACCCTAATGCCATCAGACTGCCCTTGCTGACGCTTTTCCCCCTGTTTCAGCACAGCTATTTGCTTGATGTGCGAATCACTCTTTATCAAATGGATATATTTGCAAATATTCTTGGCAGTGAAAACAGTGTGTGCACAGGTAGTGCACAGATTCTTTGAATGACAGTGCTTGGATGCATGAAAGCTTTCTTTAGTGGTGTCGGAAATTTAGGGGATATTTCTTACTTTCACCACCAAAGTGGTTAGTGATGTGCATGTAAATGGCTTATAGGATCTGGTCCTTACATGTAAAGATAATTACTGCAAGGAGCCCGTAAGAGGGTTTAACACAAGAAATTATTGAAGCAGCCACATTCTGATCTGTGCAATTGTAAAATCAGGGCTGCTGGCAGACTGTCAGTGGTTGCCGCAGGTGAACTTGAATGGGGATTTGTTAAACAGCATTGTCATTTAATTTGATGTGCTTGCCATGTGTATGATTTTTTTTTTTCTTGATACATCATAAATCCAGAAATACATGTACACTGACAAGATTGTTTTAGACATGTATTTAATATAAAGTTTAAAAAAGGACCTTATTTATTGTATGTACTGTCTTTTTGTTTGTTTTTCTTTTTTCACAATGTTACTGTGTTGTCTTCTCTTTTTACTTAGATTTCTTTTATCACCTATGTACTTGAAATAAGGAAAATTGTCCTAAATTTGAGACAGATCTTTGGTGTTTTCAAGTGGATCACAAGACGTGTTTTACATTGAGAGCAACCCGCCACAGAGAAACGAGAGTGATATTCAGCAACAAACCTCACAGCATAAGTTGGTTGTGTCATGTTTATTGTATTTGATTTTTAAAAGAACCCTTATTTGTACCTTGTGATTACCTTATGTGGTAATTTAAGTGTTTCCCATGTATGAGCTCTTTTGGTTTTGTGTGCAGATTTCTACGATTCAGTCAGAACCTTACGTGAACATCCTACATAAGGCTCCAGCTGAGGCTTGAATTTGAGACTGATGTGGTGATTCTAGTATGTTGTACACTATTCTGTTAAAGGCATTCGCTGCATTTTGCTCCTCACTCTCACTGTATTTTCATCACCGATATGTACATATTGATTGTTTATACATAAAGTGGTCATAATAAAGTAAATGCCATATTTTGCCTCCTACTCTTCACTTGTAACTTATCATTTCCTCTTTTCTTGGATGTAAAACATTTACCAACTGTATTCCACTGAATGCAGCAAGTAGTTTTGATCTAGCAGTGACTTTCCATCTGCCTAGGGTATTTCTGGGTTCACTGTCTAGACTCAACATGGTATTACAGAGAGTAAGAGCCTTACAACTTAATGGACTTTAAAGGGCATATGGTTTGTCACTATGCCCCCATAAAAGTGATGTAGGCTACACACATTCCAATTTAATACACCTGATCATGTGCCAGATTCTAAATAGGTGAACATTGGCTGAAACTGAAGAGTTGGTTTGTGGCCAAATGACTTAATCAGAAGAATTACCAAGGTATTAATAGGGAAGGTCTTCAAGCCAAGGTGTGAAAAGACAATGGAGCTTACGTGGTAACGTCATTTGGCCACACTCAGATGGTATATATATGGACATCCTCCGTGAGATCAATATCAGGACCATTAGAAGTCTTTACAGGCGGTGTGGTGAACTGTTAAGTCACATTTTTCTCCTAAAACATTGAGACAGAAGCCAAATCATGCTGGCAACCAGGACTATACTGTCAAAACAAACACTGGCTGTTCTTTCACGCCAACCTGCTTGCTTCGTTCACCATGGTGACCATGGCAACTGGGGAAATACCAATGTTGCTCTGGTAAGTTAAACAGATGATTTGTGATCAGTGAGAAAGTTAGCTCAGCCTGGCCAAAGTTATAATACGTCAATTTATTCTAGGTTTTCTCAGGATGTGGATGGTGGGATGGAACTGATGTCCACGAGGGTGTGTAGTGAGTATCAGGATATCCGGAATGTTACACTATTGTGTAAAGTATCATCATACAAAGATGGTAACTGAAAACTCATCTTTCAGCACCATGTACCACCTGAGCCGAAATGGTGCTCGCTTTCAGATGTTTGCTCCAAATCAGCAGCAGATGCATGTGATGGACCACATAAAAAGGCAAACTGCCTCTGGTGAAAACCGGTAGGAGTTGATATGCTTTCACACTAAGTGGGGTGATAAGATGGGATCTGTGACTGATTTAACTCTGCATGTTTAGTTACCTAACTTGACTCACTCCACAAGGTAGTATTTCTGATTATTTCTGGCCGTTGAACAGGAACATGATGATGGAGTCAGCTCGCTTCAGTCATGGTCAGGGAAAGATACAAATGCAGGACCTGTCCATGCTGGACGTCAACAACTTTGATGCCGTCATCTTTCCTGGAGGTCATGGAATCACCAAGAATCTGTGAGGAATATTGAAATATGAGTCAATAGCATTGAGTGAAATAAGACACAGTCTGGCATGGTTCAAAATATGACTAATACAAGTGTCTAAATCTTGACCCTTTAGATCCTCTTTTGTGAAGGATGGCAAAGACTGCAAGCTGAATAATGATGTGGAAAGGGTGCTTAAAGATTTCCATCGTTCACGCAAACCTATTGGGTATGTATAATTCAGTCACTACTCAGACTATGTACACTAAAGACAAGTGAAAGTGCTGGAAATTCACTTTAAAAATTACATTTAACACCTGAGACCGATTGCAAATTACAAACTGTTAGATTGTACCACTAATTTTAAGTAGATAAAGTCAAACTAGATAATGAAAGTAGGACACAGGAGACACTACAAGAAGTCAACGGAATGAACGCTGAGATGTTTATTTATAAGTAAGGTTTCACTGTCACTGAATTTGTTTTCAAAATCTTGTAGATGCTGCATTTAATTGACAGAAGTTCAAACCTATTTTTGTTTGTTTTCATACCAGATTTCTGGAAAAAGGGGCTTTTACCTCATATTCTACCCTGAAAATTTGTTAAGCCAATTAACAGAGCTTATTACTACTTAACAAAGTCTCAGAAAGCAAGGAAAGCTTCTCAGAAGTCTTTTCTTTATGCATGGGAATCTAATTTATTTTACAGGAGAAATAAAAAGGTTTGCTTAGGAGAAATGTGTTTGAACCTTTAGCATGATCTGCTTTTCTCAAGAGATGCTGGAAGGTGAGTGGTGAAAGTCTTCAGTTTAAATTGCTACTGACCACAGCTGACAGCAGGAAGTCCAGGTGCAATAAAAATAGTCTTTACGCACTTAAGCTCACTTTGGATGACAAGAAAGCAGCCTTTCCAGGCAAATCCTCTAAAGCAGGCAGAACTAAACAAAAGCTCTAACACATATGGTCCATTATAATGCAGTCTGGTATGACTGATCCTGGTTGGATGAGGCAATGAGCAGGCCGCTGTGGAGATTTATGACAAGGTCAGGTAAGAGGACACTAGGTGCAAGGTGAAGAATGGAAGATTCCAGGTGGTAGGAGATGTGGGATTACAGGAATTAGAGAGTGGAGCTAGAAGCTGAGGAGAAGCAGATGAAGCAGCGGTCACCATGACAACAGAAGGTCAATCAGTATGTTGCTCTCTACCCTACATCCAAAGGAGAGTAATCCCTGTCTATTGCCAAAATTCCAGGAAGGAGTTTAAGCCACAGAAGATCCTTTTCTTTTTTTCTTAAATCAAAAATGAAAATGCCAGAAATAATTACTCAAAGTTTTAACTGTGAATTATAAGGGCCTGATTTACAAAGAATCCAAATTGCGAGTCTAATGTCTTTGCCTCGCAAAAAAAAAAAAAAAAATAGCGTGCGCTGTCATTTTAGCGTTTGCGGGTGATCTACAAAGATTACACGCGCAATCTGTAACAGTCGCAAACAGCAGGATTTAAATGAGGATTTAGCGTGCGCTCTCCCTGCGCCACGGAAAGTTCAGAAGAGCATGTGGTAAACGCAAAATGAAATTCATCCTGATAGAGAGATGTTAGTTTCAGAGATATAATGAGGCAAATAAAAAACAGAATATAAGATAAATATGAAGAGTTCATTTGCAAAAATAGACAAACGCCATTTAGAAAAAATGGAGTTAACTGCTTTTGCACATAAACTCTTCATTTACTTTTTTAATATTTTCAGCAAATCAAGCTCACGTGAAGTAGAGGGTTTTAATGATGTAAAATGGAGATATGACGTTTGTACCGGACAGCAACAAAAGCAGTTAACTCTGTTTTTCCACAGTGATGTTTGTCTGTTTTTGCAAATGAACTCTTCATATAATAACTATAAATAAAAACGATGCAGCAGGTTTCCCTGTGGGTCGTAAGAAGAGGCCAGTTTAAGGACGTGGATAAGGACACGCTGTTGAAGATGATCTGATATTACGCACAGACTGCGCGCTCTTTGGCACAATGCCAGCCGCGGGACCTGTGTAATTGCCCCCCACCCCACGCAAAACTAAAGTAGTATCAATAGTTTGTGCGTTACTGGTTATTTTCACTGAGTTTTCTGTGGGGTGGGGGCCAACTTCACACAGGACAGCAACCTCAGAACAGCAGCAGCAGTTGCTGGGGTGTGGAGGAGCAGGAGATGATTTTAATTTAAAAATATGCCATTGGCAAAAAGTAAAAGAAAATAAAAAGACATAAATAATGTCAGCTTTAACTAGCATGATGCTGCAGCTGCAGATGTTCTGGTTCATGTCTAGAATTAACTCGTGTTAAACAGTGATGATTGTTATTTAATTAAATAATGAAAACTTGACGTGTCGCCTGAACACCTCATGAGAAATGATTCTGACCCGATGTCTGCAGTCCTGTGTGCAGCATTCTTTCAGCCATCAGTGCGTAAAGCTGCCAGTTATACCTGCTTTTCAGACGTGCTAAATTACACGCAATTTTTTGCCCCCGCTTTCCGTTGAACGGTTGATAGATCACATTGCGCGTGTTAAACTGAGGTTTTGCATAGTCTCCTCCCAATATTTTGCGCTTTCTGGCAGAAACGCCCAGTTTGCATATTCATCTGCAGCAGATGCGCAAAATGGACAGCGGCGCTATTTTGCCCCTTGACAGGCGCAAACCTCCTTTTGCCCTGCTTTGTAAATCAGCTCTGGCGGATTATTGCGTGCGTAATGAAGATAGCGCCTGTTTTAACAAGCGCAAACCTTTCGTAAATCGGGCCCTAAGAGTAGTAATTGCTGAATTCCATTCAAAATATGTAGCTGTTGTCAGTACCTATTGTTCAAGTACAAACTTTATTGTTCAAAGATATTTAATCTACAAATCAAATCAAGATTACTGTAATTTTGTGTGTATGAAACTATGGGCTTTCAACATTAATTGAGGTGCTATATATATTATAAGGTTTTATATTGTTTTTTTATTTTGTTATTCATTTTATTTCTTAACTGAATATGTGTGCATTGTTTTGTTTTGTTTTGTTTTTGCCTGTGTTTTAATATAAAGACCTTTAAAAAACATTTTGTTATTGCTTTTCTATGCAGCACTTTGGTTGGCATTGTGCAAAAAGTGCTTTATAAAAGAACACAGTAGTGTGTGTGAAAAAGTTTGTGCACCCCTCCATTATTTTAATTTATGAATCATTGTGTGTTTTGATGAGAAACTTAATTTTGATCTATCAAATAAGTGATGAATAAACTAATACTTTAGAGTGAAACTAGGTTTGTTACACTAACAAAAAATGTGCAATAAGCATTAAAACAAAATTAGATGATTTAAATAAAGTACCTGTTACTACTTATCACTGGTTTATTGAAACACAAAATTTGCTTTGTGAGTTCATCAAGTCTTGAACTTCATGAGTTCAAGAAAGAGTTCATGAGTTCCAATCATGAGAAAGCATAAATGTAAATAATGGACATCTTCAGGGGTGCCCAAACTTTTTGATACCACTCTATGATTGGATTGGAAAAGTCTGCCGATGCCTCTGATGGAGTTGTGAGCAACTATGGAAAGAATGATATGCTCTTGACCACCACTGGATAGTTTTTGGATTCCACTTGCCTCATGTTTATTTTGCTTCATATTCAAAATTTTCCACACTACTTCTTCCAACTATTTCTATTTTCTATTGCTTGTCTCATTTGCCAGTAAAACAGCAGTCATAACCAGTTCTTGGTAATTTAAATGTTGTGACCCGTTCAGAGTTTACATATTCTTAGGTTATTTACACAGACAGCAGGTTTGGGACCACTATGGAAATTTCCTTTGAATGCACTTCTAAAATTTGTTCTTTTCACCTTATTGAAAGACATCAGTGTAATTAGTCTCTCTAATGGAGAAGAACCCTTTGTTTTTGTTTTTTCAAGCTTTGAGTCTTCCCTGTCAGACACAAGTAAGACAGTCTCACACCCTGATCAGCTTTGTCTGTCCATTAAAAGCTGATTCCCTGCTCCTGTTTCAGACTGTCCAGCATGGCCCCCGTGCTGGCCTGCCGAGTGCTGCCCAGCATCGAGGTGACCATGGGCTATGAGCGAGATGAAAGCACCCGCTGGGGGAACTGGCCTCACACAACCATGGTGCAAGCTGTGAAAAGCATGGGCGCTCGCCACAATGTCCGCGAGCCATATATATCCTTTCAGAGGTCTCTTTTCACCAAAGATTCAAGTTAAAATAATTTACAATGTGCTCATCTCATTTGTTTATTGTTTTGACCTTGACCCTTTCTTTCACGAAGCCTATGTGGATGAGAAGAACAAAGTGGTTAGCACTCCGTCCTTCATGTGGGAGACAGACTATCACTATCACTACATATTTGATGGGATTGGAAATATGGTCAAACATGTCATGCGTATGTCGACCAAGTGAGGTCACATTATAAGCTTGCAGAGAAAATCTAGAAAGTTGATGGTGACATGCAAAGTTCACCTCTATATTGCAATGGATTTTTTCCTGACATGATATATAGAATAGATTAAAGGGTAAATGTTGTGTGTCATTTATGGTTACAGTGGGAAAGCATGTGAGATTATCTGTGGGAGAATATCTGCGCATCGTGGAAGCCAGTGACTCATTTTCTGTCTATTTTGATTCATGATTTTAGCTAAAGACAGTTTGTTCATAATTACAGGGAAAGACTGAGTAATTCTTCATGTTAATCATAACGTACAACATGAAAACAGCTGCTTGTTATCTTCTGACCAAGTTTTGCTTTTAGGTTGCAGAGTTTGAACTGTGAAAAAGCACAAAAACATTTCAGTACACTGGCATGGAAATAGACAGTGACCAAGTTTTTGGGCATAAGGATTACTTACGGTGGATGTAAACATTTTATGTTAAGATAGTGTGATTCTGAAAATTTATTCACAAGGAAAAAAATAGAGTATTGATAAATTAAATCTTTGAAATATACAAAAGAATGTTGTTGCTCAAATTTTATCTCACAATCCAAGCCTGAGGTAAGACAGTGATCTTTCTTCAGGAGAGGCTCTCTAAGTAACCATGGTACGCTGAAATAAGGTTAGAGGATTTCTGATATGCAGTGGTACATCAGAGTTTATGGACATATGAGTTTTCTGTATTACTGCACAAATTTGACCAGTTTCAAGAATAGATAAACAGAATACAGTAAACGAAATGAGGCTCTAAATTAGAATTGGTAATTAACTTATTAAGCACATAGCACAGGTGGACTGCTCACTTTATGTCCTTTAGTCATTCCACCATATTTCTATTTGATTAAGGTCAGGCCTTTCAAGTAGTAACCTGAAAAAAAACAAAAACAACTTTGGTATTCTTTAAGGATTCTTTGGTAGAGCAATTTGTGTCCTTTGTGTCATTGTCTTGCTGCAAGGTACTTTACTATTATAATTCAGAATTAGATGTTTTATCAATAATGGCAAGTTGTCCTGTCACAGATGCATCAAAACAGGCCCAAGCTATCAATCTACCCCACGTTTCACAAATGGAAAAATTGCTCTTATGCTGTGACATAAGGCTTTCCTTTCTCCAAACATCTCTCATTTTATACAGTATGGTTTTTTTTTCTGTTACATGCCGTACTCAGTGTGCAGTCGTTGTTCATCCACAGGATAGCAAATGACTGGGAGAAAAGTTTTCCACCTTTCCATTATGATGAGCAACAACAACTCCTTTATGAAGTCTTTAGACATGTCGTCTTTTGTGTCGTGATACTTTTACAAACATACAAAAGTGCTATGAGGCCCAGACTGCAAGATCTCTGCAGATTACCTGGAATAATAATAATAAAAAAGACTTAAGTTTTACCTTCAGATTAACTGCTAATCCAAGATGTATAGCATTTTCCAGACTATAAATCACTCTGGAGTATAAAGTAAGTAGCATCAGTCAGAACATGTGCCATGAAGGCAGAAAAACACAAGTCTCAGGACCAACCAAACTGAAAAAAAAGTGTGACAGGAAAATACGGCAAACAGTTTTGTGTGTATTCTGTGCAGTATTTTCTCATTTCCCCTGTAATGAACTAGTATGCATATAAATCTTTTGTAAAAGCCAAGTTAACTTTATCTACTTTTCGTGTCTAAAAATCTGTTTCAGACATATGCATGCAAAAAATAGGATATTCTAAAAAAAAAAAAAAAAAAAGACTTAAAAGACAAACTGCATTAAATTAATTTCTTCAATAAAAATAATAATAATAATAATACTAAAAATATTAATTATAATATAATAAAAACTCTTCAGTCTGTTGTATTTAGTATATAACAATTTATTCATTACAAACATATAAAAATGACAAAAACAACCAGGTGGTAAGATATAAAATTTTCCACTTTGTACAAAGCATCCAAAGCTGTCGTTAGAAATGCTACTCACTCCACATGAGGTTTTTTAACTGGGAAAATCAGCAAAAAACAATACAAATGTTGTCTCAAAGTATAGCTACAAATATATCCTTAAAATCTGTTTCTCGGGTGACTTATAAAACCAGCTTCTGTTACAAATCAGTAGGGGGAAAAAAAAGAAGAAAAACATTTACAGTCGGGTAAAGGGCACAAAATTCTTAAGAGACTTTTAATTCAAACAGAATCAAAAGTCAATATTCACAGTGTTGCCTCCACATCAGTGATGTGAAATGTAAACGTTGCATATCGTCATTCATCTTAATAAATATACAGAAAAACTCACAATGGGTAAAAAAAAGGGAAAGAGTTCAATAATTTGTAATACTCTGACCACTTCTTTGTCCTGTTACTCCTCTAGTGAACTCATAAAATCAAAAAATTAAGGCAGACGTAATTTTCCCCATGTTTTTTTCAGTGTAGGTTTCTGATCAGAGTGAAGTTTTGACCAATTCAGGTGGAGTTAAGTAGCTTTCTTTCACTGAACAAAAACAAAAGAATGTATTTACTATAAAACAGAATTCATTCATATTAAACTACATATAAACATTTGTACACTTTTAACAAACACTGAGAAGCTAATGAGACAGAACAGGTTATGAAACAGGAAATTATTCCAGGGAACCTTGAACAGGTAAATAACAGCATCAGATGAACAAAATCTTCCTGCTAAACGATTTTGTCTGATGGAAATGCAGGAAAATCTTACATCAAAGCGTGATTAAGTTGCCTAATAATGTGACCTTAAAGTACTGAAATTTAAATATGATGCCATATTCAGAGGAAAATGGAGATAACCTTGAGCACCATTTGATTGGTATCACAGGCACCAATACAGATATTACCTTGTATGCAGACCTACATAATTATCAGTAGCATCCTTTATTATTACTATAGAGGAGGTCTTGGATGCAGAAGGCATTAACTTAAACAGCCATTGCAGTAATGTAAGTTGCTGTTTTTATAAAGCAGGCCTTTCTCAGCTCTTAATTGTGAATCTCTCTTGGTCTCCATGAGTATTTCATGTCTGTGTGCCTGATTGTCGAGGTTTAATAACAAAATTCCCAATATATAGCGGCACCAGTTTCTTAGAAAAATAAAGATAAATAATATCTGCTTTGCTTCTTTATGTAAAGCATAAACACAAGAAAAAGAGTATGTCTGAAAAGAAACTAGGAGCTGTGTTATCACATTTGATGGTGTAAAACAAAAAGCAGTACCGTCTGTAAACTGCTGTAACAGAAAATATAAACTTCAAAGTTTCCAGTGTCCTGGACCACAGTGTTGTTGTCCGATTAGCTTAAATGCTATTTGGTATCTCTCTTAGATGTACCTGTGAAAGACAATGAAAGAAAGCACGACAGCGTTAGAAAACATTAGTAAAAGGCAAGGTTAAAGCATTTTAATTACAATCTGAACAACGATGGATTAAGCATGCATCAATTCACAGCATGCACAGCAGCAGGCAGGAAAAAGGATTCAAGCAGGTGAGCAGTGAAGAGGTGAAAAAGAGGAAGGAAAGAGGTGCAAGGGCAGGCAGAGTAACGGACCGGGTTCAGCTGCTACAGCAGTGCTGAGCTGGAGTCAGAGTCTGAATCGTGGCAGGGGGTGAGGCAGGGCTCACGGGAACAGACGGACTCCTGAGCCCGTCTGTACTGTTGGTACTCCAGGCGGAGAGCGTTGAAGCGCGCTTCACTTAGGGAGCGGCTGTACTTGCAGCGAGGAGGGTTGAAAACTGGTGGGCTGACTGGGGGAGACGGGCCTGGGGCGGCATCGGGGACAGGAAAGGCATGGATGGGAATACCATGGAATGAGCTTATAAAATCACAGCGCAAGGGCATAAGACGAACACATGCAGCACCATCACATCAAGCTTTACAGTCACAATGAAACATGCAACATCTTAAAACAATAATAACAAAAAGTAAATCACGCAAACATGGAGGATATAAAAGAAATAATCACCTTTCTGTCCCTGATCCTGGAGGCCACAAGTCTGATCGTGTCTCATTCCCCCCCTGCCTCTCCAGAAACCTGCTTGAGCTTGACCAAACTTTGTAGCCTCCAGGACCTCCGAGTCCACACAGACGTCAGCAGAGTCCCACTCGTAACTCTCATCTACTGACGTGTTCCTTCTAATGAAATACACAGAACAAGT
This sequence comes from Atherinomorus stipes, assembly GCA_023101725.1. Classification (NCBI taxonomy): domain Eukaryota; kingdom Metazoa; phylum Chordata; class Actinopteri; order Atheriniformes; family Atherinidae; genus Atherinomorus; species Atherinomorus stipes. The sequence goes on along the minus strand of JALJCO010008002.1, from coordinate 217,500 downwards.
GGTCATATAACATGCATCAGACAAGCAAGACAAAATTCAGGATAAAAGTTATTTTGGCAACAGAAATAAATCCATCTGTAGAGCGGATACTCCAGTGTGTTTGTCATTCCAGGTGTGGGGGGTGTTTCACCTTTTCACTCTCCTCTCAGGCAGCTCCATCTCAGCTCTGTACCGCTCATTTTCCTCTGTGGTTTCTGGGGAGCTGAGCAGCGTGGGAGTGATGGACAGGGACTGTCTGAAGAGACCAGCACTCCCTCTACCACTGCTCTGACTGGCATAACTGGCCCTACCCCCCTCCCTGATCTCAGTCTCCCCGCCCCTCCCCACCATCCTGTCTGGCTGCCTGTAGCTCTCTCCCTCTCTTGGTGGGAACGGGGCATAGTAAGGGGAGGGCCAGCTGATGCCCCTGGGTAGGTAGGACCTCGGAGGACCTCTCCTGGAGTCGGAAGGTCTGAAGCTTTCTACTCTGGATCCTGGCCAGTGCTGGTACTGGGGGACAGGGATGGAAGTGGGCATGGGGACATATTGATGCTGGGCAGACCTTAGTGTTTCTTGATAAGAGGGAGACCACCTGGAGGACTCGGGGAAAACAGTGGCTTGCCGACGTGGATCTGAGGGCTCCATCACAGGAGAAATTGAGGTTGGTCTGGGTGGGTACATAGAGGGAGTGAGGTAGGAAGGACCAGCAAAAGATCTATGTGGATGAAGAGGCCTCTCCAAGCTTCCCATGCTGGGACGCCTGAATGGAATATATTCCCTCCAGGAGGGGCCTGGCCTGGGGAGGGAAGACGGCATTCGGCCTAAACTATAGGACTTCACTCTGACGTCTAGGGTTGGGAATTCATCCCAGTAACATCTCTCAGAAATATATGTTCTTGGACTTTCAAAGTGCTCCCACCTCTGTGAGCCTAAGCTGATGGATTTCTTAAGGAAAGGACGAGGCTGCCCCATGCCTGAGAGCGTCCTGCAGGGACCTATGCTTAAGGATTTTTTAAGAAATGGCACAGGGGCTTGACTTATCCGTGACACAATGTTATTAGCCCTACTTCCCTGAGAGGCTTGTCTTTGGGGTTGCTCAGATAAAAACTCCCCAGTGTCTGCAGAACTCTGAGAATGTTTAGACATTATATCAGCCATGCCTTTAGCTGCACTGAACAAGGTGTGAGCCGATCGAGATCCAAGTCTAGATTCAGGCCTATCTGCACCATCATTCCCAACTCGAATTCTTGTTTTTTCATCATAGAGCTGCTTGCTTGTTTTTTCCAGGCCAGGTGCGGATGACCTTGTGTCATCAGGGAATCTTACTCTGGTTTCTGCGTGGGGGGTGCGTCTACTGCCTTGTTTTTTACTAGCATTAAAGCTGCTCTCTGCACCACCCACACAACTAGCTTGTTGTCGGTTTGAGCTAGTTTCTGGGGTTTCTTGAACATGAACTTCCCAGTTTTTTGGAACTACATCAGGCTTTGCAACAATAGATACTGCTGACTTTAGTTCTGAGCTTTGTCCAGTAGTATCTGTGACTTGAGGTTCCTCTACAGGCTCATCTACGCTCATTTCAATGAAACCCGGAAGGCTCAGATATTCAAGAATGGCACTTGTCTGTAAAGGGGACATTTTGGGAGATGAGACTGCAGGTTTGGTTTTAAAGGAATCTGACATTCTGGGCACAGAAAACTGAGACTGGTCACTCTCAACCTCTTCTACTAAAGTTAAAGTTGAGATAGGACTAGGACTATCAGAGAAAAGACATCTGTCACTTCTTCTGGAGCGTGCTCGGACACCTTCTCTGTCCAACTCGGAGTAAAACGCAGGACTGCGTTGGTCATTGCAGCCCTGAGGGTCTCTGTCTTTGGCCTTTTCTCTTGCGTCATGATGTTCATAGGGTAAGGTAGAATAATTTGATGGACTGGGATCCCTTGCGGTTGTGCAACCTACTTCTGTTCTACCAGTCTGATTTTGTGATGAAGAAGCTGAACTCGTAGGCTTCTCATTAGTGGCTGAGGAACTCTTGGCAGCTGAGTCCCAAAGCTGAAGGCCTGCATAAGCATATGAATCTCTTTTTGAAGCAGCATCTCCATCTTGTGTTTTGTCCTGCTGCTCAGTGTTTGATTTCATGCATAAATCTGGATTTTTCTGTGGAGTAGATGGCCCGGCTCCTTCTGGTGTTTTTACACTGAGAGCAGAGGTTTCAGGGGTGACGTCAGGGGAGAGCATGGGGAGAGACGTGTTCTGTGTCACTGGTGAACGGGAAGAATCCACAACAAGAGAATCCTCTCTTTCCCTACAAGTATGAGGATGTGACACAGGTGATGAGGTCTCACGAGGGCTCTGCACAGGAATGAGGTTGGTAACAGATGTAACGGGGCTAATGTCCCACTGTATGCGAGATGCAGGGAGTCGGTCCAGAGGACTGCTGGTGTTTCCAAAGTAGCATGCCCTTCTGTAGTCGGAAACTCGACTTGTTACACCCGAGGGCCTGGTTTTCTGTCTGATAGTGACATCTTGCAGCTTCCACACAGGCTCTTCCTCTGACATGGCTGCATCCCTTTGAGGGCTTTCTGTTTTCTTAGATCGAGGCTCTTCTCTCCCTCGACTGAAAAGTCTTTGATCATCTACGTAATTTTTTAACTCCCTCTCAATTTCTTCCCTCTCTTTTGCCAGTTGGGCACACTTGTTAACGCTTTCCCTCTCCAGCTCACTCTCAAGCTGTGAGACCATGGTGCTGTCATCAGTCAGCTGACTCTCCATGGGCTGGTAGCCTGAATTAAGTGCTCTTTCTCTGTCTCTATCAATAAGCTTTGTCCTCCTCCCCAAATTTGGGAACAGATCTTCAGAGTGACCTGGCATGCGATATCTCTTCAGAGAATCACTGGGCTTTTTCTCACTGTTATCTGAATAAAAGCTGGCTCTCTCTAAAAGAGTCTCAGAGCCTTGTTCATCATCAGAGTAAAAGCAGCCATGACGGGAGAAGTTTCTGGCCATGGCCCGTACTCTCCCCGGGGAAAGAGGAGGCCTGCTCAACTCTGGTACGTCTACAGTGAGAGGAGATTCCCTCCTTTCATTCTTCTCTGAGCTCAAAATGCTCGACTTGGGGGAATCCCTCAATGATGTCCTGTTGCTCCCCGAGCCACTAACACCACCATTGCTTTGCAGTGGATCCTTCCTCAAGTTTTTCTTATTGGTAGGACTTGAACCTGCTGGCAGTGGCTGGACAATGAAACGTCCATCTGGACCTCTGGAAATGGACTCAAGAGCAGTTGGTGAGGGGGACTGAGAGCCCAGGTGGCTTTCAAAGAGTGTGTAGTGCGGTGGTGGAGAGGAGTTAGACAAGAGTTGTTTTCGCTGGTCGTGGTATTCCCCACGGCTGCCTTTATCAAAGGAGGACCGATCGGACTGTGACGAGGAGTTGTTGGGAAAGAAGGGAAGAGCTGGACATAGCTTAAACTTGAGGACACTGTCGGGGCTGTGTGGAGGTGAGCGAGCTCTGAGAATGACATAAGAAAAAAAGAAGCTTTTACCAGGTGCAAGACTTCAACATGAAAGACAGATCCTGTTAATGGGAGGATGTTTCAATTAATCATGAAACAAATGCACAATAAAAACAAGTTTTACAACAGAGCCTTAAAAAAATAGTGCACATTGTGTATGAATAAATGATAAAAACATCTAGACACTTACTCTTGAGATGGGCTTTTCTGGAAAGCAGTTGGCAGGTCTACAAATATTTGAGAGAAGCAATAAAAGATCAAACAAGTTAAATTTTCTAATTATGTGTTTAACTTGCATTCCCGTCAATAGAATTTTAACGATAACCTCATATTCACTGAGAAAGACAATGCATGTCTTACCCTGTCTTTTCTTTCTGCGTCTACGTTGCCTCCTGTTACTCATGTAACAAGCCGTCACCAACGAAAGGATGATGGCCAGAAACAGAAAGCACACTCCTCCTAACACACCAGCCAGCAGCGGCTCAGGGATGACCTCTAAGAAACTCGGCTGCAGAGGGTAAACCTCCAGTCCTGTAATCACACCAAGGCCAATTCCATTTTCAAAAAACAGTCATAACATTGCAAACATCAATTAATACCCATGTGTTGGTAACTAATTAAAAATAAAACCTTACCTGCTGTGGATACACTAACAGGCTCACTTGGTTCACTGAGTACTTTGTTGCTACGAGACATCAGTCTTAGATCATAAGAGGAATCCTGAGAGAAAAATTGCATGTGTTTGAAAATATAACTAGTGCTCCTGTGATGAGATGCTTTTATAGCTTGGAAAAAAAATAACTGATCTTTACCCTGTACAGTCCCTGCACAAAAAGTTCAGTCTGATTGGCAGTAATGTTGCTGCTCATGATGACCCACTGGCCCTGATCCCGGCAGGCCTGCAGTACATAACCTGTCAGTGGAGAGAGCGGCGCCTCCGGAGGTAGCCACTGGAGGAGAACCCCTCTTCGAGTCCGGTTGGCTGACAGAAATGTGGGAGGATCCAGGGCTGGAAGAGTGGTAACAGATGAAGGTACCTCTGTTGGCACAGCTGAAAATACAACCCAGCAGAAATTCATATTTACAACAGTATTAAGAACATGATGGTGCCAAATGATTCATGAATTCAGCCGCACAAACCTTTTGTTCGCACTGATACAATTTCACTAAACGGTCCTGAGCCAAGTTTATTCTGAGGTAGGACACTGAACTGATAGCCAGTGCCAGCAAGTAATCCGGTCACAAGCAGGTAGTTTTTAGATGTTGGCACAGGTAAAGATGCCCATTCATGCTTCCCTCTGGATGTCTGCTTGACCCTACATAAAACAAAGACAGGTTATGACTGCTGTTGGTAGCGGGGAAATTCATCATGAAGGATGTTTTTCATGTTACTGACCATACAGTGAACTTCTGGGTGAATCCACCATCAAAGCCTGGGACCCAGGACACATTGGCCTGGTTCATCTCTGTGGTGACAGTCACTAAAGACACAACATGAGGACTAGTGCCTGAAGATCAGAGAAATACCTTTGTAAGTCTCAAACTATATACCACATTGAAGTGTCACATGTCATTTCAAGTGTTTGCAGATACATTTTGCACCTAAAATTGACCCACTTACCCAACACCATGATCACAGTGCCGGCACTGACAGTTGCAACACGATTTGTGGCCAGGCACTCCCAGCCCCCATGATGATCTTTGCTCAGTGGCTGCAGCAGGAGGGAGCCGTTAGACAACACAGTGTACGGGGAGCGAGGAGTAGGGCCAATCTGTGAGGAAGGGCAACAGGATGTTGAAGTAAAAGATCAAACATGTCTGATTCTCTAATAAAGTGGAAAATGTCTTATACCTTGCTCCAAGTGATATTTGGAGCAGGGTCTCCAGTGGCTTCACAAGGGATGATTAACTCCCGGCCGACCTCCTGGAGATACTCAGGCAGAGGAGGCACTCGAAATGACGGAGGGTCCTAAAATAGAGAGGGAGCCTCTTTACCTCTACACAGCTGCACACACTCAAATAAATTATTTTCTCTGTAATCCATACTTGAGAAGAGCAGCCTTACCTGCAAAATGACTTTAGTGGGCTCAGACTGGCCCATAGTGCCATAACTGTTATAGGGAGTACAAGTGTACATGCCTACAGCATTATCATTGGATGTTGCTATAAAAACGGAGCCCTCTGAGTTCACCATCCAACCTGGGAACTAAAGAGCAAAACAAAAACACACACACGTACACACAAAAACAAGAAGGCATCAATTACAGATTCTTTGTGAAAGTCTCCAAAACATTCTACATTTTAACTTCAATTCACACATCTTACGTTGTCGAGATTCAAATGATTCCCATCTTTGGTCCAGTTGACATAAAGTACAGGAGGATCAGCTTGAACGGGGCAGATAATCACCCCTTCCATACCCGCTGGCAAATATGTTTCCCGAGGCATTCGTCCTACACGTGCAGGATCTAAAATGATTTTAAAAAAATGAATCAGAAAAAAATAACTAACAGAGCCTCTTGTTAAAGACCTGCTGAGAGATGCAATTGTTCTTTGCAACCATGGCCGGCAGGGTTACAAAAATGAGCAAATAACAGACTAACGTTTCACTTTTAGATGTGCTGAAGCTGACGGTGGGGTCAGTATCCCATTAGTTGGGATACAGGTGTAGTTGCCAGCATCCTCTGGGATGAGATTAGGGATCAGAAGTGTTCCATCCACCAAAATCTTTACTCTGGATTTAAGGGACCTAAAGCCAAAGGACAGAAACCATAATGTATTTTAAACCAAAACTATTAGTTTCAGGAATAAAAATATGTCTTTATAAAGTTTCTATATCTACAAGTTGGGAAGGCGGCACTTTAATCTGAATAGCAATCTTCTTTGTCTCAGGTTCACAGCATGCTCATGAGTAAATGATATAATTGTCTTATGAATAATCTAATTAGAGCTGATTGCATTAGCAGCGTACTTTGAAAAAACACCTGACTGATTCCTTTAAATATTGCTGTAAGTGTTCTGCTTGAGTAAATGAGGACTGTGATACATTAACTATATTTAAGTAGCTGTACTGGTTTGTTGGGGTTTTTTTAAAGAAAAGGAAACAAAAAAGATATTGACTTACTCAATGTGGTAAACATTCTGTCCTTGTTTCATCCACTCGTAGGTGAGGTTTGAAGGATAGGCATCGGCCTGACATTGCAGAACTGCATCTTGGGACATGTTGAGAGTAGTGTCCTCTGGGGAGATGATGATGATTGGTGGACCTTTTGGGAATTATGGCACAGAGGATAGTTAAGTCACTGCAAAGCAGGGAACAGTCTGTAGATGGCAGTAAAGACATCCGTATGCAACCATGATTCTCAAACTCAACTTGCTCTGTCTCTTGATCTAAAAGAAAACGCTGTGTTGTTACTAGATGTCAGTGCATTTGCTTAACACAAGATATGCAGAGATTCTATCGCTACCTGATGGTTGAAAGCTCAGCACTGACCTTGGACCTGCAGCTGTGTGGAGTGGGTCAGGTTCCCCTCAGAGTTGGACACGTGACATTTATACACTCCTGAAATATTTCTTGTGACAGAGGCCAAAGACAAGGTTCCATTGAGCACCTAAAACGGGGCAAGGGCAAAGGGTGTAGTGATCAAAGACAAAGAGAAAAGGTGGATGAAGATCATGTGGCAGTCACGAGAGGCCAACAAAGCAGTTTGCTTCAAAGAGACATCAAAGTCACGGTTCCAGCAGAAAACGCTAATTATAAAGTATTCAATTAGAACACTGCAAATAAAATCTGTTAATCCGCCTCACTTTTATTTTTTCATGTTTCTCAATTGGACTCTCATCTTTATGCCAGACAACAGTAGGCCGGGGGTTGCCATGGGCGCCACAGCTTAGAGTCAGTGAGTCTCCGAGTAGAACCTCCACAAAAGTTGGTGGTGTTTTTATAAGCACAGGAGGAGCTGGAAAAAAGACAGAAATGAATACCATTGTGTGAAATTCATATAATCAAATGAATAATAAAAAAAAAACAACACAATTTTACACAAGAAGTTCTTAAAAGTTGCGATAAAACTACAACACTGAATGTGAAAATTTATGTAATGTTTATTGACAATTGTTCACCCTAATAGATTAAAGTTAGATGGAAAGTAGTTTGATAATATGTGTAGAACTTGGGTATTAAAGGTAAGTGTTAAACTGGTATTAAAACTGTTCACAATGAAATAAACAAGTGTCAAAACATTTAGAAAAAGGCTCTACAACTGAACCATTCGTATTGGGTTACTGCAAACTGAAATCAATTCCTTTCAAACTATCTGGACTAGAAAGTAGTATTTTGTATTTAAAGTGTACTCAAAAGTATCAGGGGACTCATTCTTGAGACTGTCTGTGTTAAAAAGATATGCACTCACTGAACTGGAAAGAACTGGAAGAAATATGTCACCATTGTCTGTAAACAATGCTCTGTGTCAAGTCTCGATGGGGGCTTACCAAACATTATGTGTTAACGTATTCAAATGATATTCAATATGTGCATGATGTAATACTATTATGTATAAAAAATGGTGTCATCTGTAACCTGATGCAGCAAATGTAGCCCTCTCATTTACTGTAGTACAATCACATCAAATCCCTACTTTGCACTCTCAGGGAAACTTCTAACTCTCCGTCAGCATACACAGTGTGTGCTGTGTGCATGTGTGTGGGTGTGAGATTTAGAGTTAAGAAGTATGTGAGGTAAGTGCTTTGGACATTTAACCTTAATCTTTGGCCACAACCCACACATGCACTGTCCTGCTCTTCTCAGCATGCCAGGCACAGACGAAGACAAGATGTGATCAGTTTGTGTACAGCACATCACACAAAACCTGCTCTTACACAGCGATAACACTAAGGAAATTCAGCTTGCCAGGGCCTTCGGTCCTAGCCAGGCCCCATGCTGTAGCTGTTCTAAATAAAGACAGAGGCAGTGATGAGGGACGAAAGGAGCAGTTCCCTAGTTCCCAAAACCCCGCAGTGCTGCACCTGTGATGGAGAGGAAGGTCCATGTGCCATTTTGGAAGTCATCGGTTTTGCTGTCCAGGAGAAGGATGCGACATTCAAACCAGCCCTCATCCTCCAGGGTCAGACGTTCTACCAGCAGAGAGGCGCCCTGGGTCAGAGACACACGCCCTGTGGGTGTAAGGGTGAGGGTGGGAGGGCAAAAAGAAAAAGAGGGTCAGCGCACACACACACATGCAAACACAGGCAGACAGACAGAGTCAGCATATGCAGGAAGGGGGCTTATCCTGCAGAGGACACAGGCATCCAGTGACACAAAGGCCACAGTCAAAGTCACAGACAGTGAAAAGAAAAAAAAAATCAGCTGTAGTTTTAATGCATGTAAAAAAAACAAACAAGCAACTGAAATCATAAAGATTTATGAAAATATTAGAGGCAGCAGAAAGAAAAATTTGCAACTTTTTGAGTCAGCATGTCTTAAGTCATTAAACTAAGTCCAAAAATATTTAGCAAAAATATCTTGGTAGGATTGCACCTTCCATGAACCCAGTGGCATGACAGTGTACTGCTCTCCATTTTCCAATTAACGCCACTTAGTTTTAAAAGATAAAACTACTTCTAAATAAATTAAAGTAATAATTAAAGACAGGGTGGATGATGTTTTCCAGGAGCATTTTTTACTATATTGCTTAAAGGTAGAGTCCGGAGTCCCTCAACGTTTCTGTTTGTAAACAACAGTATTCAAACTGAGCGCTCCTCCCCTCGGGCTAATGGCCGCCTCGTTCTCCAGCCTATTCAGCTTCAATGATTCCTTCAGAGCTCAGAGGCGGCTAAAAGCCAAACCAATATCAACCCTGGTTTTCCAACGTGCACTATCTAAAGCTCTTACCCTGAGTACACACCAAATGCAATTTGGGCATCAAAATCGCGCCTGACGCCAAAGTTGGACGCTGGGTCACTAAAAAGTCAGACGCTTGATTTCCACGCCGCGCCTCGGGAGGAGCCCCTCCTTTTTCTTTTTCCTGTCACCAGTCTGTCTGCACAATGACAGATGCAGGAGAGAGAGCGGCTCGGGTTTATGTGATAAATAAAACAGGTAATGTCATTGTTGGACATCTCTGCTCCATATCTGGTTCACCAGATGATTCCAGATGTTCTGAGTGTGATGAGTTTCATTATTTACTCCAGGAGCTGCGCGCTGGTGAGGGGCGCTTTCAGCCGTCTGATCCGGCCCAGTTTAACAACCCGCTGTCCCGATGCGGGGCATCACTATAAACCCAGTAAATCCCATCGGCACAGCAGGTCATCAAACCGTCGTTCAGACACCGGGACCAGACACAAATCACAGTTTATCCTCTGTCTTCAGAGAGAGAAAGAGGAGATTCGCCTGGTTCTTCTGGGTGTGTCATAAAAAGTGTGTGTGCCATGACATTGAGTCGCTCTGATTGGTTGACGCCCAGCGTCAAGATGCCAAAGTTCAGATTTTCCAACTCCGGTGTCTGCCGCCCGTTATGCGTGTAACGCGCTTCAAACACTTAAAATCTCAAAACTTGCCCTGCGAAACGCGCGTAACGCCCTTTGACGCACCGCGTTCAACGCGCCGCAGGGTTTTTAACGCCTCCTCGACGCGCGTCGGCCATTGACTTTGCATGTAAACCTGACGCCCTTGATGCCCAAATCGCGTTTGGTATGTACGCAGGGTAACAGCAGAGTACTTCCTGGTTTTTGCTACGTCCACCATTTTTCTTTCTTTCTTTTTTTTTCCCAAGAGTTCAAGTGACTGGCGTTTGCTCCAATGATGGGCTTATTCCAACACAGTGTCATGCCCTTAGCTCTGTCATTGGCTGGCGATATAAACAGAAATCTGCACCCAGAAACGTCCAAACCACAAGAAAACAAACGGAAAAGGCGAATTACAGACAGGGGGAGAGGGAGTTGCATTCAAACTCACCACTACACGAGAGTACAGGCCCAAAGGTGCAGATTGAGATGGATTTCACTTGCGTAGGTCTAACATCTATTTTCAGGGGGGAAACTCTGGGCTCTACCTTCAAAGTCTTCTTCACACCCCGAATGCAGCCAATTAATTAAATGTTCGGAAACAAAAATTTTAAAAAATGAATCACCTGTGGAATGGACAGGACTGAAAAAAACCCATCCAATGAAATTGTACCAGCCCGTGCTTATTGATTGAATGATTATATGTCTATCAAACTCAAATGCCGTATGTTCCCCTCCCACCCTCCCCGTGCACACGTCCACAACGACCCGTGAGTGTCTCACAGTGGGCACAAACGTGGCTGCTCGTTGCTCTTATCTATGCAGCTGTTCGCTCTTAAATTCCACCAAAAAGAAAAAAAAAACGGATGTGGATCAAGTCATGGAGGTGTTGACGTTTGCAGTGTGGATGTTTTACACCGCAGAAGGAGTTAGAGGTGAGGGAATTTTCACTTTTAGAAACGTGTTTCCTCTACTAGCAAGCTAACAAGCTATCCACTCAGCTGTTCTCGGTTATTTTCACCAACAACCAACGGCGCACACGTTCCTGTCTTCTGAAGGCGTGGTTTCCGGTGGGTGTGCTTTTTAAAGTGTAGCTTGCTCGAACCTTTTTCCCAGGATCCCCTACCCTGCCTTCAAATAAATAATTAATAAATAATTAAAGTCTTAAAATCAGATAGAATAAAAAGATTTAACTAAAAAAGATATATTTTGCATCACAGTGAAAGTTATCCAGGGAAGATGTTTTGGCTGCATGAAGCAGCCCTAGCTCACACGATGAGAAGAAAGTAGCCCTGAGGTGGAGCGCAAACACATGAATCACTAAAGTGATGGTTAGAATGATATGCAAGATGACATATGGGTATGGTGTCCTGTCATTTAGGGTTTGGGCGGTGAAGTGGAGGGCTAGAATGAGCATGCCAGACATTCTTGATGCTGTTTCATTAAACCACTACAGCTACAAGAGAAATCTACAACAGCGTGTGTGAAAATGAGTCACTTGTTTTGTTCATCGGGGGCAAAAAAAACATACAAAAAAGTTAATCATAACAGATCTACACTCAACTTGTGTGTGAGCACCCTCAAACACAAATGGATCCAAGCACAAGCACGCATATCACTCTACAACACACCCAATACCCCACTCCCTCTCCTCCTCTGTACTTTTTACAACTCCTCGTCAGGCTTTGAAACTTGATCTGCTAGTTGCCTGGTGACTGCAGCCTGGTTTTCAGGGTACACCCCCTCCTTTTATTCTGCCTCTCAATGAACTCTTTTTTTTTGCCCTTCAATCTGAGGGCTTTAAACGACAGGAGGATGCAGGCAGTGAGGGGGGACACACACGTTGCTCATACCAGAGCTTGCCAAAGCAGTTTGAAAGTAAACACGGAAATGTGGAGAAGTTCCCAGTATCCCATCATTCTTGTTAGCCATTAACAAATTATTCAGATGAACTGTGTCACATTCAAACAACCCTGCAAAGAATTGGGATAACATATTCTTGCAAATAAATCAATTATCATTTATTTTTAAGGTAAGAGCAGACAACATATCCTCCTACATAGGTACAGTATACAGTGTAATGACAAGAAAGATCTCAAGTGTCCTGCAACCTTGAGGCAACATTATCACCATTCTAGATGTTCTGTCTATTCACTGCAGTTTCCCTCCAGACAGCAATGTCTGATGTTAGGCCTAAAAGCTATTAAATTCATTTAACTATATGTATGGCTTAAAGACAAGCTGAAGCACACCGTGGTTGTCAAGACAGATAACAATAGCTAACAATTAACCCTGCATTCCAGACTGGGGCTGTTGCTGTGCTTAATAGTTAGGTTTAATGATTGACTGACCTCCTGAAAGATGGACAAGCGTTTGATGGGAGGTGCTCATTTAGAGGTTCCATAAAATGAATGCCTCTGCTTTCAGGTCAGCATCTTTCTAACAACTGGGCAGGGCTGGGAGAGGTGAAATGTGCAGACAGATGATAACAGGTATGAGTCTAACTTTAGGCATTTTCCTCTTATCCTAACACAAGGGATCCTCCCAGAGCTGCACATTTCCTGTGCACTCTGCTCTAATCAGACATAAAATTTGATCACCTGCAGCAAATTGAGAGGTAAAACACTACCATTTGCAACTCAATCTTTCATAAATAACAATCCTTGAGGGGGTACGCGATATGGGATGTTTGGAGATCACTGTGGCTAATTGATCTTCTAAAACTCAGCTTATGGAAATCCCACCAATCCCACTGGGTCCAGTAGCACGTGGGTGAATATACATGTTGATTTTCAAAATTCAGGGAGAGCCCTGCCCCCTGAGTCTACACAAGGGAATTCTGGTTTCACTGTCGAACACTTAACCCTTTCCCGTAGCCTCCCTCTTGTCCATCACTACAAAGAGACGGCAGCCCCCCATTCCTCGTGCTCTCAGGTTGCCATAGTGACAGGACTGAGAAAAGCCCGGGTTGTAGGTTTAGATTTGAATCCAGTTGCTGTAGAAACACGGCATGGCTAACCATGGGTAGAGGCGGATTGATCGTGCAAAGGGGGTTGGGTCCTTACTGTCTAAGATCTGAAAAATTACAAGCAGTGGAAAACATGTTTGACTAAAAAAAAAAAAAAAAAGCATCCAAAAGGACAGATAGAGAGGAGAGAGTGATGAATGAAAAGCAGAGAAGGAGGACTTTTCTTTTCAGCTTGTGGACAGACAAAACAGCCAGGCTGTGTGACAAATGTTGCTTTATCTAAATTTGAATGTTGCATCTTGGGAGTGAAATCTCAGTTGGCACTTGGCAGGTGTTCTGCTCTATAGATGTTAGAGAAAGGCTTGCATTTCTGAAGACCTCATCTACACATACAATGCAGATATGCAGCAATAAGTAATTTTAAACAGTAAAAATGAGAAACAAATTCTAAAAAGCCACCACCTTAAAATCTAAAGAAGAACTAAATAGAAGGTTACAGGGAGGTTAGTCATGTTATATGCGTCGATAATCCACTGACAGCCAAAGAGAGGTTGGCCTTTTTGACCTCTGTGCTCCAGGAGACACATTCATCACCCCTGCCCCCCAATGTCCTACATTAGTACAATGGCCACGAATCTTCCTTGAGGATGGACACTACCAAACTTTATCCGAACAGAAAGAATTTTAGAAACAAAGGCTGCCACTCCATTTTGTGTTCATACTTCAACTCCTTTTTTTTTTTTCCTTTAGTAATCACATGACAGCTCCAGTCTATCTTAAAATAAGTTCTTGTTTCCAACAGGTTGAGCTGCAGTGCAGCCAAGGGTAAAAAATGTAAACGCTAATCCACCAGTACTGTTTGAACTTCAAGACGCAGCCTCTTCCTATTAGTGAGTCAGGTTTTCACCCAGTGGGTGGCAGGTCAGGATCGACTCAACTCTCAGAGAGGTGCCGCTAGCTGGTGGCTGGCCTTGTCTTACTTGTGTAATCTCATATTTCTCCAATTTTTTCTGCAGATGTAGCTTTTTCGGACAGTGAAACCGCTGTCATTTAAACTACATGCTTATTACCTACACAGTCCTTGTTCGTTTCTAGTTACATTCATCCCGACAAAACTTTCTTTGCACATACCATACCACACATTTCATTTGATAAATTTTATGGCCTCACCTCTAGTACATGACTTTATTGTTCCAAAGGAATGTGATTTTTAGACTGATGTTTCCCACTGGTACTTGCTATAACATGGAGCATTGCAAATTTCATGTGATACAATAGCATGGGTAACTGTGCAGGAAGAAAGATTATTCTGTTTGGAGAAGCATCAGCTTTGCTTTCCTTTGTCCATCCGTATGTGCACAAGAGAGCCAGGCAGAGGTGCATTATGGGATGTGTTTTGATTTGAATACAATCATAAGTCTGGGACCAGCCCCCTGCCTCTGACAGCTCACCCTCTCGTCCCCCCAAATTTTTCTCTTCAATCCTCCTGTCCCACTAATCAGTTTAACCCTCTTATGAATAGCTCTTTGTCATAAGATAGATTACAGTTAACTCTGTCCCTCGCGCTCCCTCCAGCTCTGTTAACCTCCTGCACTTGCAACCACACAAAGCTCACGTGCTGAGTTTCACTACAGCAGCAGCTTGAATTACCACTGGAATTAGCCCTTGTGCATGATCACAAAGCAGCAGGTTTAATATCAAAATCTTGGAAGGAAAAAAAAGAAGAAAAAAAAAAATTGGTGCACTGAGGTTACGAAAGGTATTTGAGCTATTTTCCAGTCCAGAACTTGAACTTTGTTTTTTGGGTCTGAGAGAGAAAACACACACGCTAATAACTGCCAACAATCTGAATAATGTTTGGTTGAACTGCTCATTAGAAAAAATGTATTCTAATCGTTATAGAAGAAAAAAAAAAAGTAGTAAAACCGTACTGTAGTTGCATTTTCTCATACCATAATCTCACAATGGTGAATTACTAGGCGATACAAGGCTAACAAGGGCTATGCAAGGTTCTTGGACTATATCCAGATTTAACACACGTATAGCCACTGATACGCTTAAGTCATATATAGCCATGAGACCTTTGCAGCAGCCCCCCGCTCTAAGCCAGCAAACATGGAATATTTGAGTTGCAGCTATCCATTCTTCATTGTGTCATTCCTGGCTGCACATCACTCCTGGTCCAGAAAAACTGGTTAAAGAATCAGTTTCACATTTCAGCAGGATGACTTTTTTACTTTTGATGATACAAAGCAGGCTCAAATTTGTCTTTATCATAGCTGTCCAAGGTTAAATTTCTCTCTAGGTTTGCAAGAGGAAATGCTACAGACTTGTGTATGCTTTTTTCCCCCAAATGCATAGATGTGCTGCAGGCTTTAACTTCTGTTGTGTTCAAAGGTCACACAAATGCAATGAAGAGCTGCTGAGATCTGGGGCCTAACCCATTGTCGTTCTAACCTCAGGCCGGTCCCCAGCTCACAGCCAACTAGTTTACTGCAGCAGAGAGGAGACATTTGATCTAGCCCTGCAACAGTAAACTATCCTGACACGGCCAGGCTCAAACATATTGTCCTGACGAATACAACTCAAGCCGGCTATAAAAGAGCATCAGTCACAGTTTATCTGGCTGTTTCCTCTTTGTTGTGAACTGACTAATGTTCAGCCCTCTAGGGCATGCTGGGTGTGAAACAGAGAGGAAGAGGGATGAGAGGTGTCCATGTCTTACTGATTCCCATGAGGCATGCACGAGACCGTCTCTAAGATCGAGACAGGCTGGTGTTTAATGGCTTCAGCTGAGGGCCGATGATGTGTGTGCACACCTTCAATTCAACTGCAATCTCAAGTACACCTGATATCATATCAAAAAATTGCTGGTTTAATGGACTCAAACGAGGAATCGAGATATGTGCTGGGATTCTTTAATCTCAGTCACTAAAAATTGCTCATAGCATCAGTGGGACTGAGACAAAGCAGCAGACTGAAGACAGACAGCCTCTGGCAATGCTTTCATGCTTTATTTCAACTCAGTGGTGATTGCAGCACAATGAGTCCATCAAAAAAGAACATAAAAGAGACTTAAAAATGCTCCTTTAGTTTTACAGCTGAACTGCTACATTTACCCTCACATGAAGTTAGGGCTGGGTATTGTTAAGAATCTCACGATTCAATTCAATTTTGATTCTTTGGGTTGCGAATCGATATTGATTCAATACAATTCAATCAAATGCTGCGATATCGATTCGGTGAGAAGTAGGAACTCTGTGGTAGATTAAATGTTTATTTTTATGCCAATGTGAACATATGTGGTATTGTCAACTCATATTTTTGGGTAATAAAATATTTTAAAAGAAAAAATATTTGCCATTTTGGTGTGGTATGATCTAACGAGGCCTTTGTCCATACAATGTGAATAACACACACAGCTCCCCCTTCGGTCAGGAAGTGAATCGATTCAGAGGATTTGCGATTCAATATTGAATTGTACAGGCAAGTATTGCGATGCATCGATTAATCAATAATTTTACCCACCCCTACTGGAAGTTGCTATTCTGCTGTTAATCATTTGATGCTTATTGACACAAATTTGCTACAAATCACTTTATGAAAAATACATTTCTTTCTATCTTACTGACTTAACCAATTCATTGTTCAATTATTAACTACTATTTATGCATTCATTTTTGTATTATTTGTTTCTCTGTTTATAAATTATTAACCTGCTTAACATATTAACTGGAGTTAATTTTTATTCCAGTCTTTTTCTATTTGTTTTAATTTTTCCTTATTTCTAAATATTCATTTTGTTTTCATATGACTGTAAATAAATTCAGGCATTAATGGGTTGACCCACATATAAGCTGAACAACAGTACAGATCGACGCAATCTCAATCAAATATTTTTTTTCTCATTTTCATATTGTTTCTTGATCTTAAGCTTAATAATGTGAATCATCTCTGCTTTCATGTTCTGCTACTGGACAAGTTGGGGCAAAAATCAGGAAATGCTTGCCAACCTGACTGTCTCATGGTTAAATCTGAAACCCCACAACATTTTAATTTGAGGGTAGAATACATTAGACCCGCATCACTGACACGCTTCACATGCTGCCATCTGCCTCCAGTGGGAGGGGAGATGAGAGGATCTGTGGCAGACAGAGGAAAAGCCCACAGCAGACAAGTACACAAAGGATGAATATGGCAAAACATGGAGACACCCCAATCTTCTCCTCTGACCTTCATCTCTGCAGTGTTATTTACTTTATTATGGGTTCATGTGTATCAGATGACTGCCCCTAAACAAAGACATAATGAACAGCCTTCAAAAAGGTTAACATGCCAAAACAAATGTCTGTTTTTAGGAGCCTGTTTGCTGTATAAACCTTCAGTGAAGTTCCTGAGCCATCACAATGTTGAAAACATGGTTGTGAATCTGAGGCTTTCATTTCCTGTAGCTTTTATGGAGAGCTCCCTGTACATGTCAATGACCCAGTTGGGACAGTATGAGATGTTTTGGGTGTCCTGGTAGTCCCGTCGGCTTTGGAAAAGTAAAAGGATGTTGCGATACCCTCTTTGTCTTTTGTGCTCCGGTAGACAATGGCAGGATTATAGGTCTCCAGCAAGAAAACTCCTATTATTCCCAATGCTTCATCCAACCTCCTTCTTGCACAACAATCTCCTCTTACTGGGTCACCCTTCAGCATACTAATAAAACACTGTCAACAGACAACCAAGCCCCCACCTACACACTTAATCCCCCTGTGAGCAGCATTACTGGTATCCCCCTTCTTCTTGCTGAGCTACCCCACCCCCTCTAACTGCTACCACTAAAACACGTCCATTCTCGCTCTTCCCCTTTTCCCTGCTGCACTAATGTGCACTGAAAACACAGACTGAAGACCGAACACCACCTGTAATTACAGGGACAGTGCTTTGGATGGATTATCCATTTGGGGTATTGTTTCATCCAAACCTCCCCTCCCCAACTTTTTATAAATACCAATGTAACCTCTTTATGACTACCTTTGCCAACATGAGACAGATGAACTTCAAAAAGTTCAGTCCCTGTGTGAACATGTCCTTCGCTTCATAGAAACATACCCAGCCAGTTGAATTGTAAGTCATATATAATTTTCTTATAAAAAAATGCCTGAAAAGCTTTCTTTGTGGTCTGGGAAGTAAATAAAAAAACATATTGAGGTATGTTCTGAGAGATCTACTTGAAGATTTAATGCTAGGTGCCATGCAACAAGTCTTTCATTGGTTTCCTGAAAGCAGCCCAGGAGTAATGCTTACCCTTATAGTTGGGATGAACACGAGGAGCGTATACTCCAAATTTGATGAGGATAGGGACGCTGTAACCAAGACGCACCCATTCCACAACATGTAATGGAAAGAGGTTTGGGGTGGTGGCTTCTCTGGATGGAGGAGTGAGACTACAGCCCAGCTCTGCAGAACTCCCCTCTCTGGCACGAACCAATGATGCCAGACTTTGAGACACACCTGTAAAGACAACAGCATAGAACTGAGGTAAAACACTGGGTGCACTTGGGGACATCGCTGGCAGCATGGAGGCCAATAAGAGAATAATATAAATCAGTAAAATAAACACATAAATAAGCACAGTCCCGTTTTTTTAAAGAGTTGTGACTACAAAAGAGGCTGGATCACCTACTCCGGAATTTGCTGGTCATTCATTTCTGGGAAAATTGTTGTCACAGAAAAGTTTTATGTTTAATGAGAAAACTTGACCACACAGACAACTGAAGGAAAAGTGTAAAACAGTTACAGCATGCAATGTCATAAGCAACTCAAAAATACTTTCTTGAGACTGATCCCAGATCAGCCACTAAATATAACTTCCCCAGATTGATAACAGCCAGGCCATCAGAGGACATGTACAACAATCGCTTTTGGTAACAAGATCGTATGGCTGCAAAGCCTGCAAACATCAGCAATCTCATTAGTGACACCTGCAGCAGCCTGCACTCACCCTACCTCTTCCATCTTCCTAACTGCCATGTGCTAACATGGGTGTGTGCTCAACTGGGTGCCAGTGTTTGCTCTACAACTCATCTGGCCTGGTGATTACTTTAATCTCAGCGGTGGGGGCTGGTGATGACACTCTGATGCAGGGCAGCGGGACTCTCTGTAGCTGCTCCAGCCGACCTCTCACCACCCCCTGGGGTTCACACATGGTCTGCCGACCAGCACAATCAATCCCACCACTACCAGCCCCCCCCAACGAACACAAGCATGCCGTGCCTGGGGTGGGGGGTAGCATAAATCCAGGATTGATCTAAATCCTCACTCAGAGATATTATTTAAGTTGGATTTTGGCCCCATTCCCTCTCATCCAGTCTTGTCTGGGCTGTATCCCCTCCTTATCACTCTCTCCAACATAGAAGCAATGGGAGCTGTGCCAGATACATTGTATGCCGACTGTCTGTGTGAAGCTAAACAGCAACATATGTCAGCTGATTTGCAAACCTTCACCATAGCAAGGGAGGCAGATGTTGTTGATGATGTCCCATGTAAAATTTTGGTGAAAGACTTCAAACAAATGGCAAAAAACAACATCAAAGAGTCTTTGTGGGAAAGCAACTCTCTCACGTGTGATGTGAATCACTGCAAAAAGCACTGATGATTTCACTTTTTAGCATCACATCCCTTATCATCTCCTCTTTGAGGAGAAGCTGAGCAAAATTTTCAAAATACTCACACAGACTGAATTATGCGAGCAAAAATGCAACCAAATAATTGACAGAGTACAGTTGATAGTAATCAAAAGTGAAAGTTTAAACTTACATGCAAACTTTAAGGTGATGTGGATAGTGAAAGTGATGCAACAGATTCATGATCACATAAATGTGATTCAATGTCAGATTTTATTGACCTGTCTTTACTATGCAAATATTATCTATACATGTTATGTTTCTACTCTGAGTCAGTGTGTGTTTCCACTGCTGTTGTATTCTACTGCATTGAACAGAATAAGACTTGTAGCTGTTGGCTTTATTCTCATATTATTAAATCTTACAAAACGCTCAACTCAGATGATAGTTTTTTTTGCACTAGATGATTTATACACCTCTAAGTTTGCTTTTTTTTAGGGCTGTCAAAAAATTAATCCTGATTAATCACATTGCTTTTATCACTTCTAGAACACATTTAGGATTTCTGCATTTATCTTTAGTAGACTAGACCACTGAAACCCCATCCTTACAAGTCTCCCTTAAGTCCTTCAGATGGCGGCAGTTTAGTCCAGAATGCTGCTAAAACAGTCCTCACAGGCTGACTTCACAACTGTATTAACGTGAAACTGAAATTCAGCTTTGAGTCCTGGACAACTCCCAGATCTCTGGCTTGGTTTTAGCCTTTAAGTTATAAAACAATAGTTAATGTATTTTATGGATATAGCAGTACTAATTAATTAAAAAAAACTCACTTGTTTGACAATAGGATTAATTTAGGATTCATTTTTTGACAGCCCTACTTATTTTAAAATTCTGAATAAAAGTGCCAAACAATACAAATGACAGAAAAAAATGAGCTAAGAGCTCTACAAAGATACATGGATAATAGAAACCCACTGTGAATGTATGCTCAGGCTCCATATTTGCATTAGGTACTTACTTAGCAGACAGATGGCTACAGCAGTGGTGACAGCCTGAAGCCACCGTCCCTCAAGTCCCATGGCCGTCCGTCACGCTCCTTCACGCATCTCCCAATCTGAAAAAACAAGACCACACAATTCATTTACTCTCCATCAAAGATACTCATGTAGCATTCACAGAATAACTGCTGCACAAGGACATCCCTAACATCCCCCCTGCAGACTAATGTAATCCCTGGAGTTAACATCAACTCATTATCCACCAAAAACACTACATTCCAGATGCAGCTTGGTTAATAAACCAGTGTATTCTTTGAAAACACGTAATCTCCCTAAAAGCTGGAACTCAAGCTGTGCTTGGGGTTTAACAAAATAAGCTAATCCATGAAGTGCTACAAAAAGTTAAGACATGTTCAGAGTCTGCATCCTGTGCAGGTTTGCATGCAAAGACAAGGTCAAAGTGTGCGTATGTGTGTTTGTGTATGGCCAAAGAGGAGACGTCTTCAAGGCTCTAAGTGTATGTACAGATTAACCTGATGCTTGTGATTGGTCCAGCTCATCCAGAAGGTCTCGTCTCACTGTAAATAGGCCAACAACAATTGACAGGTGACCCGAGCAACATAGAAAAGTACACCCCCCAACTCCAGATGTGATCTCATTATCAGCGCTTAAAACGGGAGCTTGCACACCATCAGCAGAGAGAACCAGTGGATGATGAGCTTGAATCTGGATTTGACTGACAACAACACAAACTGAGCAAACAGCAGCATTGAGTGCTGTTCGCCTGACCACTAAATGCACAAACAGTTTACACAAGTGCGCCAGCACGATCCACTGATTTTCAACTCCTAATGAGCCCCGCAAACATGACTCCACTTGAGCAGATTGTTGTTCTGCTTCAGTCTGAACAGCTGCAGCAAACTGTGAGGCAGCCCACTTCAAATTGGATTGGAGGCAAGTTTAAGTTGTTGCCCTTCAAACATAATAGAAGGCCTCATACCTTTCCCTCAAGTCACTCCATTCAGTACCCCTAATACCAGCTTATTACTTAAAGTTGATTTAGGTAACATAAGAAGTGGGCTATTCTTAGAGAGCAGACAGGAGTTCGATACCATGTGCTGACACAACTGGAGATGCACTGCACAAAAACTGTCCAGCTGAGTCATTTGATGGAGACGTTTAATCTCCCAGCGACACTTGTGCAAATAAACAACCCAGAATAGCACAACAGAAAGATCCATCTATCTCCTTGCACTTGACCGACAAGACTGTTTCTGTTGTGGCAGGCTGAGGGGCACTGTGATAACTTTTGCGATGGGTTTTTCCCAAAATAAAGAAAAAGATCAAGATCTCACAGAAGTACTGAAGATTGGAGGGGGGCAAAAACACATCTCTTTTTCCAATCCATTTCCTGTCAGTAGCTCTCACATAAAGGCCACTAATGGCCAAAAATACCATGGACCAAAAATACTATGGAAAAAAAAACTCAACACACACACTTGAGTCAGGTTGGCGTCACTATACAAGTTGAAGAAGAGGGTGGGTGTTGCATGACAGAATATTTCAGTACAATGCCTGTGATAATGGAAATATTATTTCCATCAAATGAGTAATGTTTTCCCACCAGGGTGTTAGAATAAGCTCTAGTAATGGACTCATAAAAATAATAAATCTGTGGGCAATCATTTCTGCACTACCTTCAGCAGTCAGAACTTCAATGGAGGTGACCGCAGATCACTGCATCACTTAGCCACCTTCTGAGTCACTTTAACAGCATGACAGCAAAAGCAATTAGAAAATCCCACAACACAGTTTCATCTTCATCTGTTTGTAGTTCTTTTCTCTGCACCAGCCTGCTGTGCTGTACTTATAGACCAAAATATACAGTATAATAGGCAGATGGGGGAGGACTTGAAGATGGGTTTTGTCTGCAGCTACAGTAGCAGACAGGCAGGGTATTTCCTCGAGCAGTAGAGAGGACCGAGGCCATTTAATTGGCATGTGCTTTGTCACGGCTTTCAAAGGACTCAAGATGTTTAAGTCTGTAATAAGGCAACATTTAACAGCTGTACCTTCCGCAATATTTCTGCCGTCTGACAACAGTGCACAATGACCTTTAAGAAACAGTGATATGCGATTATCTGCTTACAAAGAAAGAAATTAATTACATTTAAATTCAGCAGAGAGGATGTTAACTAAACATAAATGTTAAGGTTGGATGGTTTTTCTTTTACATGCTAATCTCACAAGGGTATACAAGGTAAACTGGAAATGCCAAAAACCTCCAATCTAAGGTGACGTCTGCACAAAAAGCTTTTTTGATTGAAAGGATAAAAATCCAAATAAAGCACAGTAACATCCTCTTCAGCACTCTAAAAACGTGCATGTCGATACTGTGTAATGATCCAGTGTCTCACTGGATTGCATTGACACAAATTGCTTTGGATCTAGTCATGACTTAGCCTTCTGGACGGTATATTTCTAACACTTAGTCTAATCCTGCCCTCGTGCTTTGAGTGTTAAAAGTGTAATGGAATTACAGATCAAACTGTTGAGACAAATCAAGGACAATCAGTCATTTAGCAGTGAAGTTATCAGTCATTGCCATCTCAAGTGACACAAGTCTTCCCATTGGGGGTTCCACAGTTTCTTTGGGTGGCGACAGCGTGGATCGTTCACTGTCTGGAAAGCGAGGTTTTGATTTTCATGTTTAGACTGACATGACACAAAACTTGAGTCTTCCTGTGGCATCATGTACCTCTGTTGCTAAAACCAGTTTTTTCCACAACTAAGCCTTTGTAACAAGTTTGATAACAGCACTGATTTAAAGGAAAAATCACAATGAATCATAATGTACGATCAGAAAAAGTTAATAAAGGGGTTGCCACAAAAACACCTTTTCTTGTTCTTTTTTATGACATGAAAGGCATCAAGGTCCATACCTATACCTGCTAACAGACATACGCAGACATCCGCTGAGTTAACTGTTCTCACTTAACTAACCCAGTATAGTCTTTCTAGGAAAGGCATTACATATATGCACAACAAATGAACTCCTAAAGATACAGAAATATTCTGCATGTGTGAACTTTAAGCGGCTAGGCAAGTCCACACGGTAACAACAAATTGGTAGGTATGGAGATTTGTTCAGAGCCTTGTACATCACGCAGACTCTTACTTGCAGAAACAAAGAAGACACTCATGTAAGAAGCTGACTGCAACCTGCCAGCAGTTGCAGCAGGTAGACCAAACCTCTCTGCATGCATCTCCTCTGTTGCAGACTTATATTATTCAGACATAAAAGGAATAATAGTTTAGGATAAATCGTTTAGTCACCTTCTCATCTGTCTTGTTCACTTCATATGTGACACTTAAATAAGCCTCATGTCCTCTCTGATACTTTTAAGGAATTTTTGACCTAATGTGTGTGAGAGTAGCATGTGTTATCCCTCAGTACCTAAGCAGGTCCATCAGTGATGCTTGTGACGGATACAGGCCTGATAAGCAGTAGTATTACTCTCTAGTAATCCTTGTTAAGCCTGACAGGCCATGACCTTAGTAAAAACCTGTGCGCTGCAGGAACTCCAAGTGTTACAAGAACCGAAACTTTAACAAGTTCACTAAAAAGGCAATCACACAACCAGCCAGAAAAAGCTGCACAATAACTACAGTTATACATGCAAATCACAGTCATTAACACAAGAATGGGTTTGAAAACTTTGACTGGTTGCGCCACCCTACACAGCACACCAATCAATCCATGGATTTTTTTCCCTGGAATTGCAACCCAGTTTGGAAACTATATTGATGTTTATTTTAACTAAAGGAAATAAGCTAAGGACGCATTCGGCACGGGACTGGAGTCCCAGTCTTCCAGGGAAAGCCTACTGTGTATGGATTAACATAGTGATCGTTGATAAGCCAACACATGGTGTAGCGATAATTACTATTGAGCAATTGTTGAATTTAATGTTTACTCGTTTTACTCGTCACACACACATACAAGCTGGATAGCGAAACCTTTACTGCTCACTTCCACAGCAGAACAATGCTGTAGTTATACGAATAATCATCCACGTGCTTAATGCATGAGTAGACTGATTTCCTTTTTTCCCTCCAAGATGATCCGTATTCATATGGCTTAATGAAAACAAAGTAGCTAACACTGATCTTCTAAGTCTTGAATCCACTCCACCCCCAAAACACTGGGAATGGGTTAATCCTGCCAGATTGCTTTCAAGAAATGACAGTGAGAAGAAAAAAGGGACTGAAAGCCAAAGTCATAAGCTTTGTGGTCTGGTTCTGATGCACGGCAAATGTTGTAGTGATGTATCATTATCAATTTTTCACATTAGACAACTGTTAACCCACCGGTAAGGGTTTTTCTCTGACTGGTCATACCAACAGATATGTAAAACAGACAATAGTGTCTATTTCTGGAATGATACATGAGACTAGACACTACTTAGATATTTTCCCTGATCAATATCTGTATTGGTTAACAGATTTTTCATTTGAATGTGTGGTTTTCTATATTTCTTTTTGTCCCATATTTTCTGCTACTGTGAAATAGCCACTTCCAACTCATAAATAATTTGTTTCTCAGAGCAGTCACTTTCCTTCACCATGACAATCTGTCCGTGGGGACACGTACTGTTTTTTTTTTTTTTTCTTTAACAATGCAATATGGCAGTGAAATCACAAGGATTTCTAGATGATGAATAATAAGTGGTGTCTGTGCAAAATGACACCAGGGATACTGTCTCATATGCACACACTCAGGGTCTGGACGGCTTGGATCATGTTATTCATCGCTGCCTTCCAAGGAATCAAAGTGATGAATGGAAAACAGCTGACGTTAATTTTAAAAATGCAAAGTATTTTTTTCTGAACTGCTTTTTAATGCTTTTTTCCCCAGAAAAACCAACCAGACAGGTTTTTCACGGGTGTCTTTTTCTACCAATGGCAAATGTCAAAACATGCTCCAAAAATGCCAAACGTAGCTAAAACCTCTGACATTCTACAAGCTGATCAATGAAGCAATAAGCTTATTTACTGGGAAACAAAAAGTGTTGCAGATTATAGACCTTAAACACAACAGATGTCTTGATGTGTGCCTCTATGCGTCTTCTTGTGGAGCAGTGCTAACAAGCACAACAAAAACAAAGGACAGAAAACAGTAGAGCAAGGACTACATAATACTGAAAAAGCACAGACAGCTGCTCCCTGCTGTTAAAACTAGCTTTTCCTCCAGCATGTTGCACCATGCGGAGCAGCAGGCTGAGAAATTGTCTGGAGCACAAAAAAAAAAACAAACACAAAGCTTCTCATCACTGCAGGCTGCAGTGAATTTTGAGACACTTCTCTCACCACCATCATCTCCTATAGAAACAAAACAGGTGCATCTTTTGTCTGACTCTGGGAGTGTGGTGGCAGGTAAGTGGAAGAAGCTCTCCATTAAAACGGGGTGTTTTTTTTTTTTTTAACAACTGTTCTCTTTATTTAAATCCCGGGTACTGTGCAGATTTAAGAGGTCTTTTCAGACTCTTCACGATGGTTTAACATGAAAAAAGATCCACTTAGAGATTACAAATGGTGCATGTGATACCCAAAACAGAAACATTTCATTCAACGGTAGTTTAGATTGAAACTGCTACCTGAACTAATGCCATAATATGAAGCTCTGATATTATTCCGAAACAAGAAACAAAAGGCATCAAAGTGTGCACCACTCAAGTCGCTCAATGCCAATGCTTACTAAACCCAATTAATTTCCAAAATGTGGATAAAGTGTTGCTAATCTCTCGCAGTTCTAAAAAAAAAACAAATAAACATTCCAAGATCTTGTGTATTTAGTGGACAGGCCTGCAGAGGACGTTTTAGTTCAGCCTGCTCAGCACCTTACCTTGCTTGAGGCACTTTACTGAGCTGTAAGTACAATCTCTCCATCCATTGATGCTCTTCTTCTGGACTCTCCTTGCAAATCCAGTTTACCAGTTCACTCCTTTCTAATCAAGGAGATTAAAAAACTGTTGAAAAATTAAAACAAGAAAGTGATGAAAATGCGCAGGTGGTCACATTTTTTCCCCTTTCAAGGTGCGTGCGTAGATCAGAAGAAAATCAATTTAATCCTGGATGTCCATGGAGATCGGGCTTCCTACAAACTTCTTACCGTCTTTGATAAAATCCATAAACTCCCCAAAACCTCAACGAGTCCGACATTAGCCCATTGAAAGTCCATTTAAACTTTCCACGCAGTGGCTTTTTATGTGCGCAGTCTTCTCAGTCCAAACTTGCCCGAAGTGGCTTTAATCGTGAGCAGGTTTATCATTTACTTCATAAGTATGCAGAGAGTGCGTCCAGTTGACGTAGTGCGCATTTAGCATAAAAAGGCGCAAGATTCATCAGAAAGAGAGCACACCGCACGGTTAGTTGGTGCCCTGCTGTTGACTCCCCCCGTGTTGTGTCCCTCCTCTCATTATCATATTTCCCTCCTCCTACTACAGTGACGGAGAGAGATGCTGTCAAGTCACGCAGACTGCAACACAGCACTTCCTGTTTCATCCTCTAAATTAGTTGAGCTCTATGAATACGAGTATACAGAGTTGACTGTTGACAGTACATTTGGATTACATTACATATACCCCCCCCCCCCCCCCCCCCCCGAAAAAAAAAACTTATTACTGCACCAGTTCGCCTAAAACCAGACCTTTGGTACACATGTTGAACATGTGAACACGTTAAGTCTGACCAAAATCACAACCGATCTAACACACTCAGATAATGCCGTGTGTTTAGGCTCAGAAAGACTACAGTTGTCCAAAGAAATGGCCAGTTTAGAATCCAACCATAGTTAGACTGAACTGTATGTAACTGTACTAAGTGCAGCGAGATAATTCAGTTAGCCCAGACCAGGGGTGCCCAAGTCCAGTCCTTGAGAGTTATTACTATTCTGCCATTTTTAGAACATACCCTCCCCAACACACCAGAATATAGCTAATTCCCTCATCTGCCTGTCATTCAGCTCTGCAGAGGCCTGGTAACGAGCCATTCATTTGATTCAGGTGTGTTGGAGAAGATATGCAACCAAAATGTGCTGGATAGTAGCTCTTGAAGACTGGACTTGGGCACCCCTGGCCTAGACCATTTACTAATCAACAAAGACTGTCTAATAAAGGCTTTATTAAGTAATAAATGTCACCTCCTCCTTCACTTGACTTTCACAAGTAAGAAGGGTTCTTCAGATATTTATTATAGGATATTTCACAACAACTAAAACCTCTTAATTAATTGTGTTTTTATTTCAATACACTCAGTCAATCTTGGTTGTGTTCTTTGTCTTGGTTAGCACCTTTTTTGTTTGTTTTTGTCCATATTGTTTGGTACCAAACAATATGTGAACAAGTGTAAAGCCTATCCAGGAAAAAGCTCAGTAAATAACACATTTTTCAATGTAACTTTGTTTAAATTTATTGCATCAATCAAATTAATTTCAAAATAATATCACATAAATAACTACAACTATTACAACCATAACATTTTTTAAAATTATTTCACTCTTATTCATATTTCAAATAATTGTGTCAATGTTTAAAGCACAACTGTAAAGATATCATATTCTCAAATGTGAAACATAAGAATCAAAGATAATTTTACTACCAACATATTTCTTTTTAAGAAATTCAAGATTATTCTTGATAAATAAATTTAGCAAAATCTATCATCCATCAGCCACATTAATTGCACACATTAAGTGTACCCTGAAAATAATTCACATTATTACATACTTTTTAAAACACTTGTTAATTCAGTTTATGCTTACAACAGTTTTATTTTTATGAAACAAATCAAACCAATAAGAGGCAACCTGAAAAGCTAAATAAGATTGTTGATTATATATTAGGAAAAAACCCTTTAAATCAAAACCTGACTCCATGTCGCGATAATATCGCTTTAATTTTGGAGGTAAATGAATCAACTTCCGCTCACTTACCGCCGGTGTCCGCGTATCTTGACGGAGCTGTTGCTTTAGCGCCGCAGACAAAAGCGCCTTACGGTGGGAAAGAGTGGCGACTGTAACAAAAGACAAAACAGTTATTTGACACGTTGGTTGCAGAAATCATCTTACATGGGAAAAGAGGGGGGAAAAACAAATAAAGATGTACGTTCTGTCTACTACATGTCTCCACAAAATTTAACAAAGGGTCTTGATGAATACTAATTACATATCATTTTAGCCTCTGTCATTTCAAACACATTATGTTTTTAAACTTACATTCACACAATTAAAACTTCTTTTCCCACAAGAACTAACTGGCAATGAGACTATGACACAGCAGTCAATTAAGTGATTTACTTTCAGATAGATACATAGATAGAATTACTCGGCCCTTGAGAACACTTCGAATTAGCATTTCATTTGCTATAAGCCCTGCTAGCACGACAATCTTTACTGATTTAATTACCATTATCTTTATACACTTTATATTACCTATCCTCAAATAAAATATATTAAATTTAAGTGCATTATCGTGATCACCAAATGGAGGTTTTGCAGTTGACATTTGTTTCCATCCATTTTTACACTGGAAAAATCTATTATTTTAGCATTACTAGCTATATGCTTTTTAGCGTAATTGGTGAAATTCGGCCTGGTTATTGTGTTTTTAATAAAATGTCTATTGTCGTCATATGTGAAGGGGTAACAATCAACAAGCCCCGCTAATTTCGTAATAGTTGCTAAAGGCCTTTACCTTATTTGAGTTCAAAAGGGCTTCTTGCGATGTCCTCCTAATGAGCGGGATGTCACCCAGGATTAGCTAAAGTTATCTTGGTTTTCTTCAAATTATTGTTTAAAGTAGCCAATCCGGGGCCAGAGGAGCCACAGATTCTGGGGAAAGATGACTTCATCAAACATACTGTGGCTGTAAATGTGAAAGTAGACCCACCAGACCACATCCCGGGACGTCCACTACATGAACATCACATTTTTTGTTGTCTGAGCCATAACTTTCAGCTACGTGTAACTGGAGCTTGTTTACATGTTTACAAACATGGACATGTACACCATAGCCTATATAACAACATGTGTAATATCTAAGAGAAAATTTATTATAAATTATAATCATTCTAAATATAAAAAATTGTATTTGTTGGTTCCCTCTTATAACCCCAATTGCTACAAGAAATCTAACATGCAAGCAGGTCATTGGAGGATAAAAGGGAAATGCAGAAAATAGTTTTCTTGAAAAGATTTTACCAGATAGTACCTATAAACTTTCAGTATTTAGGAAGGGCCTTGGGAGGAAAAAAAGGTTTCTGAGCTGATTTAAAGGGCTTAATCTGATCTGACTAATACCAGGTAGTTCGTGGCTAGTGGCTTATTGAGTAGGCACATTTAATATAAAGACACAGGAACATGAGCAAGTAACCTTGAATCCCTTTGGTGAACAGCAGGCTGCCTAGCATCTGAAAGGATTACAGGAGTCCAACCTTTACCAGGGTTACACTTGACGTTATCCTGCATTGTAAATTGAGGTGGTACCCTTTTACTTACTAACTTTCAAGTTATGCTGAAATAAATGAGTTTATAGCCAACAATAAAGATGCAAAAGGTCTGTCAAGGCAGGGCAAAAGGGTGTCATTAAGTCTTAATGGCCCTCTTCGACAGTGTTTACCCTTATGGGCCAGGTGCGCCATATGGAGATCAAAGGATTGGAAATAATCACATGAAATCCTCCAAGAAAGAACCAATCTGAAAAGTAAGGAGGCATTAACTGAAGGGTAAGGGAAACTTTGCTGCACAGGAGGGCTCATACTGAAATAAATAAATAATATCAGTCTTTTATTGAACACATATTGCACTCAGTGCCAGTGTATCGAGATCAACATGACGACTGTGATTAGATGTAACCATTTTAACATTTTAGAGTTTACAACAATCAAGTTTGATGGTTAAATATTATCTACATGACAAAATGGAATTACACACAAATGGACATTAAATTAGTTTTATTCATTTCTCAAGCTAATCACACATACACGTCAGATAATATGGATTAGCAATTTAACGTTAGCTAACTGGGCATAAAAATCTACCAGAGTAACGCTGATTCACAAAAACAAGAAGTTTTAAGCAACCTTGAATTCAGTACAAGCCAAACAGGAATGCACGTAAGCACAGAGAGTCTCAGGCTACAGCTTTAGTGTGGTTCAGTCATCAAAGTCTGGGATGTCATCATAGGAGTACCCTTGGTAGCCCTTTGAAGCATAGTAAGCTATCCGTAGGTGGTAAATTCCAGGCAGGAAGACAAGGATCCCAATGATAAGGATAGGCACTGTTCGGTCCGAGTGCTAACAGAAAGAAAATATTTCATTAGTGGAAATAATGCCCATATAACACTGTTAAAACAATAAATGAGATTTGTAAAAGTACTCACAGTGACTCCAAAGTAGCCAGCCAGGAGAAGAGCGCCAATGATGATTAAAAGAGAGCCGATTAAGAAAAGCACTGTGGCAAGCGCTATAGCTTTGTATGGGACTTTGGGTGGGCTCTTTTTGAACTGTGGAAGAAGAGAAATATTCAATAACAAAAACTCTTCCATGACAAAGATTTTCTGTCTCACACATATAGCTGGAAAAGATCCGGCTCATTCTCTACTTACATTAAAAGAAAAGGGCTTAATAATTATTAAAGAATCTCTAATTTTCACCCTTAAAATTAAGTTAAAGAACTTGTGAAGCTGTGTAATACTACAGTATCGCCCAAAGTAGGAAAAATTAGTGATGACATGACACCATTAGTGCTGAAGAAAAACATTGAGAATCTAAACTCAGACTTTTGATGTTCACACATTTGATTCTTAAAGTGGGAGGAAAAAAGAACACAGCTGCCTCCAGGTTTGCTTGGCCTTCTGCAAACATCAAAGCTCATCAACAGACGTGGTTCACTTCACTGCTGAAACAGCTAACTTTTGAGGCAGCAAAAAGACATTTTAACTTCAGACTGTACTGGGTGAAGTCTGAATCTTGCAGTAGTTTGCTTTGATACATTTCTATCACATGATGATTTACAATTAAAGTGTGCAACATTTTGGGATTCTTAACAAATTTTTAATAGGGAAAATACTCAAGGAAATAAAAAACAATCAAGTTCCAACTTTTTTTGTAAAAAAAGAGAGAGAGAGAGAGAGAGAGAGAGAGAATCAAACAAAAGATCATCTTTCCTCAGTATCAAAACCAAACATTTAGATTAAGTGCTATAAAAGAAAAATAAATCAGAAGCAGCAGAGAGCATGATGACCGGAAAGTCCTAGACTTCAATGTTCTGAATAATGATTTTGAAAAAAATACATTGGAAATTAACAAACAAACAAGCAAGCAAAACAAAAAATGGCTTTATGAGGACTGATTTCTAGACATCTTTATTTCATTCTATGGAAAGTGTTTCTTTTTCTTCCCCAAGAGCCTGAACATCAGTTTATTAGCAAGATTTTACTATTTAGGGATACTTTTTATGGAAATAATGACATTTCTAGCAGAAAATTAATCAATGTTGATCTGATTAGAAAAAAAAGTTCGTGAAGCTTTATCTATGCGCTGTAATAAATGAGGGATAAGGTTGGGGCTCGCTTCTCTCATCAAAATCTAGTGTGAAGTTATGGTATAACTGTGTGGTTCATACCATCTTACCTGTAAATCAATGTAGCCGTCATCGTCCGTGGCTAACCTGGAATACCTAACTTTGCTGTTAGGAATATCGTGGGATACAACATTACGAGCTGGCATTTTCCTCAGCTGCTCCGGTGTATGGTACCTACACCAGAACTTGCTAGTTGTTGTTGGTTATTGTTGATGTTTCAGAAACAGAACAACCGCTACAAGAGATTTAACAACACGGCAGCCATCTGTATGGATCACTCATAATATATCACAGATAATATTAAGAATAATATCACACTCGAACCGAAGTAAGATGGTTACGACTTCCAAAAAGGTTTAGAGACGAGATAACAGCCTGTAATGTCTGTTCTGACTTCCGCGTTGTTTATACACAGCTCTGCGTGCTGCGCATGTGCACGATCAACGTCATTATTTATTATTGAAGACAAATTTTGCTTAATTTCTCTTTCTTTATATATATTTTTTAAATGGTACCAATTATAATTGAACGTTTAGAATCCCCTTTATTCTAAATTAAATATATTTTCCGGTAAGATAGTTTTCTGGGTGGTGCTTATTGGTTTGTACGGACCAGGTCCTACCACAAGAGGGCGCAGTCAGGTCTTATTAAAATGGCCAGGTCATGACAGCGGGCCCCTGCGCAGCCCTGTGGTGTCAATATTCATTTCGTCTGGACTTTCTTCTCCTGAGGTCTTCTCTCGAGACAGCTTTGTAATCACGCTGTGTTCTCACAGGATAAAGTTTCTGTCTAGCCTGCAGATTTTTGATGCAATTTCATGAAACAGGAGCTGAGACAGTCCACCTCTGAAGGCTGTTTTTAGCCACTGAAATGCACCTTTTACATCACACACAATATTTGTCTCACTCTCACATTGTATAAAGACAATTTTAACCAATTGAAAATAAGGATCTTCATAAAAATGTACGTGATCACTTAGCCTATACAAAATAATTTGCTGCTTTTCTCAAAATAGGACTCATTATCAAAGTCAAATGAATGAGAATTTATTTTTTACATCCATGTGTTTGGCTATTATTAGAATGGAAAACCTATTTGAATGTGAAAGATGTGTCTTCGGCTTTTCTTTGTATACAGTCATCTTTGCCAGGTATTTTTCTCTCGCCATCCTGCAGAGTAGTAGCCTATGGGCAGCTAGCTACTGGGAAAGAATGACCATGAAATAAACAAAAAAAGTACCAGCTGCAGATCGCCCCTGATCTGAATTATTAAAGTCGAACAGTTGTATAGATTAATAAGTTCTTTATATTTCTCACAGTGGAGTAGGAAATGTTGCTCTGTCTCTATTTGTCCCAGTGAGCAGAGCGAGCAGAGTCTGTCCTCCCTGGTAGTCCAGGTCTGCGTGCGGCCAGTTCCAAGCCAGACTGTGTCCCATCATCTACTGCTTTTTCTAGTGTGTGCAATTGGTGGTCAGGTAATCTGCCACTACAGCCTGTAAGCTAAAACAGTCCATTCTGCTCTCTTCTTTGTGCTGTCCTTCCAGTGGGTGATGTATCTCTCTTGTGTGTGTTTGTGATCTGGTTGACCTCAAAGCATCCGGCCCAACCAGATCACAAACACACAGAGAGAAATACATCACCCACTGGAAGGACAGCACAAAGAAGCAGAGCAGAATGGACTGTTATTCAGCCTTAAACAGGCTGTACACAGTGGCAGATTACCTGACCACCATATCTGACCACACACTCAGAAAAACTCTGACCAGCTACAGACTGATGGGACACAGTCTGGCTCTGGAAACTGGCCGACACAGACAGACCTGGACTACCAGGGAGGAC
Organism: Atherinomorus stipes; assembly: GCA_023101725.1. Lineage (NCBI taxonomy): Eukaryota > Metazoa > Chordata > Actinopteri > Atheriniformes > Atherinidae > Atherinomorus > Atherinomorus stipes. The sequence goes on along the minus strand of JALJCO010008002.1, from coordinate 183,452 downwards.
AGACTCTGCTTGCTCTGCTCATGGGACAAATAGAGACAGAGCAACATTTCCTTCTCCACTGTGATAAATATAAAGAACTTTGACAAATTTACTTCCCAAGATTTAAAAACGACTGTACAGAATTTCAGTCACTCCCAGATCAGGAGAAATTAAAATATATCTTAGGTGAGAAACCAAAAGGCTGCAGACTAGCAGCTGAGTATGTGTCCTCCTGCCACAGACTGAGGTATGACCACGGAAACACCACATAGCTGTATAACCCTGTAAATACGTATTTTGTAATCAAAACAATCTGTTTTTGAATGTTTGTATGATATTGTATATTTGTTTGATATTATACAGTATATGTGTTTGATATTATTGTATTGTTATATGCTTTGGCAATATAAGCACAGGCTTGTCATGCCAATAAAGCTTTTGAAATTGAAAATTGAATTGAATTAAAGAGCCACCTTTAAGCTGCATGATTCACAAGTGACTGTGCATGAACTGACCTTGGCTGTGAGTTGCATTATTGTGGTTTACAGCCATGCTGTTGATCTCATGGTGGATATAAGCCCTTAAACTATTTTTTTGGATTTTATGATTTAGCTGTTTCACACTATACAACACGCTTGATCATACATCAGTGGACTATTAACTCAGTCATCTTGTTTAGATTCTTTTACGATCACTTACAGATCAATCTAAGCCCGTTCATGAAAGAATATCTGCACACAATGTAATTTAATCTTTGTTTCATGAGGATTAAACCTAAGGTTTTTTTTTTTCATTCATTAACGACCTTAAAATACATGAGTATTCAAATTGGTTTTGCACAAATACAGTGATATATGCCTCCTTAGGAAACTGATTGTGCAGAGATTTTGCATAGTTGCTATTTTTATTGTTGATAACAATATCACAGGTTAAGACATATAAACAACTACAAGAACAATCCAATGCAGAGCCAATACAGCAATTTTACTTGCAGTATATTGTACATTTGTATAATGTAAGTATCATGTGTACAATATAATTAGTACTTTTTTACAATATAATATCACTTTTATACAATTTTCACTTTATAACCTGACAGTGCCCAAAAATTAATCAATAAAAACCTCATGTGAATCCCTCTGGACTAGTCTGTATGTGAACATAAATCACAGTGGCTCTGAAAAGTCAAAGCTAGGGAGCCCCTGTGTTCTTTGGGGCAGGCACCCCATGTTGGGATTGTGAACCACTGAGATATAGAAAAGAAGGGGCAGGGAACAATGGAGAAAAAGGCGACAGATCACTAGAAATTTGTGAAAATACAGGGAGAGATTAAAGAGTTTACCTGGCTTCCACCCCCTTGCATCTCCAGTGAGGTTGCTCAAACACAAGGGCTGATATCTAAGCCAACACCAGAGCTACAACCAGGACCTACACCAAGGCGAAGGCTTTAAGAAGAAAATAGGGCCACAATAAGAACACACAACTACAGAAAAGAAAATGAATTAAAGAAAATGTTAAACAGGAGGTAGAAAAAGTACAGAAAAAGCATCAGAGGTTGAAGTTCAGCCTGAGAACGGACCTGAGACACATGTCTGCTCATATTGGGAAAGCCGCCCCCACCCTCCCCTCACATTGGAAAGCCCACCACCCTCTTTTTTTCTTTTTTTTAGAAAACATTGTTCACTACATTAAAGAAAAAAATAATTCCTCAAGCTAAAAGAAGATACTTCGGCTAAATACAGTATGCAAAGTGCTGTCTCCACCAGGTTACTCAGAAAATACTGAAATACTGACTTGTTTCCATGGCAAGAAATGCTCTTGGTATCTCCCACAAACCGTTCAAAAAGACTACAGCAAAATCACATGTTCATCCATTTTTGAAGGACAGTAAAAAGATTATAATTTTTTTTTAAAAAAGAAGAAAAAGTACAATATTATGACCTTTTAAGAAAAAAAGTTTGTCACTCCTGCAACAGTGTAGTCGCCACAATTATGGTGATTCTATTGAAACAGGTTATTTCGCTTAAAAAAAAATCATAAATCACCATCAATTAACATTTAATCAAAATGATTGTTTAGGTACATGTCTAATTTAATCGTTAGGTCATGTTATGCATGCTATTAAATATTAAAACATTTTAATGTAATTATCTACACATAATCATTTAGGATCCCCTTCATTCTGAAATAAATTTTAAAAGATGCTTATTGGTTTGTACGGACCAGGTCCTACCACAGGAGGGCGCAGTCAGGTCTTATTAAAATGGCCAGGTCATGACAGCGGGCCCCTGCACAGCCCTGTGGTGTCAATATTCATTTCGTCTGGACTTTCTTCTCCTGAGGTCTTCTCTCGAGACAGCTTTGTAATCACGCTGTGTTCTCACAGGATAAAGTTTCTGTCTAGCCTGCAGATTTTTGATGCAATTTCGTGAAACAGGAGCTGAGACAGTCCACCTCTGAAGGCTGTTTTTAGCCACTGAAATGCACCTTTTACATCACACACAATATTTGTCTCACTCTCACATAGTATCAAGGCAGATTTAACCAACAGAAAATAAGAATATTCATAAAATTTACATGATATATACTGTATATCACTTATTCAAAATAATTTGAAGCTTCTCTTAAAATAGGACTCATTATGATAGTCAAATTAATGAGAATTTATATTTACATCTATGTTTTTGGCTATTATTAGAATGGAAAACATATTTGAATGTGAAAGATGTTTCTTCGGCTTTTCTTTGTGTACAAAGTCATCTTTGCCAGGTACTGTTCTCTCGCCATTCTGCAGAGTAGTATGGGTAGCTACTTTGAAAGACTGACCATGAAATAAGCTAAACAAAAAAAAAAGTACCAGCTGCAGACGATCGCCCCCGATCTGAATTATTAAAGCCGAACAGTTGTATAGATAAATATAGAGCCGCCTTTTAGCTGCATGAGTCACAAGTGATCGTTTGTGCATGAACTGACCTTGGCTGTGAGTTGCATTATTGTGGTTTACAGCCATGCTGTTGATCTCATGGTGGATATAAGCCCTTAAACTATTTTCTTGGATTTCATAATTAGCTGTTTCACACTATACAACATGCTTGATCATACATCAGTGAGCTGTTAACTCAGTCATCTTGTTTAGGTTTTTCTGCACATTTACAGATACTGTATATCTCAGCCTGTGCATGAAAGAATACCTGCACACAATGTAATTTAATCTTTGTTTCATGAGGATTAAACTTAAGGGTTCTTTTTTTTTTTTCATTGACCACTTGAAATACATGAAATTAGTTTTGCACAAATACAGTGATATATACCTCCTTAGGTAACTGATTGTGCAGAAATTTTGCATGACATGTTGCTTTTGTCATTGTTGATAACAATATCACAGGTAAGCATTGCCAGTTGGGGTTTTTTTTCATGCCCTTTTCATACACCATGACAGCACATTGGCTCCCCTCCCTGGTGCATATCAAGGCTGCGTCACTTGTGCATCTTCCTTTGTACGCTAAATAACTTCCCTCTTATCTGTTCTGCCTCCTCACTTGGATGTTCAATATCTGCAGACAAGGTCATTGCGCAAGCTTTTACCTCCACTCAGTCTGCATTTAGAAACATGGCATTTAATTTGTCTGCTCCACAGTATTGAAACAGTCTTTAAGACTGGATATATTTGCAATTATTCAACATTCATAAATTCAAATCCAGTAGGTTGAGAACGGGACAAGCGATGGAATAATTTATGTGGAAGCAGCAATGCCACCACTTCCTGCTTGTTTTCAGACATTACTCCATCCACTATCAAGATGTCAAGTCTGTCTTTGGCTGAAATATACAAGGGCCTCACAGCTTCAGTCAGATTTTCCTACAGATTTTTGCTTTCATTGCTCCTCACAATACGAATAACAGTGCTGCCCTGGCAATAACAGAAGTTGTCGTTTTTAAGCAGACGTTACCCAGTCAGAGGGAGGCAGATTGTGGTTTTATGTTTGACTATCAATGTCATGATACGTGTACAGAAAAGCATCAGAACTGCTGAGCACTGTGAGCCTTCAGGGTGTATGTGTACATGCATGTTTGTGCATCTGTGTGTTAAGAAGACAGCAGCATTTGCCCTCTTACAAGCCCTCAGCATGACAGTAAAGAGTAAGAGAGCAGCATTTAGGCCATAATTAGAGTCCTGCTCATCGAGGAGTTAATTGGGTCTGTCATCATTACACTAACTGCAGACAGAACCATGCCTGAAGCCTGATAAAAGCCTCAAGCATTATGCCACTTGAACATCATGCAATCTCCCTGTGGCTCAGCCTTTCTACTTTTAGAGCCAGCAGGTTACAGAAATGATCAAATGCATCATGTGGGTGGTGCACAGGTGCAGCTGAGCAATAAGATGTTCAAAGTTTTAAATAAGCTTGAACAGTCTCATATGATTGCTTTGTTTCTAGGCTCATTGAGCCAAGTGTGTGTGTGTGTGTGTGTGTGTGTGTGTATGTGTATGAAGAAGATAATTGTTGAGCTGATTCATAATATTGTGCTGTTTGTGTATGCTTCAGTATTGAATGTATGCTAAACAATAATATGGCTTACATACAGTCTATATAGGCTAGCTCATCACTTCTATATAGATGGACATATCTTTTTAAATGGGCTCTCTTGAAATTGGGTCCCACATTTTCCGTTATTTCATTTAATCTATCAGTAAAAAGCCTCAAAATTTGGTGCAAATTTGTTCCTTTCATCAAGCTCATGTTTGCTTTTTTTTGTTTTTTTTCTTAGATGAGTTCAACATCCTAAAAAAAGACCCGGCCAAACTTCATCTTCTCTTTAGTAAGTGCATTACATAAACCACTACTGTAGAAAATCACTTTTTAATGAATGTCTTTTTGCTTCAGTGAATAATAATGTTGTCTGAAACTGCCCGCAGTGAATTCAAACCATACCAGATTCATGTTGGTGATTGAAAGCAATTAATTACAAAAGGAGTCTGTCAAATTTGATTGAATCACTAGGAGCTGTGACTTGGCACAGAAGACCGGGGATTTCTGTCAGATAAGGATGATGTGATGCTCATACATAATATGTCACCACTATGTGTCATACAGGATGGCTGCTGCAGGAAATAGCGCTAAGTCTGGAAATCCACTCCGCTGCTTCTGATGAGCGGCTCTTTAATCCATCTTTCAGGTGTGAGCCTCCAGTTAGTGTGAGTGTGGGTGGACAGCTGACTGCTGCATCTCAACCTGAGGAGCTTCATCCGCATGATGATGGAATCTATCACTTTTCTTCCACAATGTCAACTCAGATTTTTCATTCAGCCTATGGCAAAAAAACAAAAAACAAATGATAAACAAAACCAGCCTGATACCACATGTGCTGACAACCTAATGCAGGAATTAATTTCCCTGAGAAATGAATGAAAATCACTAAATACAAGCTGTAGGAGGTTAGCTGTCCCCATTTACCTGCTGTCATGACTGAAATCTGTACCTACCATTGTTTTTATGAATTTTGTCCAAGTCAGAACTGCTGAAAGGAACATTTCTTGATATGCAATTAAACTGAATGTCATTGTAAATGCCAACATTTGTGTGATTGCTCAGTTCAGTCTTGTTTCCTTTTTCATGGGAAATGTGTATTCCATTGCAAAGATATTGATTTCAGTAGGTTTCAAACCCAGCGGCCCGTCTCACTGCATGGCTGACTCAGGCAGGTATAATTACTTTTCCAACAGACAGCACCACAGCCTCTAACAAGGTTCTCATACAGAGAAATCAGCACACACAGGAAAAACATGTGAGAATCCTTTCATTGCTTCATTATTTCGATCAATATTTTAAGCATGGATTTTCAGTGGCTTGTTTTTATTGCGTAACATGATTGCACAGTTATTGATGTCTTAAATAATTATCTGGAAAGTGGTTTGTTTATTTGTCATGCGCAGTGATGGACTTAATCTCCTTAAATGTTATGACAATTCTAAGTTAAATTGCTGTGAAAATTGTTTGATGTTCCCTTTTTTTTTTTTTTTACATAATTACTTTATCGCACACCCAGAAACAAAAATCTCTAATTATGTCATCCTTTGGTCACGATTTTTTGTTTTTGACATAATGAATTCGATTTCTTTTCTCTAGGCTATAACAGCGGGTAAAAAGACTGTAAGATGAAAGTCTTGCCATTGATTGAGCAGAGAAGCTGTCCTCTGAACAATCATCTGTTCTCATATGGACTCAACATAATGCGCCCATTGCAGCCCCAAGTATAGTCTTCACATCTGTTTGGAAAAACAATCATCACTCCAGTTGGTTAAACTGAGAATTTGACCGCAGTGGAAATGAGTCAAGTTACAGTAATAATTTATTTGTGCTTATTACTATTTTGTTTTTGTTTGTGTGTTTTTTTTAGCTTATTTGAAAATGGTGAGAATGTACAACCCAATTACTAAACAATAGTTATCACTGACATTGTAATGCCTAATAAAATTCCCTGTTACATTACAGTAAATGAAATGATCATTGACGGAGTTGTAAATACTCATATTGGTAATTGAAAGATTAAATTGTTCAACGCTTTTGAACATGAACCCTGTAGTTAAGATTATCATTTTGTTTTAGCTCCAGGTTAAACATAAATGAATAACTGACCAATGGACAGTTTTAATAAACGTCTGGCCCGTTTCTATGTCATTTCAAGAAATGAGTTGACTCCAAGCCATTTGTAAGAACCTTTAAAATGTTTTCATGGAGGTGTAAATGCAAGTGAGGCCATAACTCAACTGAAAATATAAAACAGGCATAACAGAGAAGGTTTGTAAGTGGTTATTAAAGTGCAGGCTTTGTGCTTCGTAACGCCAAAGAGCCTGGATGACCATTAAAAAGACCAATCAAGTGGATGATAGCAGAATTCTTTTCTCTGTAAAGAAGAACTTCTGGGCAACATTTACCCAAATCAAAAAGGTGATTGTGGAGGAAAATGCATAAAATGATGCCATTGAGATTGCAGTGAAAAGTGTTTGTCTTCAGGTGCAAACCTCTTGTAACACTCCACGGCCTGAGCCTCATTTGAAAAGTTCATAATATCAAACATTGTTTGAACAGATAAAACCAAGATAGACTTGTTACAGAATGGAAAGAGAAGAGACAGCATGATAGCATAGCACACAACCTGTTAAAAAGACAGTGGGGTCAATGTTATGTGCATATGACACCCAGTATGCTCATTGAATGGTCGTTAAAAAGCATTTTCTTATTTATTTTTTTTAAATAAATGATATCAGTTCTGTTTTTAAAAAATCCTGCAACACTGATGGGGTAGCACTTAAGTGGGTAATGACTGACAGCATAGCACGAAAATAACCCAAGAGCTTCTTAAGGCAATGAATTAAATCTTCTTAAATGGCCACATCATGACTTGAAGTCATATGTATCCACTGCAATCACATGCTTAAATTTTCATGGTCCCCTAAAAATCCAACAGCCCTAAAATGTACCTCTGTACTGGAGAGCAGAAGGTACTTATAGCATTTGGCCTGTCAGGCCAGTTTAGGAAACTTTGAAAAAAACAAACAAACAAAGAGATAGTGCAACATTGTCAGGACAAGGCACCTAATATGTGTCAGAGAATTTATTTATGTGTAAGACCCAAACTGAGACATCCCTTTTTTAAGCAGCTTTTAGTTGAAGTGTTATAAGTTTCCCATGGAATATAAGGCTGTAGGACAATATACCCACACTACAATAACAATGCTGACACAAAAACGAATACCATAAGACAGGTTTTATCTTCATTTTTTAAGCACTTCTTCAAAGCAAACTGTCCACATTCGTTCGTCTTATAAGACAGTTTCTATCGGGTCTAACTCAAAGTTTGGCCGGACTGTTAGCAAAGGACAATACTATTACAGCAAGTGAGCTCATTCAGCTGTTCTCTATGTAGCCTACTCTCTTACGGCTTGACAGTTGGCAAGGTGAATGACGACCGTTTGAAAAGTCACGCTGGGTCGACAGTGACCGGTTGTGATGACGCACAGCGAGTGATGCTGAATGGGAGTGAAGTGATGTGAGGGTGGCTGGTTGGCTGCTGGTGGTGGGGCATTTCTGAGATGAAAGTAGCTCGAGAGAGCAGTGAGTGATTTGGAACTCGTCATCATCTGAAGACACTCGGAGCACCTGGGGCTCGCGCCAGCGATTATAGCCCGACTGCAGATGTGTGCGCTCCCCGCGATGAGCGCACTTGGCTCTCCTCTTCGCCGCCTCCCAGCGCGACTCTGCTGTCACAGTCGCGTCCAAATGGGGCTCAGCCAAGTCGATGGGGTGTGAGACTCAAATTTAAAGTTAGGTAAGTCTCTGATATGTTCATTTCAGGAATTTCTGTGTGGACTGCTGTTTTTTTCCTTTCTTTTTTTTTCTTTACATGTTAATTTTATCATCTGTAATTCCACTATAGACTATTGTGTTGCTGGATGCGTTCCTTCATTTGTTGAATTCAGAATTTGAGGTTAACAAGTAGCATATGAGCCTAGTAATTAATAACTGCCCACAAGTAGCTTCAACTGCATTGGTCTTTGTTTGTTTTCTGTTTTCTGTTTGTTTGTTTTCTTTTTCTTTTTTTCCTCACATTTCAGTTGAATTAAAGATGCTGAAGTTGTTTCAGTCAAACGGGATCCATCTGAAAACAAGTTGCTTGAAAATGTTGAGTCGCTCTGCTCTATTTTTAGCCTGGCGGGTTTAGCTGTCACCCATTTTTATTATTTCAATATGTTTTTCAGTTTATTTAAGATTCATTCTTGAAAGCAATGAGAAAGCTTAAAAAAGAAGATTATTATCATGATGACTGAAGTTTGAGTGAAAGGAAAGATGTCTGTCTTTCTGTGAGGTCCCTTGTGACTGCATCTGTCATTTTATTAAGGAGACATCATTAAGACTCTATTAAGACACTTTCTGCCTTGTATAGAAGCCAGATTTTGGAATGCTGAGGTTTACTATACAAGATTAAAAAAAAAAGGTGAGATTTGAGCCAGAATGCTGTTTATCACCTATCTTCTACCAATCAGAATAGCCATGTATGCTCATCTTTCCTCTATAATCAACAAATTGTTGTTTGTCTGTATGAATAACAGCCAACCAAAGGCTTATAGCTTATTCAGCAATTAGCTCAGCATTGTTATAACTTTAAGAAAAGGCTTTTGAGCAAAGCATGTAATCTCTGGCTGCTTCAACATGTAGCCGCTCACTGATAGGGCCACCCTGCAGTACACCTGCCCTTTTACTTGGCATCCCCCACTGTAGTTGTGTGTTGCTCTGAATATTAAACAGATTAGTGCTGAAAAAGTGTGACCTGTGAATCTACAGGAGAAGCAATCCAACTGAAATCCAGTCTCATGATTAATTAAAAAACAAGAAAGATGATTAGAGATCACTTTGATTTCTAGTTCCTGATTTTATTTTTAATTAGATCAATGTAAAGCAGCAACAAATACAATGTAAGATAGATATTCATGTCTTTATATTACATCTTTATGCCCTGGTATGAGCATCTTTTCCTTGGAAGCTGTAATGATAAACCACCCTGAAACTATTTACTCCCAAAAGACTGGATAGACTAAATTTGTTTTACAGTTAATCCAACAAGCTTATTTACCTAATTATGAGGCTTCAAATTACAAGATCTAACAATATGTTGTGTTTTAAAATACCTGGGGGTTATCTTAACATTTTTAACAAGTCAAAAAAGATGATGGTGTTTGTGGACTTGCTCACTGCGATAAACATGTAACTCATAATTACCTTACGGACATTATTACCAGTCTGCTTCCTGTACTTGAGTGGGTGGAAGAAGCTCTGAGGTGCTGTGTAAGGATTGCTGCATGCGGGCTTTGCTGCACAGTGCCAGCACAGCAGCTACCCTGAAACATAAAAGTCAGTCAAACATGGTAAACATCTGAACATGCAGAGTGGAGCTGAGATTTGTGGGGCATAGAGGAAAAGGTCACTCAGTGGGTAATGGTGTGGTGGGGAGGAGTGGAGGGAAGGACAATGGACTTGAGGTGACTGCATAATTCCTTCACTCTTACATTACTGATCCCAGCATATCATATATATATCTATATATCTATATCTATGATAGATAGATAGATAGATAGATAGATAGATAGATAGATAGATAGATAGATAGATAGATAGATAGATAGATAGATAGATAGATAGATAGATAGATAGATAGATAGATAGATAGATAGATAGGTAGATAGATAGATAGGGAGCTTAGATGAACCTTTAATTTAGAGTCCAACAAAGCAGCTTAGCAAAATCCAAACTTTGTCAACAGGACCTCATACTTTTTCCAGTCTCATTTAATCTACATTCATTTAATCTGCACTGAAAAGATTAATTTCACATCTGTCACAGTGAAGAAGTTCGTGACACGATATGACATTTTTCTGCAAAGTCAAGACAACAAACCAACAGCATTGCACAAGGATCAGGAACCAATGACACTACAAATTTAACTGAACACCTGACTTTCACACTTGTCTTTCTGGTTATGGAGAGTCAGGACTGAGCATTTTGTAATAAACATGATTTGAAAATTTTATAGAAACCCCCCCCCTTTCTTTCCTTTTTTTTCAGCAACTCATGTGTCCTGTGAATACTACGTTTTGCAAAAATGCGGAACAATGCTGGTATATTTTGAAAATAAATGGTCAAAAGTGACACCCAAGCTCTTAAAAGTTCAAATGTTTATATTTTCCTCGTCACTGTTAATAGTAATTACGCAACATGGATCAAATGCTATTTTTGTAATGTAAAGCTGATCAAAATAATTTTTTTTGTGGCATTTGTAGGTCAACATATTAGCACACTTCATTTAATTAAATTCCTATACTGTGAATGGTTGATTACTGGATGTGTCCCGTGGGTACACTGAACATTGCTTTTTTCATTGAGCGACATCAAAAAGCACTCTCTTAGATGGCAGGGTCAGAAAGTGCTGTTCACACCCTGGTATTTGACATACTTGCCTATGTGGCAAATGCATATCAATAAATGATGCAATACACATGCTGTAACCATGTTAGTTGCTGTGTAGAAAACATATTCATTGTCACTGCCAACTGCACACCCTTATAATTATGGGTTTAATCCCCTCTACATGCTTATATGTTGTGAAAAAATCTGAAATGGCAAAACCTAGAATATGTTGAGTAATATACAGAAAGACCAAAACTGACTAAAATAATAAACAAAACATTCAAAATAAGCATAAAAATGTAATGCTTTAGTGATGACTTAAAAAAAAAAAAACACAAAACCAGACACATGATATCTACAGCCAGTCATTAGGGGTGTGCGATACTGCAAGATTTGGTATTGATCCAAAATCAAGCGTATAAAAGGTTAATATTGTTGATACGATACAATACTGATAATTTTTTATAGAAAAATTACTGCTTTAATGCAAAGAGATTAATTTGTGGAATTAATGCATTGATTTGTCAACGCATTAATGCACCCATACCATAAAAATCTGAATTTGGAATTGTCTCAGTGAGAGAAGCTGATTATGGGCATGTAAGTGCCCCTGCACAACAGAAAACCAAATCCACTAAAAACCACTTTATCCTCCATAATGATGAAGATTCTGGTATTTACGAGAATTGTATCAAAGTATCAATGTTATCACACTCGTATCGATCAAAAACTAAGCCAGCATCTATATCGATATTATGGATATTTGAAATGATCCACCCACCACTATCATGAGTTAAGTGGTTAGTTAACATGTATGTGACCACACATTATGTTAATTAAATCAAATACTCACAACACCAGCAAACAACAGAGGTTCAACAGACAATTATGATTACTTTTGATGATTAATTTCTACTTTATGAGTTACATCCATCAATTTTCCTCAAAATGCAACAATCGCAAGCTTTTGATATGGCACAGCAATATTGTCAAGCAATCAGTTAGCATAATGTAGCCCAGGTGGAAATTTTCCATAAAAATGACCTGAATACAATAAATTAACACTTAGATTTTATGTAAAATAAAAATGTTATGGAGGTGACAATCAACAGACAGCTTCAGTAACCTCACAAGTTACTGAATGTTAGTAGAGTTGAAAAAAATATATGTCAATGCAAATTTTTTAGACTGATTTTTTTCTTCGATCTAACTAGAAACTATAGTTATTTGACTCTACATGGAAACAAGCATCAAACGGTTTCATCAAACATACTTAGCTTATCTACTTTTGGCTCTCATCTGATATGTAGCAAGTTTTGAGAATGACATCACTATTGTTATTCAGTTGCATATTTTCCCAAAATGTCAAACTGCTTTGTGAATTCTAAAGTAGAAACTCAGTGTCACAACATCTGATCACACACATGAAAAGGCTTGTCTTTTATAGATGTGTGATACTGATTTATTTAAGAGAGATTAAGAGCAAGGTCAAGCTTATCTTAGTATATTATAGGTCACTTGAAGATCATATTAGCACCACAAAGCAGTGATGATGGAGACTGTTTGGCTAGCTATTCTGGGTTAACTAAAACCTGGACAGAGATTTAATTGTGCAACATTTCCTAAATCAGTGGAAGAGTGAAAATGGTCAGCCTGATGCATGTTTCTTTATTCCTTTACCTCATATTGTGATGAGTCGATAACTGAGATGAGTCTGTGGTCACATTGATCTCACAGCTGTAGTTCAGACATCATTTCTCACCCCCAGTCGCAGCAGAGCTGAGCAGCAGTGAAAAGGGAAAAGAAAAAGAAAAAACTGCAAACACAAAACAATAGGCAAAACAAGGATAGGTGCTTTTGTGTTTTGTTACTGTTTGGTGGCTGTGTCAGTTCTCTCAAAGTGCATTCTTCTGTCTCTCTCTTTTCAAAGGCACTGGATGATGTCACTGTTTGCTGAGGCTCAATATGCCCCTACGTTCAACAGGAACAGCCTGGATGTTGAGTCCTACTCACCTCCCATCCTGCCCAGAAAAGCTATTTCCCATTCCAGCTTTCACTACAACGTATTTGAAATTTTGGTTCAAAGAGAAATATTTAGTTCACAGGAGAATGCAAAGTACACCCATCTGGTCTTATCTTTAATGTTCGTCTTAACTGGCTTTGCACCAGCTGCTTTATCAATAGATACAAAACTCCATTTTTGAGATGGATTAGAAATTTCGGCACAGTAGGTGTCATTTGCATATTTTACATTCTCTCTCTTTTTCTGCACAAGATCTTGATGCATTGCCAGCATAATGGCTCATTTGCCCGAGGCATCATCATTCAAATTATGTTTTGACATGACAGACTTAATGTGATCATTACTCTAATAGCTTTTATGAGAATGCCCTGATGTCCCTTCTCTCCTGTAGAGAACTTAACTAGGTGTGTGTTTTAGCTTTGCTGCAGAGGACAGCACCATATCAGTGTCACATTGTCATATCATCCAGCTATTAGTTCCTGTGCCTGACAGTATGACCCCAACATCCCTGACACAGAACTGCTCCAACTGCAGCCAAGTTTTACTTCCAGAGCTCAATATGGTCAAGGCTGTGGTTTTGGGCATGGTTCTTGGCATTTTTATCCTGTTTGGAGTTGTTGGAAACATCCTGGTGATCCTCTCAGTGGTTTGTCATCGACACCTACGGACAGTCACACATTATTTTATAGTTAACCTGGCAATAGCAGACTTACTGCTGAGCTCCACAGTACTACCCTTCTCTGCAATCTTTGAAATCCTGGATCGTTGGGTTTTTGGACGAGTTTTTTGTAATGTTTGGGCAGCCGTGGATGTGCTCTGCTGCACAGCTTCCATTATGAGCCTCTGCGTGATCTCTGTGGACCGCTACATTGGAGTCAGTTACCCTCTGCGGTACCCTGCTATAATGACAAAACGCAGGGCTCTGCTGGCTGTGATGCTGCTGTGGGTGCTGTCTATCATAATATCTATTGGACCTTTGTTTGGCTGGAAAGAACCAGCACCAGAGGACGAGTCCGTCTGCAAGATCACAGAGGAGCCAGGCTACGCGATCTTCTCAGCTGTGGGCTCCTTCTACCTCCCTCTTGTCATCATACTAGTCATGTACTGTCGGGTTTATGTGGTAGCTCACAGAGAGAGCCAGGGTCTGAGAGAAGGCCACAAGACGGAAAAGTCGGACTCAGAGCAAGTGATTCTCAGGATACACCGTGGAAACACAACTGCATCAGAGGATGAGGCTCTACGAAGCCGCACGCATTTCGCCCTGCGACTGCTCAAGTTCTCACGTGAGAAGAAGGCTGCCAAGACCTTAGGCATCGTGGTTGGCTGCTTTGTGTTGTGCTGGTTGCCCTTTTTCCTGGTGCTGCCCATTGGTGAGTATTTATCTCATGTGATTCCTTATTTTCTGAGTTGAATGGTGTTCAAGATTTGTCCACCATTTGTTTGGGGGAGAAATAAATTAACTTCCTTTTCATTGGATCAGCTTTTATATTTGTTTACAGTTGGGCATCATTCATACTGGATATTAATGGTACTATCAATGATGCCTGGGAGTTGGTCCAGTACTGACCAAGCGGCACCCTCCGGTGGCCAAGTACCCTCGCCTGCGGCTTGCAGGAGACGGATATTAGGCGGCGCTGGACATCCGATGGGCGTGATCAGTTTCTGAGGTTAGGGTTAGGGCTTAGGGATAGGGGGAAGGGTTATAATAGACGGCTTAAAACGGGAATGTGGGTGGAGTCGGACGTCCGACCCCGCCTAATGTCTGACTCCGCCTCGTCCTCCAAGCCGCAGGCGGGACCTTCTCCCGGTGGCCAGCAATGACGCCACCTGGAAGAGGCCATTTTTTGTAGTTCTCACTTCATCCGCTAGGGGCTGGCTGCAAGACTGAGCAAATCCCAATAGACTCCCATGTTCAAAACGCCACCTTTACAGCAGAAATAAACATGTTTACAGCCTGGTTCAAAAAAATCATTTCAGGTTTAATTGGTCAAGTTTACCTTCATGTCAACTGTGAGAGGGGTGAATTTTTTTTATAACTCATTCGTTTAGATGTTATTTATTCTTCAAATTACACATAATTAAGGGCATGTCCTTATAATTGACATGCGGCAGACCGGAAGCCCGGCCTGCCGACCGGAGGCTCCTAGTTAGCTCCTTCTTTGCTCTCAGTAAGGTCTCAGTTTGTAGTAGAGTTGCACAACGGCAGTTTTTAGTCAGCGAATTGCAAGTCTATGCGTGTCTTACCTTAACCCCGCCGCTTAGAGGCTTATCTTTGTTAGCTCCTGTTAGTTTCAAGTTTGGTTGGGCGTTAGCCCAGAGTACGCCAGCTCCCAATCATTTCCCCCCAGCCACGCTTGTAGGCTACCCATTTTAGTATTTTCCTGGAGTGACGACACACGTGACACGGCAAGATGGCGACGGTAAGACGGGCCCAACTGGCTTCACATTTCTCTATTCAGACAAGACCGGATACGTCCATTTATTATACAGTCTTTGGTACTGACCCAGGTCGGGGTGCACTAAATCAATATCAGTCATCACCACTCGGGGTCCATTGTCTTTGTGAGGGTTCAAACTGGCCCAAATTCCTACACCAAAAAAAGAGAAAACTTTGCCAGATTTGTATATTATGAACTCAGTGCTAGCTCATTTTAGAGTTTTTACAAAAACAAAGCCAAGTGCGTTTACACTGATTCCATGACAACTGCTCACAAGACAAATGAGACAAATACAAGACTTACAAAAAGCAAAAACCCTTTAAAAAAACAAAACAAAAAAGTCGAATGAAATATGTCTAATATGCACAAAATATGCAATGAAATATGTGTATAATTGTTAGTCATACTTGCGTCACACTTTGTTTCACCCACTGGTAAGACAAAGTTAAAAGGTTTTTGATCAAGTTACAGTGTGGATGTTGCTTGTACCTTTAGTTTGTCTTACCTATCACACCTTAGTTTGGTCCATTTGAGCATTTGGAGGATTTTAAACATTTTCAGTAGGACTCAGCCAAATAATGCTGAACTTCCACTTTCACCTGCAGGAAATCAGAGTAGAAGGTGGTGAAACCCATTGTATGAATTTTGTCTTAAGACAAGGCAAGTTTATTTGCATAGCACATTTCCATGAACAGGACAAATCAAACTGCTTTGCATAAAATATAATAAGCATTACAGCAGGGTACAGAAGAAGCACATAAAATAAGATAGACACGTCTTTAAAAACTTTAATTAGGCCTCTATGTGCATATTTGTCTCTTTTTCTGTTTGGGTAAAATTTATTTTCCTCATTTCTTTTTGAAGAATGAATATTATTAAACAATTTGCGAGCATTTGTCTCTTTTTCTGTTTGTGAGCCAATGTCTTGTAAGCAATTGTCTTCGCACCATTTACACTTGGCCTCAGTAGACCCTGTTCAGCTAGCTACCTGGGATCTTGGCATGTCGCAGATCTAAAAACAGGGGGACAGCTGCACTGGCTCTCTCCCAAGCTCACAAATTAAGAAGCTTTTTAAATCCCTTCTTAAAGAGTAAGAAAGGCCACATTTTTGTGGGAGTTTGTTTGGTGGATTAATTATTGGCTGACTGCTTTATCCTCCACCCGGTCCTCCGTAAACAGTTGTTATGTTGTCATTCAGTTTTTGCTAACTAACAGTTTGCTTTTAGTGTCACATTGAACAAATGATGTGAGATGTGAAAGTGCTTCTGGGTAACAAAAACAAACAAATAATAATAAACAAGCAAAAAAAAAAAAAAAAAAAGTAATATTTCCAAAATGGCTCTTTTGCTTTGAAAAAATGCAGCCAGTTCAGCTCATACAGTGCTTTTTTTTTTTTTTTTTTTTTTTTAAGAAAACCTTTTAGTCATTATAATTTATTTCCCGCCACACACAAGACATCATTTCAACGCTGTTTTTTGGGCTAAATCTGCTCGGTCCGTCATAGCCATATTTAAGCCTATGGGACTGAGTTTGGACTGTCTGATTTGGTCCAAATTTAGCCCAAAATTAGACATTGAAAAGTCGTTGAAAAACATCTTTTCATCGTCTAATTGAAAAATGGCTTTTCATCTTTCACTTTTCAACCAAATCAAAACATTGTTTCAACATTTTCAATGGATGGACATGATGTCTTTTCAACGTCTTTTCAACCAAACTTTGCTGGGTGGGTTACATGATCACCTGAATTTACACGAGTCAGACAGCTTTTAAAAGTACTATTTAACTTGTGCATTAAATTAATTATACAGAACCATTCATTGATTTATTCTGCTGCCAAATTTTAAAAAATTGATTGGCTTGATCATTTTAATTGAATTACTCCTTTAGGGATCAAACTGAGGTTACGAGCCTTGTCGCCTCCGGAGCAGCATACAGAAGTAAATGGAAAGGTTGGCACCCTATAAATAGGCTTTAAGAATTGTTCATATCTCTGATGTCCACCTGTCCTCCTTATCTATAATAAAAGCCAAGACTAACCTACATTTGAACAGCCAGCCCTTGCATCAGTCGTCAAATCATTTCTGCCCCTTCTTCTTCTACCCATTGTGTTTGTGATTCAACTCATCTCACTGCTTCAGTGACAGATAAACTCATCACATCGGATTCAGACTTTATATGATGTTTCTCCCAAGAGCACAAAGCCTGATGCAAACCCGCTTGAAGGGAAATAATTAAATGGCTTGCCAACCTTGTGTGAACTGTATGTTGTTGTCAATAATATAAGTGGGAAATCTAAACCAAGTATATGAGATGTGCCACAGCTCTCACAGGTCCTGCATGTTTTTGTTTGTTTTTTTTTATTCCATGCTCTCATGCTTGTAAATATAGCTCCTACCATTTGTTTCAGTGCTTTCCTGTCTGAGGAAGGAGTAAATGCCTCCTCAGCTTACCAACGCTTCTGTATTAATACTGGCATCGCATGCCACATGTGTCGGTGGATAATAGATTTAGCAATGACTCATCAAGCAGTGGTCTAATTTTGACATGTAACTGGACAACTCATGATTGTCTGATTCAGTCTTGTGGAGAAGACACAATTATATCATCAGAGAAGATACACTATAGGACTTTAATCATGGCATAATCTTATAAAGCATGTTGTTAGGTTTTATCTTTATTCATTTGGGGTTGTCTCTCTTGATATTTCAGAATCTCCTCTCCAGAACTAATGAGAAGTGCAAAGCGAGCTGTTACTAATTAAGAGAATATTTTCATTGGGTGCCCCTGTGGCTTATTGTGTTAAAACAGTGACCATGAAAAAAATGCCACTGAGCATAACTTTAGTTCTATAAGTATAGTGCGTAGCCATCTAACACGCTTCTGTTTAGGTCTGTTGTTTTGGCTTTTCCCTGTTGGATTTTGATGTCACTTGCCTCATATGTTGCTCTTTTTGTGCTTCATCGACTCCTTGTTAGGGTCATAATATTTCCCATCAAAGGATATTTAACTCTTAATTCCCTGTATGAATAGCTGTTAGGTAGCCAGCTAACAGCTATTTAAGAGCCATGCTTGTTTTTCAAGCTGTTGTGTGTGTAGGCTGTAATTAATGGTGGGAATGTTGCTGTGACCTTCACCCACTTAGGACTCTTCCATTATGTATTTTCCTAATGCAAGGAAAAAGTCTCTCCAAGCCAAAGAGGGATACAGCTTAGAAGCATCCCTGACATGCACCTATCTGTCCTTTTTTAAGATAGTCGGTCATCTGTGTTTCAGCCACCAGCCACTGTCAGTCTCCAGACTGCGTTTATGCTCTTCATTTATTATATTAAATTTGAAAGTCATGACTGTCAACATGCGCACTATCAGTATGTAGTCAAAGGGTTGCAGTCTAAAGGCATCCAGGACTTATGAAGACAAGGAGAAACACGGGGAGGTAAGCTGACCTGAAGTCAGTATAAAAACTTGCATTGGCTGGTCATTATATTAGTTTCATATCAGTAAAAATACACCTCTCACCTTGGTCTTCAATAGATAAAGTACTTTATGTAAAATTACCTTTTATTATGGGGATAAATTATGATAATGAATCATTTTTGGTCCATTTTGATAACTGAATTTGACTGTCCGAAAGTTAAAGCTGGACAACATTTATGGCTTTACTTTTTGAGCAATATCAACCATTTGAAGAATGAAATATGAAAGATAAATATGTTAAACAAGTTTTATTGCTTGGCACCAATCATTTTACTGACACAAATGACCAATGGCTTCAGTTTCCCTCAGAGGGTGCCATAAGAGCAGAATGAGACAGGAAACCACATTATTTCCTCAAAGGTGTGATAGTACAATGGCTGGAGTGGAAGACCAAGGTGCTGCCAAGAGGATCTATTCCACTGACACACCCCTGTGATGATTTACATGATAGGAAGAATTTGGTGGCAGCTGTTTTCCCTGCAGCAACAATACACAAAGATCCCCTCATCTTTTTACTGAAGGACGCCCCAGCGAGGATGACATTTTATATATAATCCAACAGCATCAGTTGGTCTCACTAGGGGACAAGCCCACCTGTGATGGGCCTATAGCCCTGCTGAGCTCTCACAGGAAACATTTGGAAACAGAATGTTTCCGTTTTATAAAACATCCTCAGCTATCATGGTGAGATTCAATTTTTGTTCAGCCCCTCTTTACCAGCCCCGGTTGAAACACAGGGGAAGGAGGGTTTAGCTTGCTCCATTGCCCCCTTGTCTGCCAGACCATGAAGTGCTGCCTGTGAGCTGGGCTCACTTGATGGGTACCTTCTGCTTGAATAACACTAAAGGCAACACAGGGATCAGCCATGATCATAACCCTGCCCATGGACAATTTAGGCCAAGGCTGTTAAATTCAAGAGTCATTGCCCTGCAGGTTTTAGCTGTTTTCCTGCCTCATGTCAACTGACTCAAATTAATGGTTCATTAAGAGGCTTGTGCAGATTTTAAGGAAAAATGTGTTGTAGCAGTGAAACATCTTAAGTTGCAGAATAGTGACAGCATTAGAAAATATCAATCACTCTATCAGCCTTAATCTTAATCTATGTCTACATCTATAGTACATTTAGAATGTATTATATCCCCTTAAATTTGGAAAAAGGTTTAATGTTGCAGCCATATGTTAAACTGATATACATTAGTTTCCTCATCAATCTATACTGTGTACTCAGTACCCCATAGTGACCGCACAAACAGAAAAACTAAAATATCAAACAAGTACAAGTATTCAGACAGGATTTGCTTTGATACAAAATATTCAACTGAGGTCCTTTCCAGTTCTCCCAAACAGCTATGAGGTATATTTTTACAACCGGTTCAGCTCAGTTAAATTCAGTTGATTGGACCTGATTTAGAACTGCATACGCCAGTCTACATGAGGGTTAAAGCTCATAATGCAAATCAGAGCAAAAACTAAGCCATAAAGTCAAATTAGCATCTCAAAGAGCTCAGAGACAAGATTGTGGTTATGCATCTGATCTTATCTCTCTGATCTGCTGCATTTAATGTTACCTATAGCACAGTGGTCTTTATAATTAAATTGAAAAAATTTGGGACAACCGGTACTCTTCATAGAGTTGATTGCAAGGCCAAACTGAGCATCACTGCAGCCCTCCACCGACCTGGACTGTATGGCAAAATGGGCCACGTGAAACTTTGGGGATGCAGGGCTGCAGTCCTCTGCAGGTTGCCAGGCAGCAGGGGCCATAGTCGTTCCCTATTGTCTGGCAAACCTGGATGAAACAACTGACAAGAGACCTCACAGTAACATCTGTAGCCCTGAAGAGGGCTACAGGTGTAGCTGAAACATGTCAAGGCAATAAAAACTTATTTCTATCTGTCTGACAAGAAAGAAAATAGATATTTTGATAACCTGAGTAGAGTAGACACCATGAACTTGATCTGATTAAAGCCCTATTCCCACAGGTTTAGTATTATATAGGGACCACATGTAATTTGTAATAATTACAGAGATTTTCTGTGATTTCTAATCCTGTATGAATCGGCCATGTTTGTGATTTGCAATGTTATAATTCCCCCGCAAAATACCTACTATAATTTGCTAAACTCAGAGGTCCTTGCTAATCCAATGCGAATGGACATCTCTGTGATTTGGACAAAAATGACACGTGATTTGGCGGTATTTGTTTCCTGGACGTATTTCATTTCCTTTTTGGTGAATGAGGCTGCAAAATAGTGTTTCCTTTCAAATTATTATGTTTATGATAATATAAAGCATTACAATAACTTTGGAGTGATCGGGGGAAGTTTCACCAGTCCCGTTCCCGCGGCGAGAAACATTTAGCTATTTTGGACCACATGTGGACATGGTGCAAGTTCTTAAAACGTTGGTAACGACTGTCCGGGAGTTATTTAACACATTTGTCTCGCGCAGCTCGTAGGAGCAGATGTTACGCAATACGCAGCGCGTTGACATCATTTCTGCTAGATGTCTGTGTATTTCAGTTAAAGCTATGGCTGGAAATGTTGGAAAAACGGTTTGAGCAAGAGACAGTTTAAAAAAACACACCACCCAAAACCACGCCTTCAGAGCTCAGAGACGTGCAGCGATGTTTTACGAGCAGGTTAACGATAACAGCCGAGTTAGCTTGATCGTAAACAGCTGACAAACCACGTTTTTAAAAGCTTTAATCCACTCACCTTCAACTCCTGCAGTGTAAAAAGTCCACACTGCAAATGTCAACGCCTCCAAGACTTCATCCTTATCTGTTGTTTTGTTTTGTTTTGTTGTTTTGGCACAGCAGCGGTTAGCAGCCCGTTAGCTATATTTGTTTACAGCAAGTGGCACACAGGGGGGGTCAAGTAGGGTATGGAGAGAGGGGAGGGACAGAGACAAGACATTAAGGCATCAATTCATGCTTTCTATAAGTTGCAAATTACCAATTCCTGCCTTTTGGTGCGAATGGCAGGGGTTGGTCAGAGTTTTTACAGAACTGCAGCTCTCACAGAGGTCTGACTTTTTTCCTTCCTTTTTATGAATACATGATGTATTGACTACTGTCAGGATGGAAGGACCATTTCACCCAGTACAACAAAAAGTGTTTCTGAGCCGGATTACCAACTCTGGCTTTAAATCACAGACTTCAGTTATCCCATGCGAATGCGCAACAGAAAAACAGACGTTGGGCGGTAATTTATTTATTACATGTGGTCCCGAATTCATCCCATCAGAATAGGACTGCATAGTTTCCAAAAAGGATTGAATCTGAGAGAAACAAGGTCGTCTGATTTGATTAAACCAAAATTAAACTTTTGGCTTCAATCTAACACGGGGGTGTCTCAGTGGTTCCAGAAAGGGCCGTGTGGCTGCTGGTTTTCTTTCCAACCAAGTAGAAGCAGACCAAACTCTCATCTCATCTCATCTCATCTCATCTCATCAAGTGAGTCCAGTCTCAGTCTGGTGACTTGATGTGATGAGTGGAGTCTGGTGTGCTACTGCTTGGTTGGAAAGAAAACCAGCAGCCACACAGCCCTTCCTGGAACCACTTTGACACCCCTGATCTAACAGAATATGTTGAGGAAACCAGGCACTGCTCATCACTTGACCAGTACCATCCCAGTAGTGAAGCATGGTAGTGGCAGCATCAGGCTGCAGAGGTGTTTTTCAGCTACAGGAACTGGGCAACAGGCTGCAGTTGAAGGAAAGGTGAGCATAGCAAAGTATAAAAAAACACAAATATTAAAACCTGGTCCAGAGTTCTCAGAACCTCAGACCAGCATTAGGAACAATAACACTGTAACTGTCCTTGAATGGCTCAGCCAGAAGCTTGACATAATGTTAACTGAACATCTCTGGAAAGACCTGAACATTCACCATCCAAGCTAACAGAGCTAGGGAGTATCTGCACAGAAAAGCGGCAGAAAATCTCAATACAGAAACTTTGTTAATTCCCAAAAAGACTCCAGGCTTTATTAGCAGAAAAGACGTGCTTCTGAATATTTGTGTCGATGTGATGTTGTAGTTTATCCATTTTAATAAATTTCCAACTATTCCTATGTTTGTGCTGTAGACATGTTTTGAAGAATATCTGCTACATGTTGCTTGCTTTAGTTTTTTTCTGGATTGACTATTTTAATTTTGTATCAAGACTGCTGTTTTAGCATGCATCAAATCCCTGCCTCTTTGTTCAGTTTCATCTCTCCAAGAATTAATATTTTCATGGTTGTGGCAGTAACTAAAAAAGTCCTCATAACAGAACCACCACACATTATGTAACAGATTTTTCTCAGTCAAGACATGTTGTTTTTTTTGATTGAAAGTAACAAAAACTGAAGCTACAAAGCAACGGATGCCTCATTGATCTTGCACAACAAAACATTCATCTTGCAGATGCAATATGTCACTATTTTAGGAGGAAAAAATAAAGAAATAAACAAAGAATCTATGGGGGGAACTGGCAGTTATAGAATTGCTCTTTGTGGTGCAGCTGGGGATAAAGAATATGAGCAGAACAGACAGACACAAAATCATTTGCTCCCAAACTCTCTTTTTTCTCCCCTCTCCATCCATCTCTACATCACCATCTCATTTTTTCCAAAGCCCACGTTTTTACTATCTGCAACAGCTTGCCAAATAAAGCATTTCACAAGACAGCTTCTCCCCTTCGACTTCTGAAAATAGACGTCAGAGTGAGCAATATAACACAAGAACCCAGACATTAAATTATTATAATGCTTCGCTGGCAGCCATTGAGTATGTGACGAGTCACCTACGTTTACAATGACTAACCGGCCTGCATGTAATGTGCCTGTTAAGCCATTACCTGTGCTTCTTCATTAAAGATCCCACTCACATTCATGAGTGGTTCTCCTAATCAAAAGCAGGACCAATTATGACTGCGATTTTATTCAGACCCCAAGAGGGGAATTAGATGCTTAGATTAATTGGAAATAAGACAGAAAGAGTCATGAGCAGATAGATTGAAATAAGTGCAATGATGTGACTGTTTTTATAACTGCCGATAGTGTGCTTATTTGATAAAAAATTAACCTCTGGTGAAACAGACATGAGAACAAATAATAGCAGCTCTAAAAGTCATAGCTCTATGTCTACTGAATGGACTTGGATCAAAGAATACAGACGTTTAAGCTAAGTTAAAAAAGGATTAACCCTAATAATGATGCTAATCCCCTGCTGATGATGGTTTAGCCAGAACTTCTATTGTGTTTAGTTACAAAGCTTGTGTGGCTGTATACTTTTCCTAAAACATGTAACTGTACTTTTCATTTTCTTCTGCCATCTATTGACATGTGTGTCCACTGTCACTACAGGCTCCATGTTTCCTGCATATAGACCTTCAGACACTGTATTCAAGATCACCTTCTGGCTGGGTTATTTCAACAGCTGCATCAACCCCATCATCTACCCATGCTCCAACCAGGAGTTTAAAAAAGCTTTCCAGAGTTTACTTGGAGTTCACTGTTTAAGAATGACTCCCAGACCACACCACCATCATCTGAGTGCAAGTCAAAGTCAAACACAAGGTCACGGCCAAGCCCTCACCCTGAGCCTTGACAGCAGGGGGGCTCCGTGCAGACTTAGCCCCTCCTCCTCTATAGCTCTCTCCAGAACTCCTTCCTCCAGGGACAGCAGGGAATGGAAGGTCTTTTCTGGAGGTCCCATCAGCAGTGGACCCAAACAGGCTGAAACAAGCAGAGCCAAAGTGGCCAAACTCTGCAACAAAAGCCTCCACCGGACCTGTTGTTGCATCCTCAGTGCTGGGACTCCCCCAGAAGATCCCCCTCCTGTTCGAGACCTTCCCACCATTAAGATCCACCAACTGTCCCTTTCAGAAAAAGGAGAGCCTGTATAACCACTGTAATCATTCATGTATTAGTTACTACTCTCCTCTGGGGGCAAAGATGAGATTATATTTCATTTTGCTGTGCTGAAAGGGATATTTTAAGATTTAATATTTGAATATCTCAGCTGGGATATCATTCCTTTACCCTTTTGTCTTATCTGGACATAAGATTGTTAAACCCGTGGCTTTTACTTAAATTCCTTTTAAGTTTTGTTATCCATTATAAAGCAGAACACAGCTTTGTAAAAGTTGAAATAAGGCTGTTTTCTATCTCATTTGAGAACGGGCAGCAAAAAGAAGCTGAAGTTGTGGTGGACCAACCGAGTAAAAGATTTCCAAATGTTTACATATTTTATAAAGAGCAGTTTAAAAGTATAAAAGTAGGAAATTTAATCTGTCGCATGAGCTCACAAACCAGTTACAGAATGATGCTGCTCCTTTTGTCTCAGAAGTTTGCTGAATACTGTTCCTGTTGTAAAAGTAAATTTTGTGTACTACTTTATAAACATCTAATACCAAGGGACCTTAGCTACTCCAGCATCACTTACAATAAATTTGTAAGACATATTCCCAAGAAAGAATTTGTGAGGAATTTTTTGGGACTTCTGTTGTTATTTCATTGCTTTGTTCCCTTTTTTTGGGGTTGCACTCAATATATATTGCCTCTCAAAACATTTACCCACATTCCCACAATTTCATGTAACTGTGAGTGGTGCCAGATGGATGTCTTAATATACTTCTGTGGAATTTTAACTGACCTTGTGGTTGCTGGCCTCAATCCCGACTGACCCCAAGCCTCTTAAAAAATCCACCAGATTTAGAGATGTCAAGATAAGTCTCATGCAGTCTCAGACATTCTTCTCACAGGCCACACTCCTCATTTTTAATAAGCAACAATATATCTTTGCCTGAGCCTTTCTAAAGCTGCTAGAGTGGGGGCTTTTTAGTGAAATCCAAAGGCGAGAAATTTAGTGTTTAGTGTGAGTTCAAGAGTCCAAAGTACCTTGTGTTTACGCAGAAACATTAAAGGGCAAGAGGACAACTGCTGCCAACTGTATCGATTTATTTTCTGCTGGCTACTCCCTCTGTGGAACCGAGATGTGCTCCATTTCTCAGTGTGGGTGGAAAGATATGCAGCGGGCATCATTGAGCCAGCCTCCCCTCTCCAAGTTAAGATCAGTCGTGGAAGTGGAGTCGACATCTTTCCCTGCAGGGGGAGGGAGGAGGCAGAGTGGTGGGAGAGCATGCAAGTGTCCGCGTTGTCATTGACTGGCTTGTCTGTGAACTTGTAAATCAGACCATCTCTGCGTAGATGCCATTAGGAGAGCAGGAATAAATTACAGATGGTACAGATCACCTAATTCAACCCCTCCCTTTGCTATTTCTCTTTATAGAAAGTGATGTGATTCCGAATAAAACCTCAGCTGATAAATCCCTGTGTGTGATACATTGTAAAGACATATCTGAAATGGCTGTAATGAAAACCATAATTAGACTTTAAAGCTTTGCCACATTCTGATGTAGAGTGCATGAGAGCAAGAGCTCTCTTATCTTTTATCAGACCACCCTGCTTTTATCCTGGAACATATTTCTGGGCATTTATGAAGCACAATGACTGAATCATTTTCACAGTGTATTTGTGCAATTAGACCAAATAAGAAAGACCACAATTCTAACTCTATGAGATAAGGTATTTAATGATATGAAAGATTGTGTACCATGGCAAATCAATTATGAGAGAGAGTGGTCTTATACAAGCAATCTCTGTGTTTCTCCAGATTGAGAGGATAGCAAGTGGTGCTGGTGACTCATGTCTGCACACTCCCAAGAGACTTGAGTCTTGTAAAACCTTGCAGATGTTTATTTATTTATATTTTTTCTAAAGCTTTCATTAGTGCATTCAAATGTTGATATTATAAGATTCCTCTCTCCGGCTTAATCAGTGCCCTCATCGTATTGAGTCCTAATTGGACAAATGTCAAACAGCCAAGATGCACTCCATCTAATCACAGAACTTTGCTGATGTGTGCGCTCAGTGTGACGTTGCTGATGACTTGTTCTGCTCACTTTACTGGCAGCCTCCCTTTGGGTGAAGAGTACAAGATGCTGGAGTATTAAAATGCTGCTCTTAAGAAGAGATTCAGTGCCACAACTCTGTGCCTCCACCTAGTGTCTTATTGCATTCACCCTGTCCACTACTGGGACCCTTATATTTATATCTTTCAATGAGATCATTTACAAGGTTATTTGTGAGGACACTGTTGGGTTTATGAATCCAAGAGAACATTGCGGTCTTTAAATGGAAGATGTTTTTTTCTTTACATACTCAAGTAAAAATAACAAAACAATATTGCCATATGCCATCACATATGGACGGAGACGGACGACACCCGTCCAGTCATGGTCAGGAATAAAACATTCAGTTTCCATCTGCTAAATCTCCATCAATGTAAAAGCTTATGTTTGTTGCAATTAAAGCAATCTTAATTAGAAAAAAAAAGTATGGCCATTATGCTCATTGCATATCTGTGTAATAGTTTATACATTACAATATGGTAAGCATTTTCAAGAGAAAAAAAAAAAAAAATCAAGATGGTGATCAACTAATGTTCACATAAAAAAAACTTCGACAACAGTGGCAGAAATACTATTTTTCCAAATCCTTCTTTATTTTTGTTTACTATTCATTTAATTTTCAGTTTCTTTCATTTTCTATGTGAAATGAATTACATGGACCATACGTATGTGATGTGCGTAGGGATGGACAGTAAATAAAAATGCATACTAAAAGAAAAAACTAACTTAAGCAAAATAGGTAAGGATTATTACACGTCAAAATAAATAATTCCATATATTTAATATTTAGTCATTTTGACAGTATTAGACTTTTTTCTAAAGGTCATCAAAGTATCTTTGATTTGATGATGCTAGTCAATAGTAGAGACTGTATGTCGGTGGAGCATTTTGTTTTTTCCCACAAAACAGAGGAAAAATGGAAAATACTTTGTTAAGGTGCACATGTGTAACAGTGGGTCAGTTAAACATGCAATCATGGAACATTTGATTACAGGGAAAGCAAGTAATTTTACCACGGATGATTGGGTTTCCAATAATAAACATTTATTTTAGCTAAAATGGACACTTGTTTTCTAATTTGGTAGAATTCAGCGAGTGCCTTGGAAAATTTTTAACAATTCATAATATCTGAATTAAAACCGACATCAGTCATCTTAATAAGGTATCAGGTCTCGACATGCTGCTTCCTTATGCCCTGAAATTGATTCTCTAAGTTTGTGAAACTGCTGAGTTCTTCCAAAACATGTTTCCTCATTTGTTTTAATGATAGTGGCAGGAAACACTTGTAGGTAGAGAGAAAAAACCTCCAATATTCATTATTTCCACCCTGAAAGCCACCACCTTCACAGGATAAAAGTTTCAATATAGGAAGAAACAGCTTTGTGTTTATCTGCATCAACTTCCTGCCTTTCACTGTCTGTATGTGCCACCTAATTACTGTTTATTTATTCTATATCAGCAGGAAACGAGGCAAAAGTGTCAGCTTTAAATTCCAAAGTTGATTAAAAGAAATCAGCACCATTAGTTTCATTTTTGTTATTTTAATCCACTGAAGTCAACACAGAAGGTCAAATGCTGACAGGACTGATGATTCCCCTAGCCACCCCAAAAAAGTTCTGGCATCCTACAAAGCATACATGAGCAAGAGTATCACGCAAGGTGGAAGAGGGCAAACAACAGTGCTCAACATTACAACTCTATAACCGTTTCCAAGGATGTTCCCCATATTTAATCACTTCACATTATAACCTTTGCATACAAAACCTACACTTGAAGAGGCAATGAGGAAGAAATGATGTTGCGCACCCGGTTGCACCAACAACCTGCAATGGTTTGGTGAATACAGGAACAACCTTAAGTGAATCTGGCATTCATGAGATTGGGAAAATAGAGAGGTAAGGGTACGATATACAGTATCTGGTACTTCATTCACAATACGAACACCAAGAACAGTGGACACATCATCAGCACACTGTGAGGGACTTCATATACATACAGAAATTTTTTTCATCAGGTCTTCAAAATCATCATTTCCACTTCTTTAAAGAGCCTTCATAGATACAGTGTGCTTTCAATATCTTATACAACAGGCAGGCAAGTAGGTCAACATATATCCTAAAACATATCCAATACAAATTCAAAGTTGCTCACATACACGTTTACCATTTGGATTGTTACAGGTGCAAAACAATTTCTGTGATAACTGGGTAAATGGTGACTCTACCCTGGCTGCTATTTACTACAAAGCCTACATGACTGCTGTTTGGATGCAGACATCATCTGCTCATTTGCAGTGAAGGTCAGATAGCACCAGGTGCAGAGAGGTTGTCTGCAAAACGCTCCTATCAAACTTCTGTGTAGCGTCCATCTGTTATCTGAATGACAAACGCTGGTCTGATTATTGGAGGCTTGACAACCTTTTAAAAAACACGAAGAAAAAACACGATGAAACAATGGAAAAGGTTCATGTTTCTCCAACAAAATGTCATGAGACAGCCAGCCACCCCCCCCCTCCCCCTCCCCCAACCACCATCAAGTTTCAGGGAAATGTTGAATGAGTGGTTTAACCCTGAAATACCCTTTTCTTCTCCTTTCAGTGCAGTTAGCACTTTTCAGACATGACTTTAAAAATAGAAAAAAGAAAACAAAATAAAGAAAAAAAGTGCAACTATAGCATGAAAGGAAGTTGTGGGTGAATTGCTCAGCTGAGTACAATACCAACAACAAATGCCAAATACTGCAAACTTAAAATATAAATGCAAAAACTTTCAAGAGATACGAGAACATTATTCTGAGGTCTAATCTTTCATCAGGACATTGAAATTTTGCATCAAGTACATAGCAACATTTTCACTAAAACATCCCTGTTAAAGTTTACCAGCAATAGATTTACTTTCAGCTAGCAGTGGTTGTGTGATGCATGACCACCAAAACATTCGAATATCTGGGAAAAGTGTAGCACAAAGAGAAAAACTGTAAACAACTGGCGCTCCCGATGAGTTCACTTCCAGTTTTCTGGACAACTAAGAGTTAAAACATGTACAACAAACATTTAAGAAAAAATGTAAACAAATGAATTAATCATTAATAAAACTGGATGTAAAAACAACAAAAAAAAAGCTGCTTCAATTCACTTGATCCTTCCTCGACACTGGAATATGGAGGGAAAGATGAGACAACGTGGAACAGTGCTTTTCTTATTTCTTTCATGAGGTGAGATGGTGAAAGTGTGTGAATAAAAATGGACAGAAGGAGGTGCAAGGGGAGTCAGAGGTGATGAGAGATGTGATGTGACATTGGTATTTGTGGCCTCTGGTCTCATACCACCCTGCACCCCGGGCTCAGTCGAGGAATTAGCTTAGCCAAGGCTGGTGATGTTGGCTTTTCCACCAGGGGGCGCAACGATGCGTTGAGTGGTGCGACGAGGAACGTTGTCGTCAATTTGAGCGCCTTTGAAATAAAAACACAGGGAAACAGACCTTAGCTGCCTGGCTGTGAAACACAACAGCTACAAGGAATTTAACTTTTTGCTTTTACTCACCAGACAGACTGAAGCCAGACTGGTGGAGGTTGCGCACTGGCTGGTGGGTTAACTGCTGCTGTTGTTGCTGCTGCTGCTTAGCAGGGGAAGTCTTCACTGAGGAAACTGTTGACATCACCTTGGGAGTTGCAGTCACCTCACACACAGGCCCATCGTACTGGCCCCTGGGAACTCCTCGCAGCTCTGTGAGCTACAAAAAAAAAAAAAGACTGATCTATTAATATACAAGAAGAATCGCATTTCTCTACAAGTGGGAGACAGCCTGCTTAGACATGAGTGAAGACTCACCCTGCTGCGAGCTTTTATCCTCTTGTACACGTTGTCCGGGAAAGGTTTACGACTGATGTAGCGCCCACACCCCTCTGTGGTGTGAAGGCTGCCTTCTTCCAAAACAATCTTGCCCTGGCTGATCACCACCAGAGGACCTCCACGCACTTCTGTCCCCTCAAAGATGTTATACTCAACAGCCTGGAAGAAAAACAGGTTGACACAACTATTATTACGCCTCCTCAATTCGTAACTGAGCAAGTTTTACATGCCAGAGAAATGCCTAAACATCAATAACAATCGGTGGTCTCAGTTATAAATTAAAACACTGAGGGATATGAGTTAAAGGCTAAGAAACTACTGACCAAGTTGTGGCTCTTTGCTGAAACGATCTTTGTCATGTCAGGGTCCCACAGCACAAGATCAGCATCAGACCCTACAGCAATGCGGCCTTTGCGTGGATACAGGTTGAAGATCTTGGCTGCGTTTGTGCTGGTCACTGCCACAAACTGATTTTCATCCATCTTACCAGCCACCTTTTGGGGGAAACAAAAAAACAAAGATCCGATACAATCAGCTGAAAATACACAAAGATTAACAAAAGTACCAGTCAAAAGTTTGGACACACTCATACTGGATTTAAAAGAGACTAGAGGCAGGAATTAAAAAAACAAAAAAACAAACATGCATGTCCATCACTAATGGGTAATGAAGCGATAAATACCAAAAATAACGTTTCCACCCACGTTTCTCTTCATTGCCTTGAACAGGCTGTGTGCTGCAAAATGCGCTGCAATTCAGTGTCCGAATTTCCCGTGCTGCCCTACGGACGTGACGTCAAATGACGCTACATCCGCTGTTTTGATACAGGAAAAAGACGGTCGCTGTAAATTCAAACACTGTAAGTGATAGTAATGGATTCTTCTGCCGTCAGCAAACGATCCAGATCGACTGAAAGTCACTAAAAACTGTAACTACGAAGAAAAAGGTGAGTAAACAACATTATAGCCTCAGTTTGTGCACGCTCACGTGACGGCTTGGCTCGTGGCTGCAGTTACCTGAAGCGCCAGTCGCGAGTTTTGTTTCTAAATCTTGCCTAGGGATGGGTACCTTTCACATTTGAATCGATACGGTACCAACTTTCGGTACCTGCGAATCGGTACCGGTACCAAACGGTACCAGTTTTCGGTACTTTTATGTGTATTTATATGGCAATCACAGATTTATTTCTCATTCTCAACATAGAATTTTTTTAATAATATATTAAAGCAAAATCCAGCTGTTTCTCTATGATGTCAGAGCGTCTGGTAACAGAGGGAAACTTAATGGCAAGGCAAGTTTTTTTATACAGCACATTTCATGTAGCCTACAGGAAAATTCAAAGTGCTTTAAATAAACCAAGCATTGCAGCGGGGTGTAAAAGGGAAAATGATTAAGGACAAAAAAGTAGAAGTATGATTTTAAAATGATAAACATTAAAAAAATATTTAACATTAAAAAAGAGAGAGCATAGAGACGTGCAGATTTGAACTTTAGAGTAAAATCTATGTGAATGCAGCTGGGAACAGGTGTTTCAGCTGATCTGAGACTTTCTGGGAGTTTGTTTCAGAGGAAATAATAATAATGACAGAATAATTTAATGAGAAAGACGGAATATTCTCCGACACTATACTGATTTTGTGGCGCGTTTTGCGCAGGTCTGGAGGCTGTAATCCTGCTGCAGGGATCAGGTTACTAACTTGATGCAGACAGTTTCTGCCGTGCTGGTTAAACCATACAAGCTGTTTCAGAGACGCAGACTCTTATTTATCAGATGTAAGTATGGTGGCTGGTGCGCTCGCGTGCGGAAACTTCGCTGTGATGAAGAGTTTAATAAAAATGTGGGATGCGACAGAGGGAGGGAGGGAGAGACGTGACATGCGCGTCGCTCCAGATCTGGTTTACTGTCTTGGTTGATGCTGAACTCAGTAAATATTCACATCGTATTAAGTTCTTGAATGGCAGTTTGTGAACCCTGCTGGTTATTATCTGCCCCCGATTACATCTGTTCAGCCGCCGAGGCGCTGACGGACTTCTCCCTCTTTTTTTCTGCGGGCTGCGGATGACGCGTCGGGAACGGAGCTTTGAAAAGAATATTGTGTTTAATCAGCTGCTTCCTCAGATCAGACGTGTTCCCGCCGCTGGCATCACAAATAATGCAGCGAACTTGATGTTTTAGAGAAGTGAAGCAGGAAAGCTTCTGACTGAACACGCGGCCGCTGCTGCTGATGTCATGCTGCGATGCAACGTTCACGTGCGGCACAGAAAAAACAAACTCTTCCACTACCTCACATTGAAAAGGATGCATTTAGGTACCGAAACATGGTACCGTTTGATTTTCCGTGAATCGGTACCTGGTAGTACCGACGGAGTTCGGTAGGTACCAATAAAAGTACCGATTTCGGTACCCATCCCTAATCTTGCCTCAAGTCCCTTTAATGAGTAAGTGTGACCAAACCTTTCACTGGCCCTGTACTTCATTTTTTCTTTTGGCATGTGTTAAAAGTGGGTTGCATCAGGCTTACCACACATTTGTCCCAGATTAGGGACATCCTCTCCTCAGTCCCGTTGGTGCCCTCTGGAATCATGGTGAAGTTATCTTTTCCCACAGCACGCTGAGAAGTCTGGAAAGTGCAGTGAGCACTACCAGTCACCTGCAAGTCCCCACTAAAAAAGAAACACAACAATGAAACTACTGTAATTGCAAAATGTGCCATTTTTGTTGTTAGTTTTATATATGGAAACTGCAAAATTTATTTCCTAAATTCAATAACTATGGATTAGGTGTTCTATAATGCACATCAAAATGATAATTAATCTAGCTGGGCAAAAATAAAATGCAATAGACTGCAGGAACATTTACAGTGGGTATGGAAAGTATTCAGACACCTTTAAACTTTGTACTGTTTCACTGCAGCCATTTGCTAAAATCAACAAAGTTAATTTTCTCATTAATGTACATTCAGCACCCCATCTTGACAGAGAAAAAACAGAAATGTAGACATTTTTGTAAATTTATTAAAAAAAAAGAAAAGCTGAAATATTACATGGTCATAAGTATTCAGACCCTTTGCAGTGACACTCATATTAAACTCATAAGCTGTCCATTCCTTCTGATCCTCCTTGAGATGGTTCTACCATCATTGGAGTCCAGCTGTGTTTAATTAAACTGATTGGACTTGATTAGAGAGGCACACACCTGTCTATATAAGACCTTACAGCTCACAGTGCATGTCAGAGCAAATGAGAATCATGAGGACAAAGGAACTGTCCAAGGAGCTCAGAGACAGAATTGTGGCAAGGCACAGATCTGACCAAGGTTACAAAAGAATTTCTGCGGCACTAAAGGTGGCCTCCATAATCCTTAAATGAAAGAAGTTTGGGATGACCAGAACTCTTCCTAGACCCGGCCGTCCAGCCAAACTGAGCAATCGTGGGAGAAGAGCCTTGATGAGAGAGGTAAAGAAGAACCCAAAAATCACTGTGGCTGAGCTCCAGAGATGCAGTATGGAGATGGAGAAAGTTCCACAGTCAACTATCACTGCAGCCCTCCACCAGTTGGGGCTTTATGGCAGACTGGCCCAGTGGAAGCCTCTCCTCAGTGAAAGCCTTTGCATACAGTTTGTCAAAAAACACATGAAGGACTCCCAGACTGTGAGTAATAAGATTCTTGGGTCTGATGAGACCAAGATTGAACTTTTTGGAGTTAATTCTAAGCGGTATGTGTGTTGAAAACCAGGCACTGCTCATCACCTGCCCAATATGATCCCAAAAGTGAAACATGGTGGGGGCAGCATCATGCTATGGGGGTGTTTTTCAGCTGCAGGGAGAGGACGACTGGTTGCAACTGAAGGAAAGATGAATGCGGCCAAGTACAGAGAGATCCTGGAAGAAAACCTCTTCCAGAGTGTTCAGGAAGGTTCACCTTCCAATAGGGATGTAACGATTTGAAAATTTGATATCACGATTATTGTGACCAAAATGATCATGGTTATCATTATAATCGCGATATTATAGAAATACCCCACCAGCATCTTTAAAAACATCCAAAATGGGTCGACATGTCTACTTTGTCCTTTTTAAAGGGGAGAAATCTCCAGAGTACTGTCCACGTAGGCGCCTTTGTTGCTTTCCATGGTGTTTTCATAAATTAAATAATGCAAACTGGGACTGCTGCTGCTTTTCCACCCAATGAGCAGCATCATGGTGAGTTTTTCAAAGTGCAGAAATCATTCACGGTTTTCACGATAATTAAAATTTGAAACAGTATTACTAATCGTTGGGAATTTTATCACGATTAACCATTTTATCGGTAATCGTTACATCCCTACCTTCCAACAAGACAATGACCCTCAGCACACAGCTAAAATAACAAAAGAGTGGCTTCAGAACAACCCTGGGACCATTCTTTACTGGCCTAGCCAGAGCTCTGATCTAGACCCAATTGAGCCTCTCTGGAGAGACCTGAAAATGGCTGTCCACAAACGTTCACCATCCAACCTGACAGAACTGGAGAGGATCTGTAAGGAAGAATGGAAGAAGATCCCCAAATCCAGATGTGAAACACTTGTTGTATCATTCCCAAGAAGACTCATGGCTGTTCTAGCTCAAAAGGGTGCTTCTACTCAGTACTGATCAAAGTGCCTGAATACTTATGACCATGTGATATTTCAGTTTTTCTTTTTTAATAAATTTGCTAAAATTTCTACATTTCTGTTTTTTTCTGTCAAGATGTGGTGCTGAGTGTACATTAAAGTGATACCATGTAACTTTTGAACTCAATGTTAGCCAAATATTATGATACATTACATCCTAAAATTATTATTAATGTAAGTAACTACAGCTGATTTCTGCTATCAATACAGAGCACTTGACAAATGTCATTGCTCCGAGGGGGCTGCCAATCTCAAAAAACAGGCATTGTAACTTCTCAGGAGCGGGCCGTCTCGCATTGGATCATGTAACCTGGAGCATTTGATTAATGACCTGATGACTTAAAAAGCAGCTTTTCAAAGTGGTCTGCAACACTTTTCCAAAACACAGACTGAGACTGTTTAATTTTGAGACAGTCGTGGCGCCTGTGGGAAGTTACAGGTTTAGTGCCGATTGTGGCCGAAAGTTACACGGTATAACTTTAATGAGAAATAAAATGAACTTTTTTTGATCTGGCAAATGGCTGCAATGAAACAAAATATGAAAAGTTGAAAGGGGTCTGAATACTTTCCGTACCCACTGTATGTCAACTGAGTTCCAGCTATCTTAAGGTCCCAGCCTCAGAGCACCTACCATGACAGTAGAGAGTTGAGATAATCAGGGGTGGTGGGATCAGGACTTAGAGGTGGGGAGGTGATAAAAGATGCTGCCTTGGCCCAGTTCTTACTCCAGTAATGGGTACCGTCTGTGCCCAAACTGGCAGATATGGGCTCTCCATAAACCACTGCACCTGTATGGGGCAGGATGTCAGTGTAAAAGAGAAGTATCCAGATTATAGGCAGAGCTAAATTTTATCTTCTTACCCCTTTTCCTAGCGAGAGCAATGACATCAGCTGCACTTTTGCTCATCACCTTGGTGATGTAGAGGGGGCAGTTCGTCTGATTGGCTATAGTGACAGAGCGATTGACGGCCTCAGCCTCCACCTGCAGGCAATGACAGGAAAACTCAGGTCAGACAAATACAGACCTCTTTTTTTTTGCATAGTATATTCTGGATGTACAGTACAGCTACAGCAGGACTCTTACCTCTTCTGGACGGCTGAGTACATGACCTTCAGGGCCAGTGATTCCAAGCTCTAATATACGTCTCTGCTCCTAAATATCCACACACGGATATTATGATCCACAAAGTGCTTCAAAATTGCTTAAAGCTGAAATTCAACTAGGGTTCTCTTACCTCTGCAACAATGTCTCCATTCTCAGCGTGCACCTGTGCAATGGCTCCAAGATCTCTGATGACACTGAAAACCTCATAGATCTACACAAATTTGATAAACATCAGCCAGACAGCAGAGCAATCATCTGCACCAAAGATGCCTAACAGCCTGGAAAAAATCTGCTGTGACAGATGACTCTGCAGAGATTTCACTAATACTGAGCACACGCCAAGCATACCTGAGAGTCAGAAAGTTGGAAAACATCCTTGTAAGCCAAATACACCAGGAAAGAGTTGACACCTGAAGATAGAAATCATGGGAGAAAACAGGCAAAAGGTGGAATAAAAAGTAAAAGAAGGAAAAAACAGAGCGAAGGAGAAAAGTAAAAGACAAAAGAATAAAGCAGAAACTCTCAGCAATGGGCCCCCCCATCTCCCCTTTCAATCACTTAAAGAGGACAGATTTTTCCTCAAGCAGAGTCAAAGAAACACCAGAGTTGAGGTATAAGATAAAAACATTCTCTACATACCATGATCCTTCACTAGTGTCTCCATCTCTTCTTGGGTGCCTCTGTTCCACTCAGTGATATCCACATGCAGGGAATAGTCACAACAGGACTTGCTATCGGCCCACTCTCTCCACTGTTTGAAAGCAGCCACAAGGCTGACACCAGGCTCTGGCAACACGTGGTCAACTACAGAAGACAAACAAGCAAGCTGATTTTTTTTTTTCTTTTTTTGTTCTTTAGCAGACTGTTAAATTAAATTACATGCTTGACAACATGCGCATCTGCACTGATATAATCACTGCAACAAGATCTCTGTGTGTTAAACTGGGTGTAACGCAAGCAGCGCATACTGATCATGGTTGTGCCCCCAGCCAGGGCTGCCCGGGTGCCCTGGTAGAAGTCATCTGCTGCCACCATGCCTCGGTCAGGCATCTGGAATCGAGTGTGCACATCAATGCCCCCTGGCATCACCATTCTTCCATGGGCCTCTATGATCTTAACTCCGCCTGGAACGATGAGGTTGTCTCCTATTTGCCTGAAGGAAACAAAACAAAGCATGTAGAAATGACTGAAGGAAAACCTGAAACTGATGCTTAATGCTCCTAGAATCACAGTGAAATGAGCATATCTGAGCTCCAAATAAAAATAAAAGGAGTGCTGGTAATCTTCAAGTAGAACTTACTTGATGACTCCATCCTCCATGTAGATATCAGCCAAGAAGGACTGATCATCATTGACTATTTTTGCTCCTTTGATGAGGAGACGGTCACTCTGCAAGGAAGAGACATGACGTTAAAAATCCCCCCGTTTATTTACTATTCTCAGCATGAGATAAGCAGAGCAGGAAGTAGCCAGTTACCCATAGTCAGTTTCATGATTCAACATTAAACTTGATCAATTAATAAAAAAATTAAAAAAAACGTTGTTTAATAGAAAAAGAGCCTTTGTTCAACTTTAGTGGTTTATTTAGCTCTGTATGCCTTTGATTCTCCATGAGTTTGCTCCACAAAAACACAAACAATAAAACCCCATCATTTAAAGGGGAAGCAATCTAAGATCAAAACCCTGAAGTAAGAGAGCAGATTTCTTGAGTGGCACAATTAGCTCCACCTGAATGAGATGAGAGGAGAGCATACCAGGGTGGCCTACTTCTCCTACAGGCTTTCTGGGACCTCTGAGGACAGAAATGAGAGCTAATAAAAACACAAGTGGTATACTGTGAGGAAATACTTGTTGTTTTATTCCCAGAGTGAGCTGACGAGAACGACGGGAATGCATTAGAGTACACAAGTCACGGATGTATTGACATGATTGCATAGGCCACTGCTCTGCCATAAGTGGGTCACATAACCTGAGCCTTTTATGTGGCCGAGGTCAGCAATGAGCACTCTCATTAGCTAAACTGAGCAACTTTTGAGGTGATCTGCACCTTAGTACAATACTGTGCAATAGTAATGACTAACTCCTTAAAGTAATGCCATCAGGATGTAAAAGACATACAGTCTGAATGCAACTAACTACTGTAAAAATGGGCCCCTGTGATTAATCCTGCGATGCACAGTCATTAAACTGAGCAGATTACTGCAAGCTTAATATATTTGGTGAAGCGCCAACTGTCAAGCAGCATAGTCTATACTATAGATGTAAGCTGGAACATTACGCACACAAAACAGTGTTTGATTTATTTATTTTTTAATCAGGGTTATGAAGCTTCAGTAATTCAGTCTAAAAGTCCTGTAACAAATCCACTCTTTATGAATATTATAACAGTGTTAAAAAGAGGATTTAACTTGCTGATAATTTTGGAGAGAGCAGTAAGTGATGCTTTTTGACTTGTAATGTTTAGCAAGGTTGGTTTAAATAAACAGGATATAGAAAATAACAGAAACAGTCAGTAGTACATCAAAATAAATAACAAGGAAACCTTTCCATCATTACAAGTGCATCTGTATCATGTAAATTAATTATGTATTTTCTGTATTTTCTTTTGTTCTTGTTGTTTTTGTCAGGCAATTAAATCTGGCAATAAAAAGAAACACAGAAATGTCTGCCTGCTGCAGATGTTGGATCACATACAAGTAAAAAGATGATTACCCTCCTTTTAAAGCTATTAAACAAAGAATGCAATTGTCACCATTAACTCTGACGACAATGCAATATAAGGCTGTTTCAGCCTAATATCGGTGCTTGCTTCTATGCTTTGCAGAATAAAACTATCTGCTTCATTTGGGACAAATAACAGGCTCTGACTGTGAGTCTGAAGGCCTGGGGCGCCGCTGCAGAATTTCTGCTGTCTGCATGTTGTGTCTGGGATTTGAGAGCTGCATGTTCACAACTTTGCTTTAACCTGCAGATGACCTTAAACCACCAAAATCGTGTGTACAAAACTTAAATATACCCCAGCTCCCTGGCTTTGACAGCTGCATGATCATAGGGTTTGGGTAGATGTTCTCTGCTGACCTACTTTACAAGAAAAAAAGCTTCTATGGTTGTTGATGAGGACTGCAGTCCTACATTATTCACTTGCATTTTGAACAGTGAATGAAAATTGACATTTTCTAATTAAATTAGCACAATTCAACAGAGTTAATCGGGGTTAAATACCATCCCTCAGAAAAAAAAAATACAAATAGCGACCACTGGCAGCAGAAAAAGGTGCCAGAGGACAAAAAGTTGAGAATGACAGACAAGATGATGAAAGCGAAGGCACCTGTGTTTAAACCTGTTAACTACACCCTACGCTGAAGATGCTGATATGGGAACTGAGGTGGAGAGATAACAACGGTAGCTTAAGGGAGCAAAAAGCTGGTCTTTGTGTGTATTTCAGAGAAATAGCATCAAATGTTCTGGTCAATAATTGCAAAATAATAATAAACTAATAACATGAAACAAACCAACTGACTGGTAATCATCGTTCTTTATCATTCTGAATGTGTGGAGATGAAGCAAAGCTGCGGCTGCTGACAGCGTCAACGTGAGTGAATAGAAACCGTAGCTAAGCGCTAGCCTTAGATCTAATCCTGGGGTGCACCTCTCATTCACAATCACCACCACAGAACAAATCCTTATAAATTGCCACAATACTTACTGTAATGCGTGGGATATTCTTCTTTCCTTGGTAACCGGACATTTTGTAGCTCCCTCTGTCACAGCTGCCCCCTGCCTTTCGGCTAACGCTTGCTAGCTAGAATGAAAACCTCAGCTGCCAATGAAAGGATGAATGGATGCTCTGCTTGATGGTCAGTCGACGCCCTGGCTCTACAGTGCCTGTGTCTGAAAATGTCTGTCAACAGCAAACTATACACTGTGGAGTCTAACAAATTATGTCAAATGAGAAATTGTGTATTCTAACAGTGCTATCCTTGGATTTACTGCTGGAAAAGGTCCCTGAAGACCAGACAACAACCAAAGAAGACAAGGGCCACAAAGAGGTATGACGCATGCGCACTGCCCCGCCCTGCTTAGCTACAGCAGATCCAAATTTCTTTTTAATGTGTGGTGTGAACACTCAGTTTGGTTTAAATACGTTAAAAACAACTTGTTTAACTCACTGTGCCAGTTTCAGCACGGGGAAACACCTCAACAGGTTATTTGGGAACCATTTTCAAATATGTATATTCAGAAATCAGTGTTCAATTTATCCAATTATTTCAGTGAAATTATCTTGCTGGTACATTACATGCATTAATAGTCGTTTTTACTTATAAATGTAATTATGACCAGATGTAAAAGTAGAGAACATGAGGTATTGCACAAATTGGTACATGTAAAACACAAGAGCAAAAGAGACAACAGAATTTAGAACGTGTAAAAGAACAAAAACAAGGGAAAAATACAAATGAAATTCCAATTTTTCAGAAAAATGGTTGAATTGTATCTCTTGCCCTTTTGTTTTCTGTTGTTTACTGAAATACTGTAGTGTTTTAAGAAGTCTTTTTCCCCCCTCTGATGTCATGTTTCCAATATGATGCAACACTATACCAATCCGATTCCTTCATCTTTCCACTTGTGGAACTAACCTTGGCATAATTTTGTCCACAGGTCAAGAAAAACCATGACCTCAACATTGTCAATAAAATCAATTAGAAGTTCTCATATAATCATATAATGCATCAGTCTAAGACGCAGCCCCTCACTCTTTATTGCTCTCCATCTTCAGCAATGCGTGTTCCTTACATCCAAGTCATTAACTCTACCAAGTTGCCCGGAAACAAGTGCTTTAATACTAGTACGTAGGGCTGGGCGATAATTCAATATCAATATATCGATCGATAGAGGTTTTTTCAATGTAAAAAAAAAAAAAGAGGGTCAATAAAAGTTCAATATGGAAGCACAGTTTTCAGCTGTAGCCTATTAGGTAGTATGATACTACAGTGACTCCTTCCGCCAAACCAATCACAAACGCAGACCCAGGCAAAGGCTGAATTGGAATTCAGTATGCCCCTTTCAGACCTGCACTAGAAAGCGGTAATATTGCTAACTCTGTCCTTTATAACGCTGCATTCAGACATGCGTACCAGTCTTTTACCTCAGAGATGTAGTGGAAATGTACCGGCTGGTCTACATGTCACAAGAGCGGAAATGTTGCGGCACGTCGTTTTGGCTGAAAGTACAAGAAAATGTTCTGGGCAGAGTTGAAGGGAGAGTGGGGCTGTGCTGACTTTTTCTGCAAAATTTCGTGATGTATAAAAGGGCCGGGACACGATAAGTCTGCAAGGAAGCGGCATGTTTGAAAAGACGAGTCCGGTTAAAGAGCGGATGAACTTTACCGCTCATGTTCCACAATGCAAGTCTGAAAATGGCTTTAGTTTGATCTTTATTATAAGTAGGTCATTCAGATAAAGCTTAAATGGTCAGGGCTGCACCTAAAATAGCTTTTAATTTAATAATGACTTTTTTTTTTAATATAAATATTGATGTAGATCGATACAGATTTTTTTTTATCGATAATCTTTTTTTCTATATCGTCCAGCCCTACTAGTACGGTTCCAATAGGTAGCACCCAAATATGTACACATTTAAGACTAATTATAAGAAAAGAGGAGCGTTGCTCTTGGTGATTCTTCTAATGGATTTTATGGTTACAGACAAAATATCTAAAGGTTTCATTGTACAAACAGGCAAGCAATAGAACATTTGTTTTGAATTTACCTTTAATTGTGTTAACATAGCTGGTTACCACAGGAGTGTTGTACCTTACTGCGATATATTAAATCTGAAAACCTGCAGACGTACAGCAAAGTCACTTCCATACTTATGTTGTGCTCTTCCTTTGTTAAACATGAAGCATTACTTTAACATATTCATGTTTCAGGCTGTGTTTACAAAGTTCACTGCTGGTAGCAATACAGAAGCCCACAAAATAAGCCTTCAATCGTAATTAGAATGAAAATGGAGTTGTGTTTCATTCCTCTGTATTTCTATGTCAGCTGCTGTATACAGTACAAACTAAGTTCAAATTCCAAAACTCTGTATTGCACACTGATTGACTGTACATAAGCCTGTTAGGACTACATGTACAGTTTATGAGTTAGTATGTTACATCATGCATTAAAGATGAGTGATTTCAAACCAATACTACTGATACTGTACATTATAATTGATACTTTTCAAATTATCACATCCTCCATTTACAAACACTTTCAGAGATGTCATGCAAGCAGCATTAATATACAGAAAATGCATGCATTTTCCTCATGAATTTATTTCTATCTGCTTACTGCATGTTCCACTGACACTGTACAATATTTATTGGGTCATATTGTGTGTATTCATTGTACAGTGAAATCTATATTGAAGTCAGATAACACTTAAGAGTCCCCAGAAAATCCTCCTCTGTGGTGCTGCTTCCATCACTGCGGTATCAGTTACTGAGCCACAGTAAGAACGCATTACTTACACTGCCACAATGCATCAGATATAATATGCATTTATATCAACATATAAACAAATTGTACAATGTTGACAGGTGTATATTACGTGGGGGCAGATCACAGCTTAAATAATTTTTCACAACTACATTTTAAATACATAAACATGAAAGAAAAGAAAACAAAACAAACAGCCTTTGATACATCACCAATGTGCAAAGGTGAAAGATAAAAATTTGGCACTTTGCTACTGCTGTTATATGTTAAAGAAGTAGATATGTAGGCAAAAATACATAAAAATAGCATATGGCCTGGTACATTGCCTTCTGCTCTAGGTTCCACTACCATAATACCCTCCAACAGTCTCATCATGAAATTCTGGATCTACACACCAGATTAATGTTTAGGCTCCCCAGACTTCAATCCTCAAAAATGTGCAGAATTAGAAAACTGATCCTGGTGCACAGCATCATTCGGCACAAACCCTTCATTCACTGCACCTTGAAAAAAGGTGCAGTGAATGAAAAAAATTCCCTTCTTCTCCCAGAGTCTATTTCTACTTGAATATTTTTCACTGCAGATATAGCAAAAAAATATTGGTTCATACTTTCTGCCATTTAAGACACCATAGGAAAAATGCAGCATGAGGAAAAAGGCCCAATTTCTGATACTTTAACATCAAGACAAAAAAAAAAAAAAAAACTACCTGAAGCCAACTGACATCAAATCCCTGTCGCACATTTATGAGTTGGATTAAAGTCACTGACTGCATGTACATGGTATGGCCCTGTTTCAAATCTGGTAGAGTGCATCTACACAGTGAGTATGCCTACATCTACAATGTGACACCAATTTATGAGGATTGGAGTGGAAATGTGGGTGTACGACAGATGCAGAGAGAATGCTTGACTACAGGAGAATGGTTG
The DNA here is from genome assembly GCA_023101725.1 of Atherinomorus stipes. Classification (NCBI taxonomy): domain Eukaryota; kingdom Metazoa; phylum Chordata; class Actinopteri; order Atheriniformes; family Atherinidae; genus Atherinomorus; species Atherinomorus stipes. The sequence continues at coordinate 139,596 of JALJCO010008002.1, read as the reverse complement.
AGAGCGTTGGAGACGGGAGAACATCCAGGCACTGCTTCATTTTCTGTTCAGTAAGAGCTGGCGGAGGCTGTGACAATTCTTTTCCCAATGTACACCCTGAGAGACAAAAGAAAAGGGAAAGGAAAAAAAGAAATTGTATGAAGTACAACCAGCAATGAAAACAGTAAAATGCAGACAATTATTAATTAAAATATTTCACAATTTGTCCATCCACGTTGGAGGTGACTGCAGCTACTCTTTCAACTACATGTTCTTCTCTATCCTGAGTGCAGTGGACAGGCCTATCACATTAACTGTTTTCTAAATTCCCCCACTCAGATCAATCTGGCAAAAGCCTACGGTCAGTGAACGCAATTTAAGTAACAGACGGGTGCAAACACACACACACACACACACACACACACACAAAGAAAGAAAGAAAAAAAAGTTATCTCAAAAACAAATGATGCAAAGCAATACAAAACATGACTGCATGAGTCTGGACTTACCCAAGGCCAAGAGCCAGCATGTGTGAAATGAGCAAGGAAGGGATGAAAACTTTGAGAAATTCAGCAGAGAAGATGCCACCTTTCTTCATCACCCCACTCTTTCTCATACTCAAAGATACTGAGCGTCGGGGATGCCTGAAGTGGAACTCCCTGAGAAGGACAATCACTCAACTGATTAGTGGGAAACTATTTTTGGAGGGGAGTTGAAGGCAATACTGTGATGTGCGAGTGAATGACACTTAAGATGGCAGTGCTTACTTTGGAGGAATGTTTTCAGGTCTGCTGGACCAGTCAGCAACCCAATCTATTTCTTTGTTCATCAAGATATCATCCTCTCTGTCCTTTTCTGTACCATCTTCCTCAAACTGGAAATGTCAAACCCAAAAACTTAGATAAACAAAACTTCAGTTTTAAGGTTTTAATTTAAAAGATAAATATGTAGCTTTACCTGACTACCTGTTGGGCTGGACATCTCCACATCAAATGTTATCTGTCCCTCATCCTGCTCTGGACTTGGTGGCCTGTTAGGACTGAGTTAGCATTTTAAGATAAACATTTTGATTTTTTTTTTCTTCTTTTAATACAATGCAGTTTTTCAAAGCAATAAACATTCGGCTACAATTGCCTTCATCCCTACCTATCACAGGAGGGAGTTACTTGGGCTGGACTCATGCTGTGCATCCAGGAGGATCCGTTCCATGTCTCCATTATGGATAGAAGAGGATGATGGCACATGCTCTAGTCCCCCAATCAGGTTTTCATCACTTTCAGCTACTTCCAGGGTCTGGAGAGTTTGACTCATGCTTGCATTTGCATTTATTTGGTCTGCAGCAGGTGTCGGTAGCAGGCTGGTCTGGCTACCTTGGACCCCTGTATTTCCATTTAGCTCAAGCTCTACCCAGGAGCCTTTATTACAAAGATAATGGAAATTAGGTCAAATTTGTTTCAATTCAAAACAACTAATTAAACACATTTGTGTTATTTGTTCCTCCCAAATGTTCATAACTGAGCAACTTATCTGCACCACTGACACTGTGAATTCAATTTGTCTGTGCAGTGCAACCATGATAGCATGCATTTCTCTGTGCCACTGCCCCACAAACAGAGTTATGTAATCTCTTCAAGCCCGTGGGGCTTGAGAGAGCACAGAATGTAAACCTTGTGATAGCATGAGACGCCTTTTTTCCTCTTTTGGGCAAGCTGACAATAATAAACGATCAATATAGGTCGGGGATTTACATAGGCTTGATCGACATCGCATTTTCCAACCAGTTTGACATCACTGCTCTCGCGGGGTCTTGCATAACTGTGACGCGCAGTAAAGACAATTAGCCCAGACATGTCGCTGTTCCAGCTGTGATGTCGCCTTCAAACTGCAAACGTCCCACTTTCACCTCGACCCGTTTGTAACTCAACTATAGATCAGTTCAAGTCCGACAAAACATAGTTTAATGTTTATTTTGCGTTTATGAGCTCTCTGTCAGCAGGCAATCTGTCAACATCCGACGATCAACTGCCTTTGGAAATGACTTTTTAATAAGACGATGGTCTTTTAAATCAACACCCAACTCATCCACATAATAGTCTGGAGGCATAGGCTCCATAATTGTACGACCCAAGGGGGGAAACAGTAGATAAAATAAAATGGCTAAATTCACTCGCCTTTTGTCCCAAACTTGTTTTCATTTTTTATAGCTAAAGCCCACCCAGCCCAAATTTTAAAGCGCAATTGGCTGCTGAGGCGTCAATCAAAAAATTTTGCGCAACACGATTGGACACTTTGCGGTGACGTAAAACAATATCATCCTACATCCCTCCTAGAAGACGAGGAAATTCCATCCCCGATGTAACTTTTACACTAATACCTTCAGCACTACAACAACCTTAACAATGCACCCATCAACACAGAAGACATAAAGTAGCAGGTGTGACAAAGCGCGAGGAGTATCTTTCGACGTGACGTACCTTGAAGCCCAGGCTCTTCGTTATTGTTTTGAGGAGCTGCGGCAGTGGACATGTTGACTACAGCTCTAACGTTCAACATGACACGCACACAGACTGCGATGTGCGCAGGCGCACAGTCCAGACACCAATGACAGGTTGTAGTGTAGTGATGTGCTTATTCTTTCAATACATTTATGAATTGTAAAGAAACGTCCAGTGAACTATAAACGTACATCGTCAGTGTGTGGTCGAGTTACTGTGTTTACTAGGTCACAAAACTGCATGCATGAAGGGTTTGAGTCCCGCTAGTATGAGAGCTGGCCCCTGTCAGTTCCCATCATCAGAATGGTTACATGACTGGAATTAACAATCAGTGTTGTCAGCAAAGCATATCCATTATGAAGAAGGGAGTGAATCTAAACAATACTTGGTGTATTAATGGCTTGTTTTGATTAAAAACTGTACTGCCCTCCAGCATGTGCTATAACAGTTACTGATCTCAAGGAGGATTAACTGGCAACAACAATAAATGTCTTTATACAGCTTTCATATATTAACAAATAGTCCACTAACATTCAGAGTTCAATTTCAATATCCTTTATTGCATTTTATCTAAACTGTACTTTATTCCTTTTGACAAACACTGATGTACAATGAACCATTAGTAGTTTTACCCCAAACAGATCACCAAAACTCTTAGGTCAAGTGCCCCGTGGAACAAACAAAAAGAAATTCACAATGGTAAAAGTGCATTTTGTTTTCAACTCCTGTGATACATTGGGCATGTAAAGTTGCTGCAAGTAAAAGAAAGAAAAAAAAAAAACAACAAAAAAAAAACTTGTAGCTCACATTTAGACATGCTCTTTGAAATTTTGTGATGCATTTTCCTCTTTAAAAAAAAAAAAAAAGACAGCTTTAATTGACAAGACCTGTGTTGTGATGCCATTAAACCTTTGTGATGAGGGGAAAAAAACGAACTGAAAATTAGGCAGTTTTAGTTTAAGCCCTGAAAAACTACTTTCTTGAAGGTATAAGGTTAGCTCATAGAGCAGCTGTAATATCCCCTGAGCAGTTTCTTATCTGGTACACCAGAAAACATACTTGATTATCTTTTTTTTTTTTTTCTTCCTTAATGCTATAAGAAAGTCAACAGGGCTCCTCTGAACATTTATGTGGTTTACACGATAATCTAAAACAACAACTGATAGATGGAAGAAAATAAGGGAAAATGAAAGAGTCCTTTATTTAATTTTATACATGAACATTTATGTTTTAACAATCTGTTAAAAAAAAAAAAAAAAAAAAAAGAAGTTCTAATGTAATTTTATATATCTCCTTGATAGGGGATAACTTGTTAGAGCTTAGACCAATGAATGGGTCAAAGCACAAAGCTTCAAACATCTGAGGCAAATAACATGACTGAGCCACACAGTCTTGCATTAATTAGGAAAAAAAAATCTTAAAGGCTGGAAAAGATGAAAGACAGATTAGAAAAGTATGTTATGACTGAACGACAACCCTGAGCCCTGAGAGACTGAGACTTGACAGTAGTTTACCACCACATATTAAGACTGGTGGTTATATTTCAAGTGCACAACCTGGTTTACTTGCACAACCTGGTGGACGAAAAAGCTCCATGGCCTGATTTAAAAGCTTGCACACAATATTAATCAAGTGGACCACTTTGCTGTAATTACGCCTTTTCCTCCAGAAGAGATCATCTCTATTTAACAACCATCTGCAGACCACCTACTTTGCAGGCTCTCTGCTATATAAAAGAGAGCTACACGACACAGGAGAATGAAAACATTTCATGGTTCAAAAATCATTAACTACCTAGTCAACCCACCTGACTAGCTTTGGAGGACTTAACAATACAAGCTTAAAATGCTTTTCCATTGCAGAGCCCCAGGGGCCATCTTTCAAAGCGAGTAGAATTATTCATTAAGCAAAACCATGGCACATGAACAGAAAGTTAAGACCCAAATTAACACTGAATCGAACCCTGAAGCCCTAAAAGACATTGGTTAGGAAAAAAAAGATGTTACAGTGCTTATCATTACAGGAGGTACAGACAACTGAAAAATAATCTTTGGACATCCCACGTCAAAAATTATACACGTTTTTGATGCCACAAATATACCTGCCAGGATCAACAAAATGTCACAAAATACAAAACGTATACCAGACTTTCAAACAACCTTCCAACTGCAGTCAGTGAAAGACAGACAGCCAAAGAAAATACAGTGATTAGACTGTAATCTTATTGCCTTAATTCATAGAAAAATAAATCAGCTATAGGGATTTTTCATCCTTTATCAGGTACAGTACAAAACATCATACACATATATATATAAAAGAAGTCTAGGAACAGGAACTAGATTCAGAGAGTAATCAGTCCGTAATAACATAACAGGCTTTGTGGGAGGGAGCTGGCAGCAGCACAACATTTTGGTGCCAAAAACTACAAGGAAATATAGCTGGGCCACCTCACATCATTATGCCCCGTCACATATGTAAGCATTTGTCCTGAGCTTTGTATGGTTGTTCACAAAAGTGCAAGGGTGACCAACAAGACCAGGGGCACCTTGTTTGTAAGATAGCTTTTCCTAACTTCAGAGTGTACAGGATTGGTTACTTTGGCATGATCAGCCACCATTTAACTCCAAAACCCACAATACCTGACACAAACGAACGTCTGCTCATCAGTCTTGTATCTATGAAAAAGGACAATACCAGCACCTTTTTATGCTTATGCCCATTAAATAGAAAACTTCTACACATAACTGCTGACCATTTCCCTCAATGTATACATTTCAGTACATTTTCTTGTGATAAGGAGTCTCGGTGATCATTTTATCAGATTCTGGTGCAGCTGAGATCTGAGAAATAATTCCTCAAATGTTCAAGACGCTCCAGAGTTACAGATTTGATCTTAAGCGAGTCAAAAAGGTGTTGCATTTATGAGCTATTGCATCTAAATGCTAATCAAAGAGAAAAAGGTAAGGAAAAGTAGATGTTAAAAAGGACAAGATGAATTTCTTTAGGTTTTGCATTAAGAAAAGCAGATTCTGATTAGTCATTTATAGTATCAGATGCCACCATGGCCCCTGTCAGACATGCATGGCTTTTCATTAATCTGACAGTGTCAGCTAAACGTGTCAGCTTCTCACCTCAGTGACCTCCCTTGTTGCTCCATAACAAATTGAGACTTTGCCAACCATACCAGATAGGCACACACATGCTTAAATTTGGCACATTATCTACTTCAGTCAGACTAAATCAATAAGAAAATAACAGCACAGTCCAAACCTTCTTGCAAAATGGTTCTATTGATGTGTTTTTTACAGCACTTGAAACAAATTAATGGGAAACAAATCTGAGAGTTATACTGTGAACAGAGAATTGCAGATTTTTCTGTCTATATGACTGGAATAAGTTGAAAGGTGTTATAACACAATAGAAACCCTGCCAGTAAAAGACCAGTAAGAGTCCCTGTTCAGGAAAGTAAAACATGAAGAAAGGTAAAATCCTCTCGCTCCAGGATTAACAACTATATAAGTTACTGTGGTAGTGTTTCTGTTGAAAAACTAACACTGTAAGGAGTCAAGTTTAGTAAGCGGTATTAATGCACTGCTCAATCCTGAGTGAATGAATATAACCTGTACTATGGCTTTCTGAATCACTTTCTGTATCTGGATAAGGCTGTGAGGAACACTTCATGTAGAAACAACCAGTGTGTTAAAGAAGAATATCTGCTTCTTAAACAGCTTGATGAAGCCATTACTGTTAAATATTGCAAGTCTGAAAGGGGCCAATATGCCTGAAATACTGAGTTTTCTGCTGTGCATCTGCATGCCAATTACTTTCCAAAAAAATTCTGCTTTGATGGAATACATGTCAACTTCAACAGTCTAACTTTCATACTCAAGAGAGATTAACATAAAAGAGTGGCTGCTTTAAGTCAAAATTTGAATGAAGAAGCATTTGAGCATTGTGGACAACTATCAGTAGTGGTGTCAGTTATACATAATTTCTAGAGAATGAGCTAAAACATTGGAAAAGTCCTTTTTATCACAAAATCACACTACATTAGGAAAGCAGAGGTGAGAAAAATTGGCAACTGGATAGTTACTAGGCATGAATGGAGTGTTGACAGCTTATATTAGCTGTGTTTCAGGCCAGTCCTGAAAGGAATTTGGTGGCAGAAAGACATAAAAAAAACTAAAAGAAATATCCTACTTAAACTACTAAAAACACAGGAGCTACAAAAACTTGATAATGGGAAGCTATGACAGATAAATTAATCATGTCACTATGGCACAAAAAAGTAATGAAAAATGTTTTCCCTTTGGTTTGGGATGTAGTGGAGATGCAAATGGGAGCTCAGTGAATGGAGTGCTACAAATAAAGGAAATTCATGACACAAAATTCCAAACTTGGATGTAAAAAGCCCCTGCATGTTTATATTTGCAGTTCTTGTATACTGTATGATGTGCATGTGAAGACCTGACTGGATGTATTGGGTTAATGCCACTGTATGTTTGTTAGATATTCTTGTTACAGACAGGACAGACCTTAAAGATATTGGAATTCAGAAAAAAAAATGACAAGTATTTTTTTTTTTCTGTAAATCTGAGAGATGGGGCTCAAGCACAAACTGGGATCTGAGTGGTTCAACAAATGCTAGTTCAGCTTATCCTGGAAAATGTACAGATTGTTGGTGGTGGCCACAGCAATGATGTTGTCCAGAGGATGCCAGGCAGTGTGGAGAATCTTCTTGTTAAAGTCCAGACTGTCCACACTGATCTCATCCTTTTTGCGCTTCCCACCTGTGCTTATTTTGCGAGGCTTCAGGACTGATCGTGGCTTGCAGTTTTCCCGTGAGGCCTCAAGGGTTACATCCTGCCGGTAACCTCTGTCAAACATCCTGAAGAAGTTGTTGTAGGAACCAGTCATCACAACGCTGTGGAAAAGACGAGTGCATAAGCAGCAGTTTGAGCATTCACGTTGATGTTCTCAAACATAATCCAGGAGAAAAACATAGAAGCATGTAGACAAAACCCCTTTGACACACATAACAACAAATCATGTGCTGCCTTGTGGTCTGCACTGAGCAGATAACAAAAGCAAGCGATAAGGCCGGTGTTTTCTGTGTTCAATGGTGGGTCGGCTCAAAATGTGCCTGTATGCATGCGATTTGCATGTTGGCGATGATTTTCATAAATGTTGGATTGTACTGAAATTTTTACAACAGCCCTTAGAGGGGAAACTTCATGACTAAACAAATGAATGTAAAGTAAATAACTAATTTCTCACCTGTCATTACCATTCCAACAGCATTCAAACTTGTCAAAGATGCAGTCATTCTCATAAAGTGAACACAACTTACTCCTGAGATATTCATGCACCTGTTGAAAGAAAGCAATGAGGGTGTAACAAAGTCCCAATCAGCTGCAGTGCAAAGATTAAAATAAGACTAACAGATTGGAAGATCTTATTATGACATTTGTGAAACATGTCAAGCACTCTCGTCATCAGTCACAGACCTGATAAGTCTCTACTGGTCGGCTTTCCATGTTTAGATCCCAAATTTTGACAGATAGATAGTCGCGTGTCATCATGTAGCGCCCACTGTGGCTGAACTTCACATCAGAGATAGATGAAATGATTTCAGAGAAGAATGAGCGGTTGTTTGGATCTTCTGGCTCCTCAAACACTTAATAAACAGAAAAGATAAAACTTATCAGATGATCCTGTACCAGAGACTGAAAAGGACTGATGGACAAAAATGACAGAACTTTAGGAGAGGAAGATTTGTAGATTTTCATCAGTGTGGCATCACAAAAGCTCAAGATCCAAGTGCACCAATAAAATCAAATGATATGCATGGAGCAGAATTTGGGATGAACTGATGATGCATTGTTCTTTTTTTTTCTTTTCAACTTTTATCAGACATTTCATTTTTTTTAAAAAGCTGGTGGTATGACTAATAAACAATACCAATTCACAGCAAAGCTCTTTTCTAGAGATGAACTCTCTTTTGAGAAATGAACATAATTTTAGCCACAATGTTTTCCATCAGCTATAAAGTATTTTGCAAATTTGGGGATTTCAGATACAGTATGCAATCTTGGATGTGGGAAACCTACAAATCTTAGTTTTGTGTTTAATTTAGTCCTGACAGGTTTGTCCCATTAAAAGCTGCTGATCAATGTCAATAAACCTCTTAATGACAGAAGATACTTTTGTGATTGCAATGTCTCTCTACTAAAAGGAACAAAGGGACATTTTCAGACTAGTACGGTCAGATATTCTGGCTTCCAAATAAATGTTTTAGTGTATGAAGAACAGTCATAATCCAGGAGCTGCAGACATGTAGTACATATGAAGTTGAGTTACTTTTGGCATGTTTGTCGCACAGTGCTGATGCCCTCATGTCACACATGCGAATGGTTCCCTTGCTGCTGCTGTAGACAAGAGTGTTACACTGGTTTGGGTGGAACTCCGCAGCTGTGATTACTTCTGTCAGCTCCTCCATATTAGCTGGCTTTATGTCAACAATGTCTAAAGAACTGAGGTTAAGGCAAAAGACCAACACAGGTATTTCCAGAGCTTCATGAGAAATCCTTCAGGGACAACCTTAGAGAAAAAGTAAACTGTATAGAGTATGAAGTAATCTGTTTCTGCCTATACAGGCAGAAACAGAGGGGAAATGATGGCACACACAAAATGAATGATGAAGATGTAACTTACAAACCATAGAAAGACTATGGAACTATAGAAACCTTCCAGACTCATCTGGTGCCACAGATGCATCTATAACAGCTCAACAGCATCTCAAGGCTGAGAAACTGCACTTCACAACTTTTTCTTCTGGGACGCTGCAACAGGTGACGTTGGAGCTGAGTTTTACTTTACGCACTGCGTCACACAATCGCATGCGGATAAGACACACTGGCTGTCATGTGCATGCACCATGGCTGATTAAACAAAGAAATGCACAAGGCATTATCAGGGGAAGAGAGGATAAGAAAATAGGGGAAATAGGGAATGGGACAGAGCATGAGATAAGACAAGAGTCAAGATCGAACTGTCTTTTACTGGCTGGAGAGAACTCCCAGTACAGGTAGGATGCAAGACAGATGCTTAATTAATCGTTGATAGGGGGCATGTTGCTGAGAAAAAAAACCTGCAAAAGTTCTGTAGCACATCTTAGATGAGTAAAGCTATGTTCTGTAGAGGTTAAATACTTAAGTTTGATGACATCTGGTGGTGGCATAAAATATTACACTTTTCTTTAAGAAAGTAACAGATCATTTTCACTCTTTAGTTTCCATTAAAAACATCATTTACATTTTTAAATGCATAAGTCACACAATTGTTTATATGTACAGTATAAAAAAAATGAGACAATTATATCAATTTATTATTAATCCCCATTTTTAAATTGGACTATGTATTTTACCAAACTCTAGGGTATGCTAAAGAGGCTGACAAATGACAGTGCCTGGGAACAGATGAGGGCTTGGGAACTTCCTCATGAGGCAACAGTGATTCACCTCTTTACCCAGACTAGGGACTTCAACCTTGGTCCTCCAGAACAAAGCCGCTGTAACTGCCATAACCATTGTAACCACTAGGCTACATAACTAGGCTCTGCAGTATTCTTGCAATGACATACATTTACCAGTAACCATAATAAAACTGCAGGAAGAAACACAAAAAAAGACAAAAAAACAAAACAAAACAGAACATAAAAAAATTCCTCAATGTGGAATTAAGCAACAAAAGGATACTAAAGCTGTGGTCAGTGATCTCCAGATGCCAAAGGTTAATACGCAGGTCATCCGCAGACAGATAGGTCTCACAATCACTGTTCACTGAGATAGAATTGATATGGTAGGTGTGAGCATTTGCAAACACTCGCCTGGGACTGGCTTCCACCATCAAATCCATCGGCTTGAACACTGGTACCTAAAGAGAGCAGAGAGACTGTCAGGAAACAAGACTGTGCGGATCCCACAGGGCTCTTAACTTGTCATGTTTTTATACATTAGGGAAAAAAACTGATGTACACGAATGGGATGGTTTAATGAGTAAATTACAGAGAAATTCATACACACCCGTAATGCTGTGACAGTATTCGGATCTCTGTATCGCCCATCTTCTTCCTTCAAATTGTAACCCTCTGGTCTCTTATCACGCTCACTAATTTTCCACAACTTAATAGTTTTGTCTACCAGTGAGAGCAGAGTAAAAGTCAAGCATCTTCAATCACAGAAATAAGAGAACAATTATGATTATTTCATTGCTAAACAGTCTCCAAAAGGTAGATAAAAAAAAAATACATATCACAAATTCTTTGCTATTAAGAGTGTGCAAAAAATAAATAAAAACTAAATAAAATCAATTAAAATGAGGTGGTTTACTAACCATTTGTAGACAACAGGAACTGTGCTGCATTCTTCTGAGGTAACCATCTAATCTTGTTGATCTTCTCCTCAATCTCAAGACTTTTCAGGTAGTCAAACTCAGGCTCATGGCTCTGGAAGGTGCTGTAAACATTGTACTCTCCTCTGCACAGTGGCTGATTCTTACTCTAAACAATAACAAATCTTAAATTAGACTTGAGATAAGGGAAAATTATTGCCATAAAGTACTCATTTCCCCACATTAAACTGCTTTTTGGCTTCACATTACTCAACTTCACACACTTCTTAATTTTGGTAAAATATCAAACCACCTTCACAGTTATAAACATATTTTTTTTTTAAAATAGTGCACAACTTTAACATACCTCTGGCTCCTGCTGAAAGATGACAACACGACCCCCTTTGTCCCCAGTGGCAAGGAGTTCCCCAGTATGATTGAATTCAACAGTAGATATTATATCAGCTGTCAATAAGGTAGAAAAATTTGGGGGAGAAAATATGTTATTTGCCACTCTATTGTTTTCTGGTGGCAGAATTCATTTCAAAGATGCCCAAAATCTCACAAAGTTCAAATATGGTATAATCGCTTTTGTGAGAGGTGAAAATTACCCTAGCCATGATGCAAACATAATGGAGCAACTGTGTGGTAATGCAGTGAAATTAACTGTACACTGAACAATCTTGAGAGACACAATTTCCCTCTGCAACTATTTTGAACCTTTCAAAGACAATCATTCTCAACAAAATCTTCAACAATCAATCCCCATTTACAGACTGGTACTGGAGAGTGTGCAACCCTTAATGTGGACAGTGGGGCTGTACCAATCCCTTACACAGTACACAAAGCGCCTGATACGACCTGACTCCATGCAAACTATTGTATGAGGGAAACGAGGTCAACTGAAGGAGAACATCATTGGAAGATGCATATAAATCTACTACTTTTTTTGTTTGTTGCCTACATACAACTTTAAATAGAAGTGTTTATACTGCTATGTATTCATATAAGGAAAGACTTTCATTTTTGCTTGTTCTCAGAGCCAAGCTCACTATATAATGCTCTATAGCATGTCACATAAACGTGCCTGCTACAGTGTGTAGTGTTTGAACATATTTTACTGCTGTATTACCACCAAGCATAATACAGTGATAGAAAAAACTGAAACAGTGCACCGCCACTGTAACTCTTACTTCAGTGAAGCCACGTTAACTTTGAAAGTGAGATTTCTCAAGATATTTAAAATATCTCAAATAATGAAGGTCGCAAGTGTATTCAGACTAAACTACACACAAGACTGTCCAGGATGCTAGGACAGTGCAGATACCGGGTGATCGCCACATGGACTTACCTTCTGCGACATCATCATCCATCGCTCCTTTGACTTGAGAGAAGCACCATTGCACATCGCTGCTCCCACCACCGGGCCCTGCACAAAACACAAGCCCAAGTTTTGACAGAACCCCAGCGCAACTTCTCACGCGTTAGCCGCGTGCTAACTTAGCGTAAAGCATGTAAGCGAGAACAAGGAAGCCTGTGAATGTATACAAACTGCTCGTTACAACTAGTCCGAGCAAACCTTCAAGTGCAAAGACTTAAAACATGTTAGTCTTGTAAAAACGCTCACTTTCACTCAGTCAGGGATACACACGGATATCAGTGGTATCTTAGCTTGCTAGCTAGCTTGATCGGGTGGATCATAACAAGAGGGAGACAAACCCACTATCTGTGCAAAACAGGATACAGGAGGAGATGTTTGCATTGCATACATGGTTAAAGACGGTATTCTTTACTTTACCTGCCATGATGAGGGACTCAGATGGGGGTCTCTTTAGCGGACTCAGGCCCTGGACTGAAAGCAGTGCTGACCCAGGTCGGCTGGGAGGTTCTGACCGAGGAGCGCTGGAGGAATGAAGAAACTGTGTATGCGTTTGGTAACCCCAAAAGTCCTCAACTCGGTTGTGAAGGAAAACATGGGTTAGTTTCCAGCCAAAGAAAACAGCCTACAATCTTCACGAGTGGTTTGCAGACTTTGCACTCGACTTTGAGATTTCCCTCGCTTCTGCCTCCTCCAACATTACGCTTTCAAAATGGCGCTGCGCGGGCGGGGTGCAGTAGGAATCAAAGAGCGGAGACGGTGCTCCATGCAATTTTAACCTGAATTGTCAGCCAAAAAAGCCCGTTTTCTATCTACAGGTGACGTACGTTTAAGGAGTTAAATGCGATTTTAATTATCAGGAAAATAAATGGAAACTTTAAAAAAAAATTAAAACCCTTTGAGAGCATACATCCCGCCCATGAGAGTTGTTTCAGGGATGTAAATCGAACTCACCCACGCGTTCAGGTTGAATTTAGAAAATGAAGCCAGAAAACACATTAAACCCGGAGCTTAGATTTATCGTGACTGTCACTAAACAATAATAATAATAATAATAATAATAATAGTAATAGTAATAATAATAATACCAATGATAATAATGATGAAAAACTAAATTAAAATTAAATGGAAATTTTTTACATGAATGGATTTCAAAAAGAAAAATAAAAGTCACTTACTTTTGGGAAATGACCATGCAATCATAGTTAGATGTGATCTGTTACCATTTTCGAGGCCCGTAATCCTGTCCATTGAAGGTATTTATGTCATGTTGGTTGTTAACACACCTGAAGGAAGTGATTATGAAAATGAATTTGAGCTATGAGGAATGCGTGAAGCAGTGGCAGGAAAGTCCAAGTGGCACCTCCAACAGCCAGTAATGAACCACCTGTTTGTTTTAAATATTTCCTGAAAAAGCTTTGCTTATTGCATAAATTCAAACTGTGACTTCCTGTCAAGTAGCCACCAAACAAGCCCAGATGTGATGTTGTGATCAACCAATGCCCCCAGCCCAAAAGTTGATAGATGGTTAATACAGATTTTCCTTTTTCATTGTTCACACTTAAAAGAAAGTCGCAGTTGTTAAGAATATTATTTTTATATTCCTGTAAATCTTTAAGATATGTGACACAAGTCTTCTGCACAGTAGACATTTTGACTTTTCAGGAAATTATATAAAAAAAGATACATTCTGGTTTTAATGATGCTTATTAGAATCTCTAATTAAAAAAGGCTAGCTAGCATTCCCTCTCACCTTCTTTCTCACACTTCCTCTATTTCTAATCATATAGTGTTAGGAGAGATGTAACAGAGATTCCACATCATGTGAAGCAGCAGCACTGCAGCATATTGCAACTCTAAAGCCATACTGACTCAGGAATTTTGATTAATTATACATTTATATTAAAAAAATGTACAGATTATAAAGCGTTGAGTGTCATAGAAAAAAAATCTATAAAAATTGCCACAACATGTGCTTTGGTGGTATACAAATGACAAAAATCACTTAGATTTATCAGATATCTTTTAAAAATTGTTTGAAATACGGTAACAAGTGACATTTAGGCCCTCCTACAAACCTAGGACCCTGTGCTCACCTTGTGATCTAAGTTTTTCAGACACACAAGTTCCTATCAGCTTGAGAAAGAATTTCCTAACCACATTTCCAGTGCTGAAATACCTAATTTAAATACACATCTAGGGCTTCTTTCTCTTTAAAACAGTGTTTCATAGTGTTGCACAACCATATAAACACTTAATTAGCTTCTAAGTGGTCCTGTTGCAATGTACAGATTCTAAACTGCATATTTAATCACACTTTCAACAAATACATAAGCTGCAAGCTGGCTTATAGATTTTTTTTTTTTCAAAGAAGCAGCACACAAAAGCATTCAGCTCTATGATAAGAGTTTGTAGCATCTACTGATGATTTTCAGTCTTTTTCATTTCACTTTCCCACCATAAAATAAGTGGTCCACCTGGCAAGGAGCAAAGCACCAAACAGCACCGTGTAGCTGAAGAGAACAAATTTCAGGATTTCCTTGAATGTCCGGAGAAAGCGGATAAACAAAGGCTCCACATCTAGAGGCACCTGCTGCGTCTTCTGTCTTCGATCAAGCTCAACCAGGTGTCCCATGTTCTTGCCTCGGCCCATAGTAAAAAGGCACACCTGTCAGATTTCACTGCAAGAGATCAGAAAAATTACTTTCAAGTTCAAGAGACAATGGGCGATTTGGGAGTTCAGAAGAAAACAAAAGCTAACACACACACAAAAATGCAAGTTATTAAATAGGAATAAAAAAAAATCAGGACAAACATAGAACCTTAAAATAAATTTTCCACTCTTATTTAAGCAACAAATACAAAAAGGCTAAAGATTCATGTGAGGTTGTTTGTTTGCTTTAGAGTTGGAAAATAATTTATCCTCACCCCCGCAGAAAGTCGAGTGATCTGTGCTGTCAGAGGACTTGATGTTAATTATTTATCTGTAAATGCCACTAAGTGGGTTCTGTATTGATCTGCTTTGTTTGTTTCCAGTAACAAGCAATATGTTCAACAGTTTCACCTTAATGCTTTGTCATATCTAGAAGAAAACATGCCAAAACCGTCCAAGTGGGCCAACAGTAACACTGAACAAAACTTCCATATGTTCTGTATGAAGTAATTACTTGTTGTGCAACAAAAGTCACACCCAAGCTCTTTCATTGTCTGTTGCAAAAATAATATCAGTACATGGTTTCAAAATGATAGCTATTATAATCTGTAGTTTGCAGGTTTACAGTTTTAAGAGAATTCAAACACTTATATTTGCATACCATCTGAACAAGTTCACGATACATTTTTCATAGCACTAAGAATGTGCATTGATGCATACCTTGATGTTGGAGCAGAACTGAAGCTGATCACAGGGTGGACTGTGCTTCCAGCCGTGAAGTCCAAGTTGGTCTGAGCAGTTCTGGGCGTTTCAAGTCCTTACTGTGGAGGAGGAGCTGAAAAGCAAAAAACTGATCCCAAGGACTTAAATCCCCTGGGATTGATCTAATGGCAATTTAAGTCTCCAGCACACCTGCTCCTCAAAGAAACAAAAGTGCAAGATCTCACTCATTTAGAAAAGAAAGGGAAGAGTTCAGCAACAACACTGTAAAACATTTTCAGCTAGTCAACATGGGAGAAAAACAGTGACCCAAGTAAGGCTTACTAAAAATATCTGTCAGCAGGTCTCCCTGTATATACACTATCAAGGATGAAGAAAGTATTGACTGGTATAGAGATCAAACACCCTCCTGTAGCACAGTTATCCTCTACCGGAACATGGAGCAAATGGCTTCCTAATTAAATCAGTGTCCTGCGCTGTCAAATCATAGGCTGCTGTGGGCTGAGCTCTCCAGACAACACAGGGCCATTATCGGCTGATCGGGAGGCCTGTTACTGTGCTAATTGCTTCTTCAGAGAGCTGGACCACTCCTGACAGATACACTGCCCAAAAAAGGGAGGGGTGGGCAGCGTCACAGGAATAATTTATTTACTCATTTTTAACCTCAGCAGATGCCATATGTAAAAAAAAAAAAAAAAAAAAAAAAAAAAAAAAGCTTCTAAATGCATCTTTAATCATGTCGTGCATGAAATCCTTACAACCATACGTACACATATACAATATCCCCAAAGTGAAACCATAGTAGTCATGTAACAAGAGGACAAAAAGATGTAAAAACAAAACACTGTAGCTTTAATCCAGATTGTTATATAGTAAGCAAAGGAGCCCGGTGGATATCATGAGTAATACTTTGGAGAATTAAAAGTACAAGTGGATCTTAAATGTGCAGAAGTCCAAAGAAATCAACATAGTTGGTCTTGGTCAAAAGGACTGCCTTTGGAATAAAACTCCATGTGGCACCTTTAAATAACCCATTAATGCTTAACCAGCACAGACATCAATGAAACACATACAGTAGACTGTTGTGGATTTAAAAAAACAAACTAACACAATAGCAGGAAGGGGTTTTCCGACGAATGGGCATTTTTTTATGATGCCATCTGTACATAGAGATGATTCAGGGCATCTGTGATTCAGGCCGGTCCATGAGGGATTTGATCCAAGTTGTGCCATTGATGAGTTTCGTTGTGGCTATAATATACTCCATCCCACTGTCTTCCATTTGAGAGAGGAAACGGAGAGCGGCTATTTCTGCATACGTCACTCCACCAAGGAAGAACACCAGCGTTGTCCGATTTTCCCCCTGCTGGCCTGTAAAATATCACGAGTAAACATGTTCAAACTGTTGAAGTGAGAGGGAAAAACTCTTTTAAATTCCTGCTGATGACCAGGTTAGCAAAATACATCTGACTGTAAAAAGATTCCCAGAGTCGTTCTGTTTAAATACTAATTTAGCTGCATCTTCTCCCTTGAGAGAAATCCTCTATTATCACTCTTGCAAACCAATGCAAGGCAGACATGCAGAAACAAGTCTACACTTGCAGTTTAATTAGACAATTCAAATCAAGTGTTTAATTAAATGTATTCTTCACAACTCCCCCCAAAACATGATGGTGGAAAACTCTGGTTTATCACTCCAAAATCATGTAGTGCACGTTTTATTCTTTAACACAAGCACACAGAAAAAAAAACAAACAAGCAAACATTGACAGAGCTTCTGTGGCATTGTCTGCTGTTGGCCATCAATCTGCTGCTGTGCAGCATTTGACTTCACTGAAACAAAGCCTCCGTCTTATCTCCACATGGCAGGCAGGCCAGTGTTTTATTCTGCAGCGAGCAGCGGGATAAACAGCAGTTCTAGGACTCAAACTACAAAGCAGGATTAGTGTCTGAGTGATAGCTACAGGTTAAACTCTGGGTTTTAGGTGTGAAGAAGGTAGTCCACTGCTTACCAGATGGGTTTGCCACATAAACTTTAGCAGGAAATCAAACGTAACCGAATCCTGATTAGCAGCAGTTCATTTATTTGCAAGCACAGCCTCTCAACCAATCGATTCTCTTGAAAAATTAGAAGGGAAAAAGATGTTTTTATCATCTCTCTCAAGAGTCAGACTCCTTTGGGTTTTATTTACTAAACACCTTCTGCTGAAGGAAATGCTTATCAAGCAGCTTCTGATAGTAGGGTTGCCACCTTTCAAAAAAAAAAATAAGGGACACCTACCACAGCTCATCGGGACCACGACCACCACGGGCCGATACTCGTATGGTGGGCTCCTCACAGCAGTGGTATGCTTTATTTTGCACCAGTGTTTTTAGAAAAGGAGTGATCAATAAAACAATTGGTGGCACTTAAAGCTTGAAATGCTGCAATGAACACATTGTTTAAGCAACACTGTTGCATAGAAAGTGCTGTTATCTACATATGCTGTAATTACATCCATCCCTATTTAAAATAAAATGAGGAAAAAATATATAACAATGTGCCATAAGCACAAAACTTAGTTATTGCATTATCAATAAAACCTAATTAATGAGAAGCTGTCATGCACATATCACATGGCAGCACCAGCAGCCAAAGGAGATCTGTTTGTGTGGAGTGTGCAACAATTATCTTAAAATATAAGCCTAGTAAATACATGAAGAACTGAATGCAACTGTTAAAGTGATCTGTTGTAGACAGCTCTGGTGTTTTTAGAATCTGTGGTACACATGTGTCACCTAGAGTGGGATGACAGATTAATTAAACTTATTTCTTTTGCTGCTTCTTATGACTTGAAAGAAAGTCAGGTCATCCAGACGGATAAACCACACCAAGAAAAGAATTTGTGTTGTGAAAACTGACCACTGTGTTCCTCAAAATCCACATTTTGACACAGAATACACAGAAAGCTCTACAAGTTTTGTTTATATAGGAAATATATTGAATGCATATAGGCTATACATAAACACACACACACACACATGTATATATATATATATATATATATATATATATATATATATATATATACATATATGAATGACACAATATTAATTTAATTTATATTAATTTATCTATCAAATGTTAATCCATTACTGTGATTTATTGTTTAAATAACCATATAACATTTATATTGGCTGCTACTAATAATGGTTTCTGTATAAATGATCATTCATTCAAATTTAAAAAGTCAACATCCTAAACAATCAATAAACTAACCAAACCACCAGTCTCCTAAACTTTCCTCTGACATATTCTGGCAAAAACACAACCAGATAAAAACTGATCCTGTTCTGATTGTGATGTCATGACTAATTCAGTCTCAGGAGATGAAGATGGGACACTCACGTTTAGGTCGTCTTCGCGGTTCTCACGTGTCTGTGTTGCTTTTCTGATGCGTGATGATGTCTGATGTCAGACAGTCCACCGCGCGCCACTGAAAACACTCACCCACATACGTATTTAACAGTTTCTCTCATCATCTCCACTGACGCTGTCCATCCAAGGACGGGCCTGTTCCCACTCAGGTGATTTATTTAGCAGCGTTTTCGCTTTTGAGAACATGCTGGAGGATCAGGTGTGGACATTTTAAAAGGCGCGGGTGCCGAGAGCGCGCGTGACAGCAGCACACGCAAGCGCGCAGGCAGCCAGGCAGAGATGCAGGACTGGAGAATCCTGCGATGATCCTGCTGGTTTCTGCTGGCTTTAAAATTTCCCGTGTTTTATTTAGCTCATTATTACTAAATTTAATGTTTATATATGTGTGACAGACATGTGTATTTGACAATTATGGAAATACGGAACAAATGGCGTCCCGTATTGGTTCAATACGGGACGCAACGTTTTATTGTCAATTAAAGGACGATTCCGTATTTTACGGGACGGGTGGCAACCCTATCTGATAGATTAATCCACAACTTATAGGATTCAGAATAATATTTTTCTCTTGTTCATATCACTAAACTCTAATACCTCATGGCCTTATTTGTGTTCAATTCTTTTTTTGCCAGCTTAATTTCCCGATTGGTAGAAGCAACTCTGCTGCTTTCAGCTAATTGATCTAAAGCTTTCATACAGTTAAAAGACAATTGGTTGTTGTTGTGGTCAGAAAATGCACAAATGCACACAGAGTTCACAGCCATTCACACATGCATTCAGATTGGAAAATCCATTAAGAAGCATCATGTTTATGCAATATAAACTTAAATTGTTAGGGTACAGATACTTTTAACAGGCCCCTACGTTGCATTGATGCTTACGCTTCTTATGAAGTCCAGATGGAAGTTGTTGTCTCTCTTCAAAATGTGGACCTGGAAGCATCTTCAGCACTTCTTCAATGCTACGCCACCCGGGCCTCGCCAACACCTGAGTCAGGCGGATGCTTAGCGGAGCGTAGCCGCTGTATACGTACGAAATGTCATTGGGGTTCTGTGGTAATTGAGGAGGGAAAAATGAAAACAAAAAAAACAACATGATTAAAGGTCTCTCCTTAAGAAAGCATGTGCAAAATTCACAAAGTAAATCTCATACCTGTTCATTTGCATCCTCCATCCACAGTTTGAGGGTTTTTCTAATAGTAGGGTAGTTATTCCTTGAGCTTGTCTGTGGCTTTAAAAGACCAGACTTCTCTAGATTGTTCAGTGTTAGCAAGTGTTCATAGCCATAGGTCTTCACAAAGACAGAGAGAAAGGCAATGATTAAAAAAGGAAGATGAGTGGATAGTAATTCACCACTACTTTACCTTACCTGAAGTATTTCCCTCTTGTAGTAGTCCAAAACCTTCTGTTTAAGGCCATTGTTGCAGACCGACTGCATACACACCAAACGCAGAATCTTGATCAATGGATCCTTCTGGGCAATGCAGTCTTCTATGTATGTGTTCACCTGCAAGTAAAGTAATTCTGGATTTCAGTGAACTTTAGTCCTTAAGTTTTGTAAATTCAAGAACTATGTTCATCAGCTCTGAGTGGGAGAAAATACAGGTAAACAAGTCCATAAATACCTTGTCAGTGTCTACACCTGTCATGAACTCCTGCTCCACAGTTAAGTTATCAAAGAAGGCCTCAGATGCTGAAAGAAAATACATTAAAGTTTACTAATTTCTAATATACAACACTGAAGGGGGAAAAAATCTGCTGTCTTTTCAGGGGAAGGGGGAAGTAGTGCACATAATTAATAATTGCAACATACAAATATTAGTAGTTTAACGTGCTAAATTTCTACACAGTTAATTTACTCAAACCCCGTCCTCCAGCATTTTGAGTCACTGACTACTATATATATATATATATTTTTTTTTTTTAAAGTTTATTATTACAAAAAGGAAATGAAATATTTATACCGTGGAAACGACAAAAACACAGCTGAGGGGAATCACAAAGTTATCTTAACTGGTTATGTCCTTAATCAGCTCGGCAATAGACGTGTGGTTAGCCAGCGAGCTTCGTGCTGCCTGCATGTGAGGCAGCTGAGACACAAACTGCTTTATTTCTCCCACCGTTTTAGCATTATGCCGTTCCTGAAAGACAAAGATGGGTCACTTTAATTATCAAGCTGTTTTATACAGTGACGAAGGAAAACAACTTCTAAATAATAGGAAGCAACCCTTTAAAAAGCATATCAAAACATGCAGAGCATCACTTACGAGCATGTACTGTACAATGCTCCTACAGACAGAGAGGTAAATACAGCTTTATTAATCCGTTATCAACTTTATCCAAGTTGAATTTATCTAAGATTTGAAAAATGACTATATTCACACATTATAAATTTTGTGCCCTTGGAAGCCTTTTGGAAAAATAATTCCCCAACTTATCAAAAATGACCTCCATTGTTACTTTTTATTAATAGTTAATACATTAAATCAATGTTTTCATTTGATGGGAAAAAAGAAAACTTCAGTGTGCTTGAATGATTAACACTTCATCTTATCACTTTCACTTTTCCCTTTGTTAACCTCATTGATTTCTGTTATCATCTATGCTGTAAAATGCCACAGAGATAACAGATCACAGCACATCAGGAATGCCTGGAAGAAATCTAATAATGCTCACTTTAAAGCACTATAACTTCATTTTGAAACATTTGTGAGACTGAGATAATGTGATGCTGTAATCGTACCCCAACAGCAAAATATAATAAAATGGGAAAACACTAACCTCAAAGGCAGCGGATATAATTTTGGCCTTTTTGCTGAGTGCTGCACCAACGGCATTGAAATTTTTGTCCCGGATTTCTGCATACAGTTCTTCTGCTGAGTTGAGCTGCAACTTCTTGGGCTCTGTCGGTAAATCTTTACTTGCTTCACCTTGCTTCTTCTGTGCAAACTTCTCAGGAGGTAGTTTGACATATCCTGCAAGGAAATGCAAATAGGCAAAATGGGACTAAGATTTGAAGAAAAAGGACAAAAACTTTAAATACAAAAACAAAACCATAAATGAAAAAAACTGAATATTAGTTGGGGTTTTTTCTGACTTCATTCACAGTTAAAATCCCTCATGGACCCAGGGTGAGTATGAATATGTATTTACAGTAAAATATCTCAGCAACCAAAGAGAGAGCCAATTAAAAGGAAAAGGAAAGTGCAGCAGCCAAACATCTAAAAAAGAAAGAAAGAAAGAAAGAAAGAAAGAAAGAAAGAAAGAAAGAAAGAAAGAAAGAAAGAAAGAAAGAAAGAAAGAAAGAAAGAAAGAAAGAAAGAAAGAAAGAAAGAAAGAACGAACCTCAAAACCACAAAATAACACATTGTACAAATGAAAACTAATATGTACAGATTATATCTTACGATCTTATCCAGAGACCCCTTATGATAAAAAATAAAGTTGGAAAAACAGGAACAAGGAAAATATACAATTATCAAAGGCAATAACACAGAAAAAAAAGATTTTAACTGACCATTGTTTATTCCATAGATCTCGTCAATGAGACCTTCGTAGGTGAGCTGTGTGGCCAGAGGGGTGAGTAGGTCAACATTACGGTCCAGGAGGAGAAGTGTATCAAACACGGGCAGAATCTGGTTCTGAGTGCCAGCAAACTCCCTCTTCATTCGCAGCATCATGTTGGCAACATGCTGAGGAGCAACAGATTATCATAAAAACTCAGAGCAGCTTATTTACCAGGCCTCTGCTAGCCTTCAAACCATATGCAACCAGTTTCAATAACATACCGGTGGTTAAAATTCAAAACGCTCACCCGTGCACTGTCTCCTTTTCCATATATTTGTGGAATAGTACCATAAAGTGCTTGTAAGGTCATGAGGCCTTTGGCTGTGTGGTATAAACTCGTTTGATCATTTTCCAAGTAGCATTCCTGTATAATGAAAAAGGAGCTCAAATGAGTTTACATTAACTCAGAACTATTTTGGTGTTTTTATTCTTGGCTGGATGGCTAGTTTATACACAATAGGTACAGCTTCAACGTACTCTGAAAGCACTTTCATACTCCATGGAGAGAAGGTCACCATCATAAGGAATCAGGTCTAGGATATACTCATCAATATTGATAAAAGAGCCCAGCACGCCCTGCTCTTTCAGCCGCTGTTCACACAGCATGCTCCGCCGAGGCACAAACAAAATGTGGAAATCTCGAGAAGAATGCATCTTATCTTCACTGAAAAGTTCACAATCCAGGACATAAACGTTAGATGTTGTGAACATATATGGAAAGTGAGAGAAATAAATATCTTTATCATTGTATACAATGTAAGATGAACACTGGACTCAATCACCTGAATACATTCTCAGCAATGATGTCCATGAGCTCCAGCCTGGGACGTACAAAGAAGATGATGTTTTTGACATCTGCAGGTGGGAGCCTGCCGCTCTTGAGGGTAAACATCTTTTCCACTTCATGTTCCTGAAAAAACAAAACATAGTAAAAACCATGTAAGAGGAGAGACAAATAAAGCACTTTACTGAAAAGAATAAATAAAAGAAAAATCTAAGTTATGTTAGATTGATTATCCTGAGAGGAAGATATATATTTCTTTTTCAATATGTACGTTTTAAAGAGAAAGCACATACCTTCAGTAAAGAGTACTGAGCTATCAGTCCAAAGGGTCCTGTCAGATACTCATCCCAAACTATTGCCTAAAAAGAAACGGCACATAAAATTATGAAGACAGACATTTTTCTTCACAAAAAAAAAAAAATGAAATAAAAAAGAAGAAGAAAAGAAAAAACTTTTTAAAAAATTAAAAATGCACTTATTTTAGGATACAGTAGCTATTTATTCAACGTAATAGCCTATATTTAAACTGAAAAACAATTCCACATTCAATCGAATCAGCCTGTAGATATTGTTAATAGATATATAATGCATAAATGTGCATAAATTGCCATGTGTAAATGCGCATTTTTAAAAATGATTATAATAAATTTTGTTGAGATAGCTGGCATGTTGACGA
This sequence comes from Atherinomorus stipes, assembly GCA_023101725.1. Taxonomy (NCBI): domain Eukaryota; kingdom Metazoa; phylum Chordata; class Actinopteri; order Atheriniformes; family Atherinidae; genus Atherinomorus; species Atherinomorus stipes. Next base: position 115,536 of record JALJCO010008002.1, on the reverse strand, counting down.
CACTAGGGGAACTATCCCATATGGTGTCGCAGCTGGAGTTAATTCGGCCGTGAACTTCATATGTGGCTTTCTTACCTTGCTTCCCGCACATTTGTCCAAAAATTCTCGAAGCTCTTTTCGTGCCGCTTCTCTTAATATGTTTAAGTTCACTCTGCCGTACGATAGATGAGCAGCCATTTTTCCTTAACAGCGTCACATCAAATCAGGTGACTTGTGCGGAAGTCTCAATCACATGATCCAACACACCCACACCCACCAGTTTCAAGATTCTCACTACATCCTAAAGATAGAAACATAGATATACATAAACTCAGTTACTGCTATATTGTGCAAGCTTTATGTCTATTTTTCCTAAACATTTCACTAATTAATTTGCGTCACGCATGCGCAGTCTGTTTCTAAAAGAGTAAACGATTTGAAAAACAAGGATGCATTGTCTTATTCCGCTTGAGTTTCATTTCCCACCTAGCCTACATGCAGGTGTGGAAAATGTGAACCTAACGGGTGAAAACTAGGCCTCTGGTGTTGCAAAGACAAATTATTGTAACGAGAATTGTTATTTTTGCACTGACTCTTGTGTCTTATGATGCATTGTAATGAGGTAAGCAAAAGCAAAACGGTAGGCTATGTTTCGTCCTTTTGGTGCAATGACCAGTTTATCCATTAGATGGCGCAATGTCCTAACTGTTTGAGCCAGCCCATTGCACGGTGTTGCAGCGGACGCTTCAACGCTTACGGATTTGGGGTATAATAGCTGTTATTCATTCACTTTTTCTTCTCATAAACACAAGAAAATTGCTGAAAAGAATGAGTTCAGTTCCAATATGTATAATCAAATGGAAAACAAAGACATCTCAGTGTAGGACGATTTGTGAGCTGACAAACGTGTGTTTGATTTTTGTAGCGTCCATATCGGTGATTAAAATTAACTCAAGATTATAACAATTATAACAAAACGCCTTTTTATATGGACAAGCAATTAATTTCAGTTCAAACCTTAAAAGTTGAATGCCAATCAAACTTTGAAAAAACATATGTAAGCCAACGCCAAAAAAGAAAGAAAAGAAATAGCTAAAGGAAAGAAACTTATCACCACAACCAATTGCCTGCGTAATCGTGTAAAAATGACGATTTCTCAATAAGGCTACCTGAATGGTGAGATAAATTTAGATACTTAAAGAGAAGACTGGATTAGATGATGACTGCCCACTTGAGCATCAGTATTATCACTTCAGATCCAGGGGTTTCCTTCCCACGGTACCAAGGGCTTTCCATCCTCCACGCAGGAAAGATCAATTCCCACACACTGTGGAGATCTACTGTCCCTCTAGCAATAGACAACGTACATGCTAAAAGAAAGAAAGGGGGAGAAAAACGGGTTTTGGCGACAGGCACCATGCGCAATGACTAACTCTGAGGTTGGATGCAGGCGCTGTACAGAAATCTAGTCCGCATCATTCCCTAACACCATCGTGAGAGAAGAGGAGAGGCAGGGGTGGATTTTCAGGTAGGGTGTACGATCTCCTTCAAAGGGAATTTTCTTTCTTTTTTTCTTTTTTTAAAACTGCATCTGAGCCTTTAAATTGCTTTGAGGTGAGTGCGTTTGGCTGGTGACTCAGTGCATAATAATTGTCTCATATCCCAAGTTGAATGAATGCAGCACTTCATTCAGAAGAGAGGGACTGTGAATCATCTCTTTGGAGGGAACATTTAATAGCATGTATTAATTTGACGGAGTATATTTCATTGTCTTTATGAGGCAGTTTCTCATTCATTTGACTAAAAGGAGAAGAAAAGAAGAAAAACATTAGTGAATGTGCTCAGTGCACTCAGTGCTTGAAGCTGCTGCTGATAAAGCTGAGATACTGTAAATCTCAGGTTTAATGTAAATTAAATTGTGATTGATCCTACTGTTAAAAGGAAGATGTTTCTCTCTGAAGACATCGTCATTAATGCAGAGCTGATAACTGATGGCCTATGGCTCCCTCTTTGGAATTGTTGCCTTAATTTACTACAGTATGCTGTGGTGTTATGATTAAGGACTAAGTTTAATCATATGTGGCTGATGATTATAACTATTTGTGTAGTAGGTTACATGCTCTTTCATTATGTTTACCACAACAACAGAGACTGGCTTCACTTTTGCCAAACCAGTGCTTCCTTGTTGTACATCTGGTATAAGAAGGCAGACGTGGTCATATATTTGGGGGATTGTGTGGTTGCAGTCTTTGGGCGTTGCTGCAGGATTTTTTTTTTTCTTTTTTTAAGTGCGTGTAGGGGCTTAGAGTGCCTGTAGACTTGGAGGAAAAACATTAGTGATGAAATGCGAATGTGGGCAGGGCAGCTCTCGACTCTAACTGTGCCCCAGACAGGTGATTCACCTGCCTACTTGTTGTGATATCAAGTGCCAACACTTATGGAGTTGCACTTGGAGGGTCAGACAAAACCAAATCACTTTATTGTCTCTCAAGTTGTTTTTTCTTTAAAGAAGGAGAAAAAATATGACGGACAGAAAAAAAGAAACTGGGAATCTTCCTTCCATTTTCACCACCTCCTCCTCCCATAGACCTGAAGCATAAGGATTAAATGGGGGAGGGGAGAAAAGACTGAATGAACAGTCTGAGAGATATCTGCAGCTGCCTGCTTTCACATGAACAACCACAGTGATTGGACGACACCCCTATGCTGTTACCCCCTCTCTCTGTATTTCTTTGTGTCTCTGCTAGTCCATCGTTGTTTCCTGTGTAAAGGAAGAGAGAGAAAATGGGGAGACAGGCTTAGTCACATAACACAAGTGAAAATGAGTGATGGAGAACACTTAGAAACATGGATATTTAGGGGAAGATGCAGGAATGAAGTAAGTGCTTTGCACACTAACTGCATTATTTAATGCTGGAGGATGCTAGGCGACTGTACCCATAATCCCATGTCTTCAGTGTCTTCCTCCCTTACCATGCAGTCTTTTCTACTATCTCAGCTGCAACACTGACCTGCTCTGCATGGGATTTGAAATTCTGTACAGGTACTATGAACATCCTCAATGACGGAAACATTCACACACACATGCACAAAGCGCTTAATCACTCTGATTCCCATCCTCTGATCTTCCTGTTACCATGGCCACAGTTGGTGAAGGTGCATGACTCCATGTTCTTCTGTGCTTTTTACAATCCATGTATAAAGCCTTGAGCCTATGTTATACTATAAATATCTGCAGATTTTAGTTTATCAGTTGAAAAACTGGAGTTGCATTATCTTCCTGTTCATGCCTGAGCTTCAGAAGGGAGTGGTCTCAGCTTCAAATCCTAATCAGAGTGGTGGATGAGAATCAATTCACCAGCTTCTCTAGAACTGGTGATTAGATTAGATCTGTGTGGCATATTGGAAAAGACAGAAGTAATTAATGTGGCCTTTAAACAAAGCCCCCCAAGAGGGTCAAAAGTTAAATATCCAAAACAGAGCTGGACTGAATCTATGAATGCCAGCATTTCTATAAGCAAAATTTTTCATCTTTCTACTAAATTTTTTAATCCCTTTTCTTTTTAGTTGGTTGTTTAGGAGACCTTTGCCTCTTTTCAAATGTTTTAGCTGAAGAAATGTTCAGATTAACAGTGAAACAATGATACTTTGCATTTTAAGTCATGTTACTCAACTTCCCAGTGGGGCTTTTTATCCTAAAAGTTGCACCAAAGCTCGTTTCAAGTTCTCTAATGCTTCTGGGCGACAGCAGTTTGCCAACTGAGATGTGTTAAAAACACTCAGGGGTATTGTACCTGTGAGTTTATTGGTGGAACAAAAAGGAGAGTCAGATATCCTGCAGCTGAAATGTGCCAACAGGACAACAAAGAGACAGAATCATGGCTGTAACACTGCAAAATTGAGCAGCAACTTGCTTCTTCCTGTTATAAACCATGTATATATCTCCACAGATCACCCGCTGCAGGTCACTTGGAGTTAGAAAGGAGCAGATGCAGAGTATCTTTACAACCAACCTTTACTGCACTGAATTAATGCCTTTGTCTGTTGGTACTTGTTTCCTCAAGATAAGATGGGAAGAAATCGAAGGAGCATGTCTGACCAATGCATCAGCAGCTAGTTCTCTAGGTCCCTCCTCTTACCTCTAGAGCATAAAGAGATGAATCGCCATCAGCAAAGCAAATTTGAGATTGGCTTTAGGCTCCTATGGAGCACAGTGAAGTGAGTTTTTGGTGTCCTACAGTATAGCTTTTTACAAACATATAATTGTTCAGAAGGAAAGCATGGACAAAAGACTGGATCACATGAAATGTCAAAAACAATGTGCACAAGGGCCAATTTTTCTACCTATTTCATACGGATAGATAATTCAGTACAGTGTGTAGATTTAAGAATGAAAAACACAGCACCCACCCTATGTGAGCCTGCTGAACAGAGCCAACATTTATAGCAGGGTAACAGCATGGTAGCTTTTTGGTCACTAGATGGTCTTTCCTGTTTGTTCTCCAGCGATGCGGGACCTGGAGCTGTGCCTGCCTGGAGGGTGTAGTTGTGTGTTTTCAAGCCATTACAACACTCTCACATTTGAGAGGTGAAGAGTCCTCACAGATGGTTCTGCAGATGGTCCTCGTCAGTGCCATTGTCTGAGAGGAAACATCAATGATTTGTCAGCGCCACAGACCTGAAAGCCTAACATCAATACTTTGACTTAAAGCAGAGTTCCTCGGTTCGTTTGTCTCTCTGTCTTTTTCTCACCTCCCCAAGCCCACTGTTTGGTGCATAAGGCGTGCACTAAAGCCTTTAAGAGAGATCTTCGACAGAGTAAAAGGCGATGTAGCTGTGAGTTGTAAATAATTAAAAAATGCTGAGTGATGTATTCTTCCTGCAGTGGAGGGCTTGTGTGGTGCAGTGTTTTACAATTTAGCCCAGGTCCAGGCCCTAGTTTGTCATCATGTTGGCATCTCACACTCTTTTTGGAGGTTGGATGGAGTTGTGCCATGCATAGGAGTGGGTGGCTTCCTCATGTTTTTTGGTGTTTCCTGTCTCCGAATCAACTTGAGTTACTGTGATAGGCGTGAGAGGTTAAATTTAGTTAAAATTTGAAGTTAGTTAAAAGCCCCAATCATCATAAAATTGAGATAAATGCTTTGTTACAGGGTCATTACTTATTTATCATTGAATAATTGATCAAGCATTCTTGATTTTAAACTAATCTCTTAAATTAACATTGCATTTTAAGTATATTAAAAGTCATCCATATCTGGTGTCCACTTTCACGGTATATATATATAAATGCTACATTAATTTTTATTAAAAGTTCATAGTGATGTTACAAATTGACTAATTGTTCATTGTTTGTAAGCTTTGTTTTTCCCCTCAAATTGCTACTGTACCTTCTACTGTCTTGTCTGTCTTTCTGTCTGGTCAGCTTTTCTTGAATTGTTTATTGACATAAATAAACACACACACTACAAGTCAAAAGTTTGGACACGTTTTCCTATTAGATTCAATGAGAAAGTGCCCAAACTTTTGACTGGTACAGTAAATATGCTGCAATTTTCGCATGATCTGATTAGTTGACTAATCGACAAAGTAATCGGCGACTAACCGATTATCAAAGTAATTGTTTGTGACAGCCATAGAGTCATGCCCCCAAATTGGCTTAAAATTAGCACTCCAGCGCTCACATTGTAATCGACAGCACTATGATCCCATGTCGGATGATTCAAGCACACAAGGCTCCTCTTCTTCACTTGCTGCTGCGGGTCTATTTGTACACATCAGCTTTCATGTCTGTAATTTATTAACGCTATAGATGGAAACTTGATTGCTACTCATAATCCTCTCAAAGGGGTATTCTCCAGTCATCCAGTATATTACTTCTGTTTATAGTCTGGTCAGCTTCGTAATGGTACCACTTAGAAGTCAGAGCATCTTACTACTATTATTTGTTTTTAAAGGTGTAATTGAGGGAAAGAATTAAAAGCTAACAAAAAGGCAATATGCTCCAGATCTCTTCAAGACTTGAGCCAAGATGGTCTTGCTCGAAGATCTCAGGCTCTGTTCTATTTTGGAATAGATTTTGAAAAAAACAAAACAAAACAGAGCCTCTGCCACCTTTGGGGTAAAGTTACTAAATGCTCCTTTACTTATGAATTCCTGCTCTATTAATATGATGATGATTAGTTGAGTTCTGATATTTATGTTGAAAATATGGACTGTAATGTAAAGCTTTCAGCAATGTTGTATTTATCATTGCATGCTCTATTTCACCATCAACAGTTAATTCACAATATTCAATCAACACCTAATTCCAACAATTCTTTGGAAGGGTAATTACTTTTTGATAAATTAATACTTTTTCTTTGTGCTGCCATGCTAGTTGTGGTTTCATAACATGATCAGACATAAAAGAACTGGCCGCCCTCTGGGGGATGCATGTCCGTTCTTTTGGGGAGGTGGCTGGGATCTGGGCCTCTGGGTGGCTGCTGGGGGCCTGGGTCTTGAGCTGTGCAGGCTTCCTCCTCCTTGTGGAGACGAGGCTGCATCTGCATGACTGTATCACCACGGAGCACCCTTTATTATGCATGTTGACACAATGACGCTGCTTCCCGTTGCACTGATTAGGTTTTACCTCTTCTCTGCTTCCCGTTGCGCTGACTGGGTTTTACCTTTTCTATGCGTAGTCTTGAGTGTGTTTGTATGATCTGAGGATATTTAAGCCACCTGCTGGTCCTCCTGTAGGGGATTGCTTGTTTTGTTTTCCAACAGAGACCTTGGAATGTTGTTTAGGGGTTTTTGTACAGATGCACCAGTGAACTGTGTAAGTGGATACATTTTTTTCCTCTCTCTCTCACTCTCTCTCTCTCTCTCTCTTTCTCTCTCTCTCTCTCTTCCCCTTCCTCTTCCTCTTCCTCACTCCTTTCTCTCTGTTCCACTTTGGTATCATTACCTCTGTTAACTTTCATTTCTCCCTTGTCAAGCCCAGCAGTATGGTATGGAATGCTGTTATAGACAAATGTTTAATTAAAGAAATAAAATGAATAAACAGGATATCAAGGGGAGCCTTATGTTCATAAAGCTCCCCTTGGTAAAGCAAAACTGTTCAACACAATAGAGCAATCAGATTTCCATTCTGCTGCTGGACAGGACAAGTAAAAAAAAAAAAAAAAAAAAAAAAAAAGATATAAAAGAATACAAGGCAGTGTAAGCCATGTAAAATCCAAGTTTAAAACAAATGTTGTTAATGGGTATTTTCATGCAACATTATCAAAATTATGAAAATGTTAATTGTGTTCCAAGGTTATTGGGTTTTTAACAAGAGAAAAAACCTGTTATCCATACTCCATACCATTATCCATACTGAAAATGGTCAATATATGGTCATATATAATCACATAAAAAGTTAAGACACTGTGTAGACGTAAATATTAACTCTCTTGCCATCAGAAAATGGTTTGAAAGAAATTGCTGACATGAGCCTGCTGGGACTCAATATTGGCCATTTGTGAAAGTTTGGTGAATGATTGGGTTTTGACTGCAGTGGAGCTATAAGGGGACTTTCACTATGCGTAAGAAAGTTTTATAACAAGGTGCCAAGACACCAGTGGGGACCTGACGAGAGATGAATTTCAGTGAACCCAATTGTGGGACTTTGCATTGATCTCCAATTCTCATTAACCTATTTTATAAATGTCCTTCTTGGGGGATAGCGAGGGAATTGTTGCCCTGGAATTCAGTGTCATTATATTCAATACTATTACCAAGTAGGACGCAATGCATTGTGTTAAAAATAATAAGACAAATGACACAGTTGAACATGTTTTCTAAGTGGGGACATAGTCAACAAAGTCATGCTCTTTTATTATAAGGGTCTGTCCTCCTTTAAATCTTGAAGAAAGCAGTGATTTTTTTTGTCAGACTAAATTATTCCTTTGCCAAGGTGAAGATAGGCCTCGTTTAAGTGAGGCAAGGTTGGCAGGTTGATGGTAGGGCTCATCTCTAGGCCAGTGGATCCTTGGGAAAGATGCTCAACCCCAGCTAACAAAGGCAGGTAAGCAGACTGCTCTGCTGTTTTTAGAACCAAGCAGAGGCTCAGAGGTGGTTAAAGAGTGAAGAGCATTTCCCCTTTGTGAGCATTAGAATTTGTCTGGAAGATTATGCAAAAACGACGCAGCCAAATTTAATTAAACTTAGTGAAGAGGTGGACCATTTGGTGTTGCTCCAAAGCACTTTCTTTAAGATGAAAAAAAAAATAGGACATTGGTTCTGGCAGGATAACCGCTCTCACTCTGGTCTCCCTATTTGATATTATTGATTTGTCTACCTTTTAGGAAGAAGATTTACAGTTTGGTATTTTTCTTCAAATGTCAATCGACTAATTGACCATTTGTGAGAGCACAAATGGTTAGACAGTAGCATAGAAACAGTGGAATAAATCCTTTCTTTTGTTTTTGGCAGATGGAAGTGAAATGACTTCCTTCTATCGTCATTCTCCTTTTAGCTCTTAGCACTCTCTCCATAATGATCCATGTCGGTTAAATCCATCAGTGCCCCACTGCTTTGTTTGTCACTCCTTCTGCTTTCTTCAGTTCTCGTTTCCACAAGCAAGTGCATAATCTTAGATAAACGTGAAGTTGTCACCATGACAGGAAGCTTTTTTTCCAGTCTGTTTTTTACCTGTTAAATATTCTATAGCAATGAATCATACATTTTAAAAAAAAATCTTCTTAGAAAAAATTGTGCAATTGTCTGATAAGACTAATTGCACACATTGAGCCGTCAGTTCATGTAGCCAAGAAGTTCTGATGGCTGTGTTTCTAAAAACTGCTGGAAATTGTTCAGTGTGTGCTCTGGGACTTGTGTCTACATGCAAACCTGAAGATGTACAGATACAGATTTGTATTGACTATTCCCTTTTGACCCAGAGGAGGAGACACAAGCTTCTAAATTGGTCCTCTCCACCCCCATATGAAATTCTGTACACAGAGATCCTGCTGCGTGGATGACTTACGATGATCAGGCAGAAGACCGTCTTGTGCTGATGCTCTCCTTCTGGTCTTTTCCTGTTATCATCTCACTCATAATCTGTTACTTGCAGACGCTACTGTGGGTTATGGGTCACTTGTACAGATTCTGGCTATCACTTTCCAGAGTACCACGTCTAAAAACGTCATCGCAGTGGCTTTGTGACATTTTGAAAAAAAGCACAGGAGAATCTGTTGCTTCCCAGAGAAGAATCCACCAACCGAATGAGTCATCTTTTACAGGAGGAAAACACATACAAGATGACTGGTACATTGAGTCAGAGTCACAGATGACGCAGATTTAGTTTCATTTATAATATCAATACCACAGTCTGAGGGTCACGGTGATGTCGTAGCTGCAGAATAACAAGGCCCAGAATGACATTATGAGTAGACGGCCCAGTACAACTGGTCTTTTTAAGTAATATACTGTAGATGAAACTAAGCAATACCTTCACCATTACACCAGAAGCTGGCAACTTTTTATGAGACAACTGTGTGTATGTGGTGTGTTTATCAGTTTAGATCACCTGAATGCTAACCTGACTGTCACATGAATAAAAAGTCCTGCAAAAATGTGTTTCTCCACAAGAGAAATCAGGCTAGTTTCTACACAAATATGCATGTTGCCACACATATGTGTCTCCCCATCCATCCCTATAGGACAACATTAGGCAAAAATCACTCATTCATTCATTCATTCATTCATTCATTTATTCATTCCTTCATTCATTCATTCATTCATTCATTCATTCATTCATTCATTCATTCATTTATTTCACCAAGTGAAGGAGGGCCACATTTGAAAGCTTCACCACAAAAAAATATTTTCTAATGAAAACAATAATGATTAATTACATGATAAAAAAGAAAGCTTCACTACAGTACTGTACAGTCAGAGATGTGGGATCTGTGTGAAGTTCTCTGATGACGGTGTTGCTACTGTTGTCTTTAAGCAGTATCAGCATCAGAGGAAGAAACCTCACCCAGAGATATTTTTAACATCTGCTTATCCTTTGGTCTCATAGACAAACAGACAAAAGATTAGACATTTAAAGGTGTGTTGCTTGATCTTACACTGTATAATATAGAAAGCTTGAGGAAGGAGAAGGCCCCTCCTATTTGTTCCATCTTTCATTTCCTCTAAGGTTTGATAGTGCAAGATTTTACTCCTGTGAAAAGCTGAAATCATGTGAAACATATTGATTTTTTCTTTTCTCAGAATCATTAGACATACAGTACCTTGCTTTCTTTATCCTACTCTAGCGAATAATCACTCTCGTCATCCTGCACCATCACAATCCCTGATACTGGATGCTCAAAAGAAGCTTTTAGTCTGTCATGCTGCACCCGTTTGGAGTCTACTGGTCTTCTTTTATACTGGTACTTCCCCTCAGGACATATGGTGGCTGCAGCATTCCTCCTTTTAAAGTCTGGCAGAGACTTGAAGCAGCCTGAAGTCAGTTGCACAGGGATACACACACACAGATCGGTGATGTCTTTATATCACACTGCATCACTCTGAGACTGATTTACATTGTTAGTGTATCAAATGACCAAGAAACTTACTATTTTTCACACTAATCATTACCACTGTCTTTAGCCTGTTTTTGAACTGTGCACTCAAACTATTTTAGCATCTTGTCTTTCACTATAAATACCTAGATAACAGAGTTATCATAAGACTACTCTTCAGCATGAGTGACACACACTCTTTTTGTCTTGTGGCAGTCCTGTCTGTTTTAATCGCATGGAGCAGCAATGACTTTAAACGATCCTTTTAATATCAACCTCCTCCACCACTAAAACCTACACCCACTTCTACCAGCCTTCCTGGAAAAAGAACAAAAATAGTTTATAACTGACAAACACAAACATAAACCAACACACCATGACCCATCAGAGATGCTGGAGACAGACTGTAACGTTGCTGAATCATACCATAACTGAGACACTCCTTCTTTCAGACTCACAAGCTGGAGTTATTTCTCATGGTTTCCCTTATAGCTGCTCAATTAAGTGACCATGCCACCCCAATTTGCTCAGCCTTATCTCCACAGCCCTTACTAAAGTCACATATAAATTTAAATGACCTGGACCAGACCTCTTCATTATTTTTCCTCTGCAGATGCACAGAGAAGCGCACAATGTCAAAAGCATTGTTCTGTTTGCTGTAGGCACATTGTTCTGCTGTGCCCCCTCTTATTGGAGCAATTATATAGTTTTTGCTTGTATTTTATAGATCTGTTTGAGTAATGTCTTTGCAATTTTTTTCTGCGTCCATTTATGACTCACATATGTCTGTAGAATGAATTTGTTCAAGCAGGCTTGGCAAGATAAGAAGGTACTAATTAAGCTATAAATTTGGCACAGGACATTGTGCTTATGCTCCCACTAGAAGTTGTGATATCTTTCAGCTTGATATGCAAATTTACAGACAACAAGATAACAGACTGACAGATGGGGGAGAAAGAGATGGGAAGGAGTTTTTTTTTTTCATTTTATTTTTTGTAAATATGACTTCATTTTTCTGATTATAGTAATCTGGTTAATAATGGTTATCATCAACTACCTTAGTTAACCCAGTCACTGTGACATCTGAGGTTGTGTTATGTTACTGCACTTAAAAGGAAAGTATTTTGCTGCAAAAGCAGTCTGAGATGCTAATTAAGCCAGTGCTGCATTAATATAAAAAAAGGTTCAGTGCAAAACAGTACATTGCAGCTCTAAATGCAGTATTGGCTTTCTTTTTTATGACACCAGTAAAAGCTTGCACAAAAACCTCTGCTGAATGCAGAGTTCATATCTGTCTCTTACAGTATCTTTGTGCTCATCCACCTGCAGGCTGCAACAGTGCAGCATGACTGATACAGTGATGAGCAGCGGCTCAGGTCGCTGGGTGTCCAACGACAGGCAGAGGAGCATGCACGCAAGGTAAGTGTAGTTTTCAGGTTATTCTTGTCTTGGCACCACTTTCTAACAGTGATATCAACAATTAACTGTGCCATACTTTTTCTTCAAACTGCATCTAACTCTACAGTGATAAAGAGCAGTAAGTAGATAAACTCCACTCGTATCTGCATGTCTGTTTCTACTGTGTGACTGTTCTAAAAGAAGCAATAGACTGATGCTGTGAATGAGAGCCAGCCCAAAGCAAATGTAAATTACCCCCCCCCCCCATGCCACCAGCAGGCCCCAAGTGCACTTACTGTAGTGTCAATTTTTTTTTATTTTTTATTTTTTGATTAATTAATCTCAATTTGTAAATTAGAGTTTGCATTTTACCCATCTCTAGATTTCCTAGAGAGCAGTCAGCTGCCATGTTCTGGCAGCAGGAGAGTTAAGGACCTTGCTCAGGGGCCCACAGTGGTTGACCACAGTTAGCATAATGAAGACTTGAATCCAGACCCTCCAGACCCAAGCCTACTTTTGTCAACACTACACTATCACTCCCTTCATTTTAAGATATCTTAATTTTTAAAAATATAAAAGGGACTAAAGGCAGGAATTAAAAAACAAACAAACATGCATGTCATTTTTTAAAAATACTAAAGGGTGATAAAGCGCCAAATACCAAAAAGAACGTTTGCATCCACGTTTCTCTCCGCTGCCTTGAACAGGCTGTGTGCTGCAAAATGTGCTGCAATTCGGTGGCCGAATTTCCCCCGCTGCCCTGCAGGCGTGACGTCAAATGACGCTCAAATGACGTGATGTCAAATGATGCTGCATCCGCACCTTTGATGCAGGAAGAAGACAGTCGCGGTAAATTCAAACACTGTAAGTGATAGTTATGAACTCTTCTGCTGTCAGCAAACGATCCAGATCAACTGAAAGACACTAAAAAGTGTAACTATGAAGAAAAAGCTTAGTAAACAACATTATAACTTCAGTTTGTGCACACTCCCGTGACGGCTTGGATCTTGCGATTACGTGAAGCGCCAGTTGCGGCAGTCGCGAGTTTCGTTTCTTAATCTTGCCTCAAGTCCCTTTAAATATAACTAAATACATCACCGAAAAATCTGAGTAAAATTTGGAATACACACAAAACCTTGATTAAATACTATTTTTATGGGGTCAGCCGTTCATTTTTACTGAATTACATGCAAATAGTCAGTCAGTACCGCTTATCCAGTTCAGGGTCATGGGGGTTGCTGGAGCCTATCCCAGCTATTATCAGGCGAGAGGCAGGGTACATCCTGGACAGGTCGCCAGTCTGTCACAGGGCCAACACAGAGAGACAGACAACCATTCACACTCACATTCATTCCTAGGGACAATTTAGAGTGATCAATTAACCTAACATGCGGTGGGAGGAAGCCGGAGTACCCGGAGAGAACCCACGCATACACGGGGAGAACATGCAAACTCCACACAGGAAGGCCACGGTTGGAATTGTTCGACCCCCCTCCCCAGCCGGGAATCGAACCAGCGACCTTCTTACATGCAAATAACGCCATTTTAATCAGTTCCCGTTATAGGCTACTTCCGTTGTACAGTGCACTTGCAAAGATTGTTTTGTGCCTCAGAGCAATTTTGTATCGTTCAACTACAATGTAATAAGTCAATGAACGGGGAGGCTATGGTTTTAAGCTATTCTGGAAATTTGATGAATTTTGTCATTTTTTGCTTTAATTAACTGTTCAATCCCATGTGAATCATATTTGATACAAACACTTTAGAGTAAAAAAAAAAAAAAGTTGCATAAAACCCGGTTTTATACAACCTGTATTCTGCCCCCTGATGGATATCTTTGGAACTACACTAATCGTTACATCACATGGTAATAGATCATGCATACGCAAATTATCATTATTTTAATAATGACAATAATAGATTAGATTTATGTTGCGCTTTTCAAGTCACTCAAAGCCATTTTTCATTCACTCCTTATTCGTACTTGGTGATGGATAAGCTACATATGTAGCCACAGCTGCCCTGGGGCAGACTGACAGAAGCATGCGGCCTGCGGCCCCTCCGACCACCACCGGAACATTCACACACCAGTGGTGCCCCCACTGGAGGCTAGGAGGGTCAACTACAACCACAGGGGCATCAGTGTGGTGCATGCCAACTACATAATAAAGCAAACTAATGGGTGTGTTACGTTCACAGCATAAAATGATCAAGGACAACTAATATTTAAGCACCAGTGGTGCCTTGGTGGTCTAAAGGGCCACAAAATGAAATTCTGGTTAGGATCAGGTCCCATAAAAGCTGGGGTTGGTTCTGCTGTGAATGCATGTTCAGTCATTTGTTGTGTTTGTTCTGTTTGCTCAAACACTAAATGTGAAGTGTGTGTGCACAAATGCATTATTATAGCAGTGATATCACATGGTCTATTGTCAACCTGAGACTGTGTTTGGCTGATAGGGGCAACTGGACCATACAGCAAGGCACTGGTTCTGGTCCAGACCTGACAGATGAAGAGAAGGAGATAATAAACAATGTAATTGCCCGTGCTGAGAAAATGGAGGCCATGGAACAGGAGAGAATTGGGTGAGAGTTTGTAAAACATACACATAATGGTTATTCTGTCTGTCATAAAGGGGAAAAAAATCAAAAATTGAGACTGATGGCGTGCACACATTTGGATCTGGGATCCATGTTACTGCAGGCGCCTGATAAACCGCCTAGATGACATAAAGAAGACTGTGTGTGGAGATGGAGTGTCCCGCTGTTTGCTGTGTGGTGAGCAGCTGGGCTCACCTGGGGTCAGCTCAGTGGTGTGTGAGGACTGCAAAAAGGTAAGGAAATATAACCCAAGTGCAAACAGCCCACCTTTCCGCTGCTTTTTCTTGTTAAAGCTCAGAAAAACATTGGTATTTTCAATTAACCTTGGATTTTTTTGTGTAGAACATGTGTACTAAATGTGGCACACAGTGTGGCAGTCGGCCACGCGCTGTGTGGCTGTGCAAGATCTGCAGAGAACAGCGAGAGGTGAGTGCAGCACACTAGAGGGAACATAAAAAAAATGATAGACTTGGAGAGCCTGACTCATGGATTATTTTCTGTCTTCACAGGTGTGGAAGAGGTCTGGTGCTTGGTTCTTTAAAGGTTTTCCTAAGCATTTTCTACCATCGCCCATGCCATTGTCTAAAGCAAAGGAGACCAGTACCCAGGGGCCAGCAGAGCGTCAAAGGCCAGCAGCCTCTCAGCCCCAGGGGGCAGCCACCCAACCACAACCAGGTAGACATTCAAGTTTTCTATTCTTTGTTTTTCATTTTCACCCCCCCCCCCCCCCCCACACACACACACACACACACACTTAAGAGGACAATTTAATTTTCTTTTATTATTGGTGTAAACAAAACAGCATTAACATATATGTGTGCCATATATTGTGCGCATGTGTGTAGACATTGAATTTTTGCTGAAATTTTTCCTCATCAAATTGCTCATCATATTGTGGCAAGGTACGCAACAGAGGGCCCGGGCGGGCTTTGAACCCCAGACTCCCGGGTGAAAGTCATGCACGCTGACCATTCAGCCAAAGGGACATCCCTGTGGCCAAGTAGCCAGGGCGCATGATCAGTCGGAGGCATAGTGACAGGACCACACTGTCACATCTCTCCCCCTCTTTTCACAAGCACGTCCTCGTGCTCCGCACAGGCTGCCACCAATTATGAATCCATGGACCGTTTACCGGCATTGCACATGGATCCTGCCGACAACGCCAGAATGTGGCAAGGTACGCATCAGAGGGCCCGGGCGGGCTTCGAACCCCAGACTCCCGGGTGAAAGCCATGCGCGCTGACCATTCAGCCAAAGGGACATCCCTGTGGCCAAGTAGCCAGGGCGCATGATCAGTCGGAGGCATAGTGACAGGACCACACTGTCACAATATATTTTCATTTTTGGGTAACTTGCAAGTCCCAGTGTTTTTTGATTGTTTTATTTGTAGTTAGTTTTTATTGTCTTTCTTAGGTCTGAGTCAGAGTCAGGCTCCTACCTCCGATCAGCAAGTTTCAGGCAAGTTTTTATATTCAGACATCTTTAAAGATCTGCTTGTCTCAAAGAGCTGCTTGTGAGGCTTTCCTAAGCAGCCTTGTAATATGTTACAGTTGTTAGATTCTGTATTATAACCATTTGCAAGTTTAGAACTCTTGTGTGTGTATTCCAGAACAGTTTTACATATTTGATTAGAAACAGAAAGAAAGAAAATATCAGTGTAGGACATGGTGATATGTAGTAATAGCAGAAAATCAGACAACTTCAGAGACCTGAGTTTAGGCCCAGGATCTTAATGAAGGACTGACTCCCTGTGGCAGGAACTTTAAGAACCGCAACTGAAAAGATGAAAATTCGTGACACCATTGAAAAGACAAACACTATCATGGATGAGTCCGCTCTAAAGGAAGGACACAGCAAGAGACTTGAAATACATGACAACAGATGCAGGACTGTTATCAGTTCTTGTCTGACAGCTCATGTCAGAAAGTGAGTTACCCTTGTAATTCCCTAAATGGTCATCGTCTAAATGCAACTTGTCTTGCTTTTGCTGATCTGAGCATCTTGATGCTAACTTTGCTGCAGAGGGAGCTTCCCATATATATTCTGGTCAGTTGCCAAAAATAGTGACACAGCCTTCCTCCACCTGTTTCTCTTTACCAAAACATGGAGCTTGCACTTGAATGAAATTCAATCAAAGCAGCAACTCTGCTCATC
The DNA here is from genome assembly GCA_023101725.1 of Atherinomorus stipes. Lineage (NCBI taxonomy): Eukaryota > Metazoa > Chordata > Actinopteri > Atheriniformes > Atherinidae > Atherinomorus > Atherinomorus stipes. The sequence continues at coordinate 98,869 of JALJCO010008002.1, read as the reverse complement.
TTTCATGGGCTAAAGCATACTGTATGAGTTCTCCTCACTTTTTGTGCTAGGGAACAAACTGTATGCTAATGCTAAGAGTCATATTTTCCTATCATGGCATTTTCCTGCTAACCTAGCTCAAAGCCTTATGGTGTCACATGGTGCGCCATTGGCTGCAGAAATAGTTTAAAGAATTTTTTTTCCACGTTTTGTTGCATTTCCACATTGCGCAGGCTATTAGTAACTTTAAACTGTGTTTTTAATAACACATTTGAAGCTTGTAAGAAAGTAAGCCTATAAGCTTGCACACAGATTAAAAGCAGTAGCATTGCTCATTACTATTATTTCAATGTGTGCCGAGTCATTATCAGCTTCCATACATTAAGATGAGGTGGCAACAGACTGTGCTGACAGTGTGCAGCTGCGATACCTGACTCTGTAAAATGCATTGAAGCATAGAGATGCCACACTGCATTTTACAAGGAGGAGCACCAATCAAATTTCTAACACCAAATCTCTCGTTAAGTAGCCTGAGATCTGCAAGTATTAAACACAAGAGTGTTATCTCTTTTTTGTAAATCTGAGTTTTACTATTTATATGGGGTTATGCTAGTTTTCTAGTATTTTTTCATTGTACCAGTTTTCCATATTATTATTATTATTATCCATAATATTAGTTTTCCATTTCTGTGGGGGAAAAAACCCAGCTCTCCTTTAATTTTTCCAAGCACAACCTTTTCAGTCTCTTTGGATCAGCTTTTCCTCTCATGTAACCCCACCTTTCATTTCTCTGTTTCCAACCATCAAACCTTTCATCTGCTTCCCAAAATTGGCAGTTCCGCCCACTGTTGCAGCGGAGGGGGATGAGGCCCCAATTAAACAGCCGGAAGAGGCATGCTGTGACTTGGAATGAGCCTCCAGGTGGTGCTGGCATGATGGGTCACACAGCTTAATTTCACACTTTCAGCGTGATTACCTGTGCAATGTGATTTCCTCGTAAAAGAGGGAGGTTGCCTTGGCACTCAAACTATACGGCTGCTGTGTGTACAGGCGTCGGCTGCCACGGCTTGTAGTGTATGTAGGTCAATGCCTTTGCGATGAAAACGCTGCAACATCAAAAGTATCCTGAGACTCGGCAGTATTGCAGATTCTACTGCAGTAAAGGCCATAAGTGGGTTGATTATGCATCTTTCTCATTCATGCTGTTGTCTCTGTGTTTAACTAATTCATGCTTATTTTTAGGTGCAGAGCCACAGGGCCGTGCTGGTTACCCACCTGTGGCCCCTAAACCGGTTATGCGCATGGCCGCAGGGGGGGCTGGGCCTGAAGAGGTGGGTCAGGGCAGTCCAGTGGTGATGAAGAAGATGGTCCCCGTGCAGAGCTCCAGACCACAGTCTGCTGCTTCAGCTACCATGGCCCAGCAAGGTGAGAGACACTAGGGCCACATTTGCTCAAATCCCAACAGACAGTCTCAATGTTTTACCAAATATTGCATCAACGGTGATGTTTTGTACAGTCTCAGATGACTAATTATGGGGTTTAGGTCCTGCAGCAGGGGATGGAGGTGCTTACTCTTCTAGTGCAGCTCCTCCAGAGCAGAGAGCACCTCCTGCAGTAAGGGAGGACAGGAGGCCTGCTGCCTATAATACCCCTCCTCCCCGACAGCAACCTCCCCCAGCTGAAGAGGAGGAGGAGGCCAATGACTATGACTCGGATGAAGCAAGTGAGTACACCATCTGCTCTCACTTTTTCATTGAGTAAATTGTCTTATAAGTCTGGTTTCATTTCATTTTGTGAGCAGTTTGACATTTGCGTCTTCTTTTAATTCATAACAGGTACATAGCTTGATGGATTTTTATATTATAGCATTTTTGCTTGCAGCATAAGTGCTGGGTATGAATGTCTTTAATCTGAAATCATTGCTGTTCCCTTCAGGGATACAAAGTCATGCTGCATTTGTGCTTAATATTTGCATTTTTAATATGCTTGTAATAATTCATCTACGATTCATCCATAAATTGCCCAGTGGTCCTCCTGGCTAACAAACGAGAATGTTAAGCACAATATGTGATCAAAACATGGAAATCCAAGTCATAGAGCCAAATGTTGAAATGAGAATAATTTAAATTACAGCAATGTATCAGGTATTGTATATAAAGCTACAATTGTTTCTTTGTTTCTTTTTTTTTTTTTTTCCAATAAATCCCATTTTAACGATAAGAAGGATACCAAGGCATCTACGTTTTTAGCCTGCAGCACCAAATAAACTAGTCCTTCCCAGCAGAATTGGATTTAATTTATTTTTTATTGAGGTCTGGGTATTTGGAGCTGTTCAAATAATTTGAGATTCAACAGAGCTAACAAGTTATAGATTCCCTTTGCGTTGGATCTATTCTCTGGTGGAATAGGGAACACAGCAGAAATAGTAATAGTTTTATGTGCCAGTTCTCTGTGGAGATGTAATCTCAATAGTTATGTCCTCAGGTGCTAAATTGTATCGGTACCCTCCTTAAGTATTATTGATTGAAGTGTCTTGGTTATTAGAGCTTGATAAAAGTAATGCATTATGTTTAAAGAGCTTCATTTATGCTCATGTTCATTCAAAGTCTGATTACCAATCAGTGACTACAATATGAGCGTGTAGTGCTTGTTTTTGTCATATAGTTGATCATCTTAGTCTCTCAGGACCAATACTAATACTAATCTAAATAACATAGTTTATAAGTTATATTTCAACTTTTTAGTAAAAAAAAAAGCATGTATTTACAAGCAATTTGAAGATTTTTTTCTTAATCTATCCAGAAAAATATACAATTGAAAGCATTGCAATTTGAGTCCCCATGTGTTGCAGGGCTATGATAATAGGAGGGTTACATATGTTAATTCCACCACAGAGAGACTTGATGTTCTTGGTCATTTAAGTAGAAAATGCATATTTTGGTATTGTAATCCACAACCAAGAAAGCCACACTATTTTTCATTTCTTCACTTAATTCTAAATGAAGTGTTATCTTGCCAGCACTTTCAATGGTAAACAAACCCTTACCCACCAAACATGTTGCATGTTTTATGTGAGTGCTCGATCAGATGTTAGTGTTTAGCTTGAAGCACCAGTTTTCTTCAGCCAAGCCTTGGACAGCTGCTTGTGTAGCTGTAGATTTCTTACAAAGAAGAACATTGTGTCTTTGGAATCAGGGGAATTGAAGCATGGAGAAGTTTTCAGCTATATTAGAAAATTAACAGACGACATTTGATTATTTTGTCCCTTAGCAGCAAGCTATGCAAGGCAATAAAACTCCTCCAAAGAAAATGTGTGTGGGCAGCATCTCAATTTTGACTTTTTTTCTGTTCTGAATGTCCTCCTTAGAGTGTTCAGTGTTTATTGAATTTCTTTTATACTATGTGCTCCTGGTTTTTAATAAGATTCCCCTATTGTTTACTTACTGTTTACTTGCGAGTGAAGGAAACTTTCTGTCCATCCTGGTCTCATTCACACCTTAATTTAAAAGAAGAGACTTATTTGATTACAAGAAAATCTTTTCCTATATTTAGACTTTTAATTATTTTACATCAGGCTCGATGTCTCCCTGTAGTCTAATGAAACGACTGGTTCTGCTCTCTTTCAGCCACGCTCGGTTCTCTTGAGTTCAGTCTTCTCTATGAGCAGGAAAGCAACAGCCTCCACTGTAGCATCTTGAAAGCAAAGGTATCCCTGTTCCACTTCATTCTATCACACAAAGGGACAATTTCAATCAAGTGGTTTATGTTAAAAAGCTTTTGAATGGCACATTAGTCTAATTGCTCTGTGCTGATTGGGATCTGCTGTTCTTTTTCTCTTCAGGGACTGAAGCCCATGGACTCAAATGGTCTGGCAGATCCTTATGTGAAACTTCATCTGCTGCCAGGGGCTAGCAAGGTAAAATTAACATGAGATTCATTAAAAAGAAAGAAAAAGACAGTGTAGTTTTTTGTTTGATGAGAAACCTCTGTGAAAGCTCAAGCCTGACATCTTGTGGTGGCTTGAACCCCCCCCCCCCCCCCCAATTTGGATGATTATGTCTAAGTAAAATATTATTTCCATGTTATTATTTCCTAATCTGTCTTGGATTCAACAGTCCAACAAGTTACGCACAAAGACTCTGAGAAACACCCGTAACCCTGCGTGGAATGAGACGCTCACCTACCATGGCCTCACAGATGAGGACATGCAGCGAAAGACCCTCAGGTGGGTAATATATCACAGTCACACTTAGCAGGAACAACCTTATTTTCCTGTGTCAGACTGCTTGACTTATTTAAAGGCATAATTAACTCATTTGTTTGGTTTCTACAGGCTCTCTGTTTGTGATGAGGACAAATTCGGGCATAACGAGTTTATTGGGGAAACCAGAGTGGCACTGAAGAAACTGAAAATGAATCAGAAAAAAAACTTCAATGTCTGTTTAGAGAGAGTCGTGCCTGTGAGTGAGACAATCGGAAACCAAACGGTGTTTTGTTCTCCTTTAATGGATGGCTTATTGACTCTCATTTGCCTTCTTGCAGACTAAGAGAACTGCAACAGCCGGAGCTGCCAGAGGAATTGCACTCTACGAAGATGAGGTAATGTTTTTGTTTCCAAGCATGTTAAAACGAGACAGATTCCTCCAGAACTTCATGTTCAGAAACGTTGTCATTAATCCTACTGAAACACTTTCCTCGCCTTTTGCTCTGTTTTAGCCAGGGAAAGAAGGCACAGAGGTAGAAGAACGTGGTCGGATTCTTATCTCCCTAATGTACAGCACCCAGCAGAATCGTCTCATTGTGGGTGTAGTGCGCTGCGTTCACTTGGCTGCCATGGATGCTAATGGCTACTCTGACCCATATGTCAAAATGTAGGTAGAGCAGATTGAAAACAACTTCTCGACTGTAATTTAATGACTCTGGGGACAGTGTGAATGAGATTATGCATGTGTAATTTGCAGATGTCTGAAACCTGACATGGGGAAGAAGGGCAAGTGCAAAACACAAATCAAGAAGAGGACTTTAAACCCTGAGTTTAATGAGGTTTGGAAGACAGTTCAAGATGGTTAAACATAGAATAATAAAAGTGAAATTGCTTGATATTTATCAAACTATAACCGTACGTTTTAGCAAAATATTAAGAAATGTTTTACTGAAATTCTGTATATCTGGATCAATTTTTAGGAATTCGGCTATGACATCAAACACAGTGAACTGGCTAAGAAGTCCTTAGACATCTCTGTGTGGGATTATGATATTGGGAAGTCCAATGATTACATAGGTAAGTATTTATTTAGCATTACTGCTTTCATGCAATAAAATCCAAATGTGTCCCCTGTTGACCCAATGCCCTTTTAACCTCCCATTCTACCCGACAGGTGGTTGTCAGCTGGGTATCACCGCCAAAGGCGAGAGGCTGAAGCACTGGTATGAGTGCTTGAAGAACAAGGACAAGAAGATTGAACGCTGGCACACCTTGTTTAATGAGAATCACGTTGCTAGTGATTAACCATACAGCATGGGCTTGCACTTATCCTCCCCAATTGGTTTGCATTCACATCCCAATGCACTTTTACCCATGTAATGGTTTTATTTGTCATGTCGCACATGCCTTGCTCAAGTTTGACCCTTTCCTCAGTTTTGCATATACTCCTCCTTGTTTTCATATGAGCAATGTCTCTGCCTGTACTGACACTGAAAATGCCTATGGCACAAATCACAGTAAAAATTAATTTGAAGTTTCATTAAAATAACTAAGACATATGTCACTGAACAGCTGCACAAAGACTCTCATGCCTGTCAGTGATGTTATAAATTGCTCTGAACCTGACACATTCTTCACTAAAAGAAATTAAGTTTGAATTGCAGTGGCACAGAAGAAGTAAAGCAATATGTTATAGTATTTGAGGTCAGACCCATTGTTCAAGCTCACAAAAGCCTTGATAAAGCTCATGTCTGCAATTAATTAGACTGTTAGGATATTATTTAGACTTTCTCATGAGATTACAAAATGCTGCGTGTAACGTGGAGCTATATAAGCATGTGAGGCTACACACAAAACAACACGCAGCTGCACTTTTAAGATACTTCGGCTGTATTAACATATTGTATATTTACATCAAGAAATGTTTACATACTGATACATTGCTCAGGTTAGGATAGACATCTGATGTGACAGATGATTCATAAGTGAGTGGACCATGAGCTTGCTGGATCTTCAATCAGTTGCTGTTAAGTTGTGTTATAAATATGAGGGCACATCTATATACTTTAGAAGGAGTTTTTATGTAATTTTATTAAGACTGTGCATTTTTATTTTATTGGAACTGTTAACTATTAGAAACTAAACCTTGTGGATTTTCCATGAATTTCTTTGTTGCATAGCAACCTGGCAGAAAAAAAAAAGCCATTCTGCTACCTTTGCTCCTTTGAAGCTTGCGGTTCACTCTGACACCTCAGAGGTTTTCTACTGCAGTGTTTACACAGTTGGGTCTCTTACAGGTATCCAGAACAAATCTGGCTGCTCCGCTCAATGATGAGAGAAGGGTGAACAGGTTATGTCAAAAGTATGTGCAGCTTTACTTGCATGCACTGTGCTTGTGACTCTCATGTGCCTGGGGCAATCATGGCCCGCTTTAACCCCAACATACCCTTTGCACAAAGCAGGGCCCTTTTCCCTCTGCCACACCCTAATCATTCAGTGCTTTAGTGTGTGTTTGTTCACTAATCACAGCAAACCAAGGAAAGCACACCTTACAAAGTGGAATGACCTCAATTTATACAGCTTTCTGCAAGTTATTCCATGGTCGAAACAAAGACAAAAACAAAACATCCTATGCATGAAATGTCTTGTGGTTCAAGATATATATTCTTTGTAAGAAATCAATCTATCGTAATTTCATTAATGTTTACATTTCTTTCCCATAACATTCCTATTGATACTTAATACACTGTAAAAGCGGCCATACTCTGCATGACTATGATGACTGTGGTGTAATTCGAATAAACTGGTTTGTTAGCATCCACAGGGTTCACTTGTAATCAACTAAGTATAAGAGCTAGTCCAACTCTGTCAGCAGCAGACCGAGATTAATTTCAGTATTTGATTGAGAGGTCCTGTGCACACACATTCACATTCAAATCTCTACAAATGTCCTGTTTTCTCTGTAAAACCACTGTGCCCCCTTGTGGCAGTAATTCATGCACACACCAGGATTATGCTGCGCTTCATCAGCTACTGTGATCATCACCCGATGATTAACCATTGGTGTTTAAAAAAGAAAAAAAACAGGCTTCTCTGAGCTAAACTCACTGCTGTCTACTTGATTCTGCCGGTACAGTGGAATGTTCCTTAATCTCTGTATTTGTACATAGATAGTGCATGCAGTTAATATATATATATGTTTGCAAATAACTTTGCATGTAAAGATTTTGCAGAGAGTTTACACAGACCAATAAAATCAATGAAAAGCAACATGCCTTGTGAATGTTTTAGTAAGTGATATCAAACTGTTATCAAGGAGGATTGATGGGAAGAAAATTTTAAAAAATGGGTAAAGAACACCCACGATGATTTTATAACCAGCTAGTTAGATGTGGTTGGTGATTGTGGAAGCTGGTATCAATATGGAATGTGAAAGAGGGTGCACCCTTATTCACAGAGGTGGGAAATAACAAAATAATGGGGTAGTTCTTGCACTTTGCTTATACAGTATTCTTCATACTGTAACTGTACTACATTACAGATTGAGGAACTCCTTACCATTTTTTTCTTTAAAATCTTAACAGTTTTAGTTAGTAATTACTTTTGATATGAAGATTTTACGCAATATTATAACAAGATGTAAAACTTATATTGAAACACAGGTTTCCAACCTTTTTGGCCTCTGATTTCTTATTAAAAATCTTTATATATTACTGTAAGTTCTGTTTCAGATGTTTTCTTCTTTTCCTTTAAACAACTTACTGTATGACACCTCATATTTGCAAAGTGTCACTAAATACAAATCTGTTTGTGACGTTGTAGTTCAGCGGATACTACTAATAATGTAATATTTCATTATGTCATCAGCTCTAATGTCCAAATCCTGAACGTGTAATTTTATTTTATTCCTTGAACACCATGCCACACATGAACTTCATCTGGACTTTTCCTGCTGGATTACTAGCTGTGAACAGAAGGACACTCAATGCGTTTTTGTAAATGCTATGATAATATCATAGTAAAAATAGTATTCCATGGGTGTTTTAATCTTCCCAAAGTCACCACAATAAACTTGAAAATGCTACCAGCATTTATGGGCCACATAAAACTGTTGACCCAACAACCAGATTTGGGACCCCATAAACATAGTAAAATAACTCACGTACACACACAGACAACGTGTGCAAAATTGAGTGTCAAATTTCTCCATAAAGACGGACCAATAAGAAGACTTCTCTATCCCATGTTTTCCTCCAAGGCAGTGATTACATTTGAGACACGCATTTAAGCCGGCCGGTGCAGAAACATGTGCCAACGAATGTGTGAGAATTAATCTGATAATTATTTAGAGACTTTAGCTGGTCTTAAGGTGGACTGATTGTACACCTATAACCTGAGATGGAAAGGGGATGTTTACTTCAAGCTGCTTTCGTTTTATTGTCGCTCAGTCTATCAACGGCACAAGACGTGACCGGTCCAAGTCTTTCCTGTTTCAGATCGATTTTTGCTGATGGACAGACGCGCGTTACGTTTCTGCGCCAAGACGCAGCCGGTGTGCGCTCCTTGTACCTCACTGTGTGGTCCGACCACATGACACTGGTTTCATGCCAAATATTTTCCAGTACGCATGCTACGGAAGGATATCGCTCTCTCTGCAAGAATCGCAGAACCCGGAGTCAAGAAGTTACCCAAAAGTTTAATATCAGTGTGGTGCTGACTTTGGATGCTCCGTGCGCGCTTGTTCCTTCAGGCGCGCCAGAGTATACGAGACACGCACCTGAAGACGGGACAGACGCGAAATTTCGAAGGAAACGCTCTTTGATATTGCCAGGTACCTTGTGGTGCGGCGGTGGAAACAAAGCGGTTGGATATGAGCAATTAGGTGAGAATGTTGATTGTAATGTAATCGTTCTTTACCCTAGTTTGAGTTATGAGACGATTGTGGTGTCAGAGGAAGAATGGTTGATAGAGAAGCCACTTTAATGGTATGAAGCCTATAGCCTGCAGCCATATATGCTGTACCTCGAGTGACCGATTATGCCACATTCTTTTACATTTACGACAGAAAACAGAAACATAAGTGCAATGTTGAAATGTTTTTCTTAAGTATTCCCTTTTAGACAAACCCCACTGGCACTGCAAAGATGTTTGCAGCGACAAAGCAGCAAATAGATAAAACAGCAAATAGTAGACATCCGATTAAACATAAAATAATTAAAGAAATCTGTTCCTTCACAAACTAAAAGTCACTAAGGTTAGCTGAACTGAACTTACAGAATATCCCAGCATGTACAGCCCCAGGAAAAACTTGTTCAACACACATTGTTAGTCTACATTATTCTATTTAAGTGAGCTTGATAGTCCATAGCTTAGAAAATAATTAACTTATTTTTTCATTATTAAAACTAATTTAAAACAAATTATATATATTTTAAAAAAAAGATGTAATACTCTTAAAAAAAATCAACTAATATTTTCCTGGATTGTATGGTTTTAATCTATGGAAGCCCATTTCTGCCACTTGAAATAGAAAAACTCTCATCTAGAATCTCATAATAATGACATTTCAAGACATAATAATAATATTAAAAGTCATAATTATGACTGAATTTCATAATAATGTCTTTCTTGTAATTATGAGTTTTTATCTACTGATTTTGACTTAATTTCATAATTATGATTTTCAATCTCATAATAATGACATTTTAATCTTGTGATTATGACTTTTTAATGAAAGAGATAAAAGATAATCTTTTTTTAACTCGTATGACTTTTTAAAAAATCTCTTAATTGTGGTATTTTATGCAATTTTTTTTAAGTGGCAGAGGTTTCCATAATTGTCTGTGTTGCACAAATGTAAATGTAATGTAATTGTAATGTAAATGTAATTGATAAAAAAAAAACATGCTTGGAGCCAAATAGGCCTCCCAATGAATGAATGGATAGATGACTTTACATGCTGATGATGCTATTTTACAGTTCACCTTGTTTTTCTGACAGTACACTGACTAGATCATTGTGACCTGCAGTAGGATATGATAGGGATTTCATTTATACGTCACCAGACATTAATAATCTTGTGAATAAATGAGCCAGCATTGCTGGACTGATAATAAGAGATATACTGACATTATCTAAAAACCAACCAAGGGCATGTCCAGTCCACTGGCCTTCCACGGAGTTATGAAGTCATCGTTTTAACGATGCATCTTTGTTAAAACTTCCCTGCTCTGAAAAATTCTCTTTAAAACTTGTTTCATCTTCCCTTCAGTCAGCTTTTTTAAACTTTATCATTAATGTAGCACACAAATTAATTTATTTTTTTATAATACATTTTTCATAAAATCTTAACTTACCATGGCTCATACAGTAATTGTAATTTTTTTCTGCCATGACACATCCTCTCTATGAAAATAACAATTTGTTTGAATATTGCATCATGATCAAAACCATGGGAGTGCTGATATAGATAAAAACATTGTATAGAATAGTGGTTTCCAACTTCGGGTCCCTGCCCCTCCAACAGGATTCCCCAAAGAACACAGGGGGTCCACTTTTGACTGTACAGAACCTGTGTGAATGTTTAAATTAAAGGTACTGTACCTGATTTTATTTTAATCTCTCTCTGAAAAATACTTTTTACATGGTATATTATGTGGTAAAAGAGGCAATAATTTTACAAAAATAAATCACACATTGATTGCCCATATGCTCAAGTCCAGGCCTTTTATGCTTAGGCTTCTAATTTTGCCGTGACCGTTTTTCTCTGCCATTGGAGTTTATTCTAAAGAACTTCCTGTTTCCAATCAGCCACTTAGAGTGTTTCCTAACAAGGGGTGTTATTTCCTAGTACGGGCAGATCTTGTGAACAGAACCAAAGTTGCGATACCTCCACTGCAGTCAAACTAGAATAAAAGAACACAGACCACTTTACATCACATCACTTTCAATCGCAGTGGCCGATTAGATACTTTATTGGCTGCTGTGTTGTAATATAACCTATAACATCATAACATATCATAATTGTGCATCCTAGTGCATAGCTGTAGTTACAGTAAGCTAACAGTTTATGTAAGAAGTAGCTTGTTATGCTGCCATCTGCACTGGGGATTTAAGAGACAGAAAATGTAATTTAGCTAAAACGCAGCCATGCTACAACCACAACAGTAAATTCACTGGAAGATACAAGTTTCCTCTGGAGAGTTTCCTTGTGCACGAGTATGAGATGTGCATGTTATTTCATGCATGTCGAGTTGGAGGAGAGTAAAGGAAAAGTAGGAGTGTTTCTCACTGGGAAAAACAGTTAGAGGCGGTTACAGTTCAAACTAAACTGTTCACCTCCCTCATGGTTCGAAAATGTACAAAATCAGGTATAGCGCCTTTAAGACCATGACTTTGCAGTGACAAGTCGAGGGGTATTTACTTAATTTTTAATCATTTGGAAGTTTTGTTCACATGGCACCTGAATTTTGGGAGCCAAAAAACTTTTGTAACCAGGTCCCAGACTGAATAAATGGGGGGTCATCAAAATCTGCTTCTTGAAAATATGTTTAAAAAAAAAAAAAATAAAATACTGTTTGTCCTTAGTTAAAAAAAAAAGAGAAAAAAAAACTACTCAGCAGGCTTTTCTACATAAAAGAAGAAATGGACTTTCTTTCATGCAAATGTGATTTTTAATTAAATATGTATCTTGCTCACGTGAACAGGCATGTTTGAGGGTGCAGATGAGTGTTGCCGTGAGCACGACTATTGTCTCCACACCATCAATGCTTTCACTGTGAATTACGGAGTCTTCAACCCCAACTTCTTCGCTGTCTCACACTGTGACTGTGACCAAAGGTGAGCCTCAGAATGTAGCCTAGCTTATGGGCATCTAATACTTAGCTGGGATTCTTACTAGTCATTGTCTCCAGGGAAACTCCTGTGAGCAGTAATTCTCCTGCCTGCAGTAATTCAACTGTGCAGGCTGGCATGGACAGAAAACCTCATTTTTAAGTGTGACTATTTTACTTTTCAGCAAACTGTTTTCATCTCTAGAATGTTATTTTATAATCTGATATAATTGTATTGTTGATTTGATTTAAAGGTGAAGAACCTAGTGCTATGAAACTATTCATCAGCAACTGATAAGTAATACTTCGCAGTAATAAACTCTACAAAAACTTTTGCTGTCAACAGTGAACATGTCATTGCTATTTTGATTTTACACATTCCTTCAAAAAAAGCTATTATTTATGCTTACTGAAATGTATGCTTCCCTCTGCCTTTACAGTACATCTAGTGTTGACAGGTACTTGTTTATTACATTTGCCCTCTGATTTTTGGTGTTCATTTACAAAGAAAATACACTGACACCCATTCAAGCTTACTTCCCAGCTCAGACAATGCTTACGGTTGTAAAATTTTTGGACTAACAAAAAATTGTTAATAAATTAGGGCAAATTCAAGAACATTTACTCAGTGTTTATGTGACATGGTCCTAATTTCAACCTTAGCTTGCCCTTTCTTTACTTCTTCCCAGGTTTCGACAGTGCCTTCTGGGCATGAATGATAGCATTTCTCATTTAGTGGGCTACAGCTTCTTCAACATCCTGCAGGTTCCTTGCTTTGAGCTAAAACAGATGAAGCAGTGCACAGAGATGTACTGGTGGGGAATGTAAGTGACAGACACATGCTGACATTGTCACTTGAAGCTGTGATTTCACATTGTTAGAAAAAGTTGCTGTAAGCTATAAAAAGGCATTTTGTTAGTGACAAGTGCAGACATTGTTGCACATGTAGTTTGTATCAACATGGCAGAGACTTGGAAAAAGAAAATCCTGAAGGCCATGCTTGCATGATTCAAGACTTCCATATTACAGTTTTGATCAAATGTAGTTTGACAATCATCTAGGATATCTTTTGTAAAGTTTGGAAAATAAAACCTGGATTTTCTTCTCCCCTTTAGAATATCTTACAAAAAGATGTAATGGAACTTCATTTATATGGTTTTAAAACTGTGTGCAGAAATGCATGAACATGCTTGAGGCACAAACTATAAAGAGCAGGGAGACTCACCTTAGACGGTGTGTCAAGTTTCAGAACTTTTTATTATCCTGCTCTGAGGGGATGCAATAAACCCTGGTGCACAAAAAGTGAGGATTAATAACAGACAGGAACATTTGTTGTGTGCAGATGTTCCTTTACCCCTCATCAAAACTGCTTGATATGACTAATAATTTCCCAAATGGAAATACAAAACATAACTGTTTTAGATGAATATGTAAGCAGTGTGGTCTGTATGAAACAAATCACATGCTGTTTTTCAAAACGTTTTCTATTCAGTTTTGCGCCTTAACTACACATATTTTCTCTCCATAGGTGCAAAAGAGCCAAAGAGGCCCCATATGCTGTCTTCAAACAGCCCCTGCCTTACAACAGCTCTGATGACACAAGCAAATGTGTACATAGGGGCAGAAACACTTTAAAAAGTAGTGAAAGGAAGAAGTCGACAGAAAACCCCATGATGAAGCTTCTCAGGAAGTCATCCGAAAGTGAACATGGATGTAAACTGAGAGACCCCCAGAGGAGACACCTTCCACCGCAAAAGAACGAAGGGGAAAGGATGCAAAAAACACCCCAAAGTAGCACCTACACAAGTACCCAGAGTACCAAGGGCGACGTCCATGAAAATGGGTCCTTCTAAAAGTAGCTCACGAATCTCAAAGAATAAAAATGCTGGAAAAATGGAGAGTTTTAAAAAGAACTCATCACAATTTGAAAAGAGAGACCATGTCCCTACAAAAGTGCCCACAATCTATGACCAACAAATGCCATCTCCAACACCCTCAAGTATCCCACTGTTAACACCGAGGCTGAAACTCCAGCTGAAGCCCCCACCAGCAGTTGTAGGAGCCAACAAACCTTTCATAAGTCACCAAAAAGTCACAGATCCTAGTTACTGTTGTGGAGCCATCCTGCCTGTAAGGGGTGATGCAATCAAACAGAACCAACAATCATCAGAAACACCCAACTCGGACACTTCTCTAACTTCTCAGCGCACGGTTACCCTTGCAGCACCGGTCACAACAAAACCAAGGACGCTGGTTTCTCTTTATAAAGATGGCAGGTCTCAGAAGTGGGTAGATTTCTATCCCTTGTGGAACAGTACAAGCCAGGAGGTGTTGGGTAGTAACATAGTCCAAAACATCCATACAGAGAAAAGCCCAACACAAAATACTACACTTCGTAATATAACAGGTAAGTAAAATACAGCTGCTGATTCGGAAGTAAAAAGAACCCCAGAACATTGATAGCTGTGATACCAAGGACAGCTAGATAAGATTGTAATAAAACACACTGTGTGAAGGGTGACTTCACAAAAGTATCCTTTTACCACACATCTTAAAGACTGCTGTTAAAATGCTTATTTCAGACGAATTATCAAAGTAGGACGGAGGATTACACAAGGGCTAAGCTACAGGGGTTTTTGAGCCAACTAAACAGCTAAAGAATATTTTCATCTTTTGGTGCCAGACATGTTATAATCAGCCATACAGCCAGTTGTCCGGATGTTATTACAGCATTTTACTAATACGTATTTCACTAATTGATAAACAGCAAACAACAGCTAAGAAAGTGATTAAATGGCAGCTTAACAGTGGCGACTAAGGGGCCTCTTGAAAGATTTATGGGACCTGCATAGTTTCATTCAGCATAACGTTAAACTCAAAGCTGAAGCTGGAACAACATTGAAAAGGGTAGCATGTTAGAGTTTACACCTGCAATTTCCTCATTCATATATAATCATATCGTTTGCAGAAAAGCACCACATACTGCATGTCTTTAGATCAGTGTTGTCCATGCTGCCTTGCATGAGGCCATCTATGGTGCTGTAATTGGTGAGGAAGTGTTGAGTCACCGATTCAATTACTAGACAAATAAGTTAAAAAAAAAAAAAAAAAAAAAACATGCCTGAATCCTGTATTCCATTAATTTGTTTGCACCAAAGAAAACAACAACAAAGGACCGAAATTCCTGTTCCATGACAATATTCAACAGAATAAAGTAAGGGGCTAAAGCTAACGGGAATGTTTCTCACCTTAGCTGCACAGCTTATAAGCTGTTTAAATGTTCTTGTTGTTGGGAGGAGATTGTAATTGAAATTAAGTTAACCCACTGGGTGCTCAGATGCTGAATAGTCCTGTCAGGATAGATTCAGGGTGGGTTGAGGAAAGTCAAATGAAAGTATGTAATTTTTCTTCTGTTGGCTGAAAAGCAACATGTTTTTTTTTTCCCTACATCCACAAATTGTGCCGTAACTCCCTCAACAATTTACTCTCTGATAGACTGCGGACTAATTAACAGCAAGACTGCTTAGTGTTGACTTGTTTTAGTTTAAAATGTTAAACATGCAGGAATGGCAGGCTGAGAGTGCATTTAGATGATGAATGCAACAAAGTTTCAAAGCAGGGTTGTGCCAATGCAGTTGTGTATATTTTTATGACACTGTTTATGAAAACTATACTTAATTATAACAAAAGACTACTGAAGCAACATGTCATAAGTTTTTTAAACTACCCAAACTTTGATCTTTTGTTGAATGGCAACTGTTAGCATAGCACACTCACTTACACAAGCTCCACACATGCACGACACTGCCTTGCTCAGCTTTTAAGTTCTGCTTTTATTAGATAAATTATTCATTCAAAAATCTCCAGACCGCTTCAAGGTTGGGCCTTCTTAGCATGGTGTGTCTCGGGTTCTTACTGTACCACACCACTGAAAATTGGGCCACACACCACTGCTGTACTACTTTCTCTCACCTGGTACACTGACTGCTCACTCCTGCAGCTGACAACATCCTGTTTGCACTATTCAGAAAAACAGTCAATCATCTGCCACCACAACTACTTACATTTTGTGCTAACAAAATAAATTTAAAAAAAAATCCATCAGCACTATATCTATCATTTAAATATTGCAAACTTGGTTTTGACTGGTTCCACATTTTGCATCCCATGTGCATGAGTTTTAGTAAAACACAAGCTTAAACAGCTACAAGAAAAAACGCTTATTATAGGTGAGCCACATGTAAGAATGAAGAAGGAAGCTTAGTAGCAGCTTGAGACGCCACAAAAATTCCACAGAATGTTGCCTCTAAAAAGGTAGCCCAGGGCATTTTTCTTTATTGAGGTCTTGTTCATGGGCGATACATTCCTACAGGTAGAACAGGATGCTAATCGTCACCAGTTAAGCTTTCTAAGTATGTGGAAATAAAAGGAGTGTTAGATTTTTCTAGAGTACCAAAGTATCAGTCAGCAAATAACTGCTGTTATGTTAAAAATATGGAGTACATTGAAATATTTTATGAGATATGTTTACTTTTGTTTCCTCAGAGAATCAGTTCCAATGTCAAAGTCTCAAACATCTGGATGACTGCAAATTCAAGATTCCTCCTTTTGAGAAGAAATATAACCTACAAAACATGGAGTCCAAGGCCACCTACCATTGTGATTGCACTAGCCGGTAACATTTGTTTTTTACCATACTGTTTACATATGCACAGGTCTTATTGATGACAAAATGAATGAATAAATAAATGAAACAGAAATGAATTTTTAAAAAGTGGAGAAAAAGAGAAGAAACTTTGTCCCTGGTCAAGTTCAAGATCGGGAATAGATGTTAACAATAAGGATGATGATCTTGAAATTCAGCAGAAAATTATAATAAGATTTCCACTTCATGACTTTGGACTTTGTTTTTTCTTGTGTCTTTACTTGCGTCTTTTAATGGCGTGTGTGATAGTTTTGCACTGTCACACACTAGAAACTGCTTTATATAGTTTTTTTTTTTTATTGAGGCAGCTTTTAAACTTTTTCAAACTACCATCATTTACATCACTAATCTGATACGACTGTTCTTGAGCTATGTCCAGGTTTCAACTCCAGGTTGCATTGAGATGAAGTTCCCAGAATAACTGTGGCATTGGAAAAAAAAAAAAAAGAAGAATACTTCTTTGTGTAAAAAGAAAAAAAAAAATCTAAATGAAGCACAGCACTTTGTTTTTATTTGGGATTCTTGATGCTTTGCAGTGAAAATCCTGTTGCTATCGATGAAGAGGCATATAGATTTGCCACTTCAAACATTTGCTATGCTGATTTTTTGTTTACTGGATAGTAAATGTGTAATTGACAATATTAACCTTTTAATGCCCTGCTTTACTAACGAACAAATCACATTCTTCAGTGACTGTACTGTCTGTATCTTATTAGAAATAGATGGAAATAAATCTACCTGAACCATCCTTAGTACCCCTTTGTGTCTACCTGTGTTGAAGCTAATGGTAAAGCCAATGCTTTGAGTGAGTGATATAGCTATTAGTTTTGAAAATTTTACCACAAAGCTACATCTCAACCATCTGTTGGAAAAAAGAAATCATTGCTGCAAGGACATTGAAAAAAACAAAGAATAATTTTTCTATGGCCTTTTTCTTTCTTTCTTACTGCACATTAAGGGGTTAACAACTAGCTCTATTTAGTAGGTCATGCCAGCGTTTCAGTAAAACAGCTATTTGGAATTCAGCCTTTGGAAATTATCTGGCATGTTGTAATATATCATCAGTGTTATTCATGCTGTTACTTGTCAAACTTCCCTGCTTGGAAAAAAACACTTAAATGCCCCAATCTTGTCATATATTGTATTTTATTTGACCTATTTTTACTTTGTTTTATGAATCTCTGTTGGCAGTCAGAGCAGCATAATAAAACCACATTAGGACTTTTATTCTTATTCCAGTATTATATATGTATATATATATATATATATATATATATATATATATATATATATATATATATATATATATATATATATATAAAATATATATATATATATATATATATATATATATATAAAGCCCCACTACTGTATACATGCAGCTTTCTCCTTCATTGTCCATCTTAATTTGGTCTCACAAAGAGATGGATAATGATACATGAGATTTGAATTATGAGACTTTTCTCCAAGTGTAATGCCATTTTAGTTAATGTGTCAATAAAAATTAATTATTCATATAAATAGATCTACAAAATATATCAATCTTTGTTTAAACGAGTCTTTAAAATTGAAAATATATTAATGCTTTACAATCGTTTAATAAATGTATGCATTTATTTTTAAAAAATGAAAATAAAATAAAAAACATTTTTTTAAAAATCTGGGGAAGAAATATAATTAGAAAATAAAAAAGAAAACCTGTGATGAAAAAATGTGACATTATTAAATGAAAATCCCCTGGGATTAGAAACTGTTTACAAATAATAATAATAAAAAAATCAATTATCGAACATCATGTATTCGTTTATATTTACTTCATTATTTATTTCAGAATTAATTTTAAAGCCATGTTTAATATTTGTTAAACTAGCATGCTATTTTTTTTCTCTAAAGTTTCACACATTTGATTCTTGTGAAGCTCTAATCATTTACGCATGGGATAATCTCATCACTTTTCTTCTTGTCGATTTTACAGCTTGTCTGTTGAGATTGAAAGCTTCAAACAACCCAGCATCATTCCATCTCTATTGGAGGAGTTTGTCTCTCAGCAGTGCTTTACTCTGCCAAAGGAGAAAAAATGCCACCACAAAAAGAGGTGTTAATCTGCAATATGCTTAAACATACTAAATCGCAAGCTTTTTAAAAAAAATCTTTGGAAGCACAGCCGATTCCTTGTGTGATGTATAAACACAGTTTACCTGTAAAACTGATTATAAGGTTTGGCCATCTTAACAATATTTTGTATTTCTCTTTTCTAGATGTTCTCATGGCTTCAATAAAGCCTCTGACCTACATAAAGCACTTAAGAAGATAGAAGAAAAAAATGCTGCTGGGATGGGAATTTCATCAAGTGACAAAAAAAGACGGATTCCTGTTCGTCTTTATAAGCGATGCTTGAGGCTAGAGAAGGAAGCTGATATTATGGCAAAGCTGAAATGACAAAAGACTGAGCTGCTATTCACAGCAACAAGAAATATTTGAAAGCTCCACATTCCATGCAAAATTTTCCACTTTGTCTTTGATGTTGTCAAATGGTGAATGGTGTTTGATTGCTCAAAGCCGAAAATATCAAAACATATTTGTATAAATGCCTTTATAAATGTTGAGGCATAAACATAATCAATGAAGACTTAAACAAAGCTGCAAACAAGATGAGATTGTATAATTGATAAAACAAATGTACGATGATTCATTTATTCATTTTTGTCCATCTGATGTAGTTGGTTTTAATTACATTTGATTTTAAAGTTATGTGCAAAAATCACTTTCACAAATGACAAAAAGTGCCATTTTAATTAGCAATAAAGAAAAAAACACTTCATCTGATGAAGACCATGGGACCATGCTTTCAGAACAACCTACTCTGGCAATTGAAATAACCTGAAGTCTAAATAAATCTATTTTCCACAATATTTATTCTTTTTCTAAACTTGCATCAGTTTGTTATGCTCAAGCCACTCACAGCAGCATTACTTAATTCATTTCTATTCAGGGATGGATTCATTTCTTGAGAGTGGGATGTATGTAAAGTATTCCCTGGTACATCTCAAAGACTTTAAGTGGAGTCTGGACAATGTGGGGACCAATCTATGTGTGAAAATGACGATCATAATACCTGATCTACTCTTGTACGGCTGCATTTGGAAAATAATAATAATAATAAAAAAAAGATTCAATAATAAGGTCTTTCTACTATCTGTTTAGCCAGTTAAAACAGTCATTTAGTGGTTGTGATTTTTATCTTTGTTCTTTATGGGACCTAGGCTGGCCTACTATGTTCTTCACTAACTAACTTGAAATTTATGTTTATTGCAACCCACTTGAAGCGACTTCCATCTGTCTTTTCACTCATTCCTTTATTCATTTTCAGTATCCACTTCATGCTGCTTCGGATTGTGGAAATTATCTAAGAAAGTTGTGTTTGTGTGGTTGCACAGTATCACCTCACAGTCTTTGCTAGAGGGGCTTTAGCAGACAGAAGTTTTCATTTGCCCACTGGCAAATTATAAATTTCTCTGAATGTTTAACTTTTTGACTTAGGTTTTCCATTCTTTGCCTTCTCTATCTCAACTGACTGCCATTTTTTTTATATTAGGAGAGGCAGAATCAGCTACCTGAAATGCTTTAATTAACACAATGTGTTGTAGTCTTCTCTGGTAATAGCGGGCAGTAGTTTTCACATTTTCAAAGTGACTGGCAATTGCAAACAAAAAGCCCATGACTACTATTACTAGAGCAAGGTTTAAGGAGTGAAAGTACTTAGGATCTTTATTCATTCATTCATTCATTCATTCATTCATTCATTCATTCATTCATTCATTCATTCATTCATTCATTCATTCGTTTGAAACTTAGGCTGAAGTTATTTGGGAGCTCAACTAAACAGTGCTTTCTTTCTGTGTGAACTCTAGAATTGCACAAAATGATATGATATGGATAAACTCATGTAGCATTCTAGTTTGGCAAGCCAGACTGATAATGAGCTACACAAGTTTTGCTCTGTATCACACACATGCGTTAGGATGGCTTCTGCCAGGCTTGACGTGTTGGACATATATTTATTTGTCAGTACTTTTCAGAGAAAAATTAACAACTTTTGACCAGATCATCAATAGCCACATCGCAATAGTCTTCACCACATAATTTCATTTCACAGCAAAGCTGTTTAGTGCAAGTCAACATTTAGAGCGTGGAATAAATTAAGTAGGCCTAATAGAAGACACTTTTGAGCAGTGTTGGTCTCCTATAACTAAATTCCTGCCTGATCTCATTAAAAATGTACAACGTAGACTCTAAATTGCAAATTTATTGCTGATTATTTGCTTTTTAAAAAAGAAAGAAAGAAAGTCATAGTGGTGGGTACTAAAATAAACTCAGATCTTTTGACAGCGTCTCCTGGCGCGCGGTGCATGCTGGGAGCAGTTAGTTGGCCTTGGAAACATGGCGTCGCACTGACAGCCTGGTGACTCCCGTTATCTTCTTCAGGCACTGACACAGCGGTTGGGCCAGCAGTGGAGCTGTCTGCATTTATATTTTAACCGAGAAATAAAATAGCTAGCGATGCATTCTTCCTCCTGAGGGGACCGTCTTTTAGACGGTGCGACGTAATAACGGATTTAGTACGGCTGTCACGCCCACTCTGCTTGGTAACGTTAAAACGATACCGTACGGTAAGTTAGCTCCGCTTCAGCTAACCGAGCCAGCAAGCTAGCAGCCGCTGTTAGCCCCACAGTAATGTATTATGAAGAGGACCTGCCACTACTGCTCTTTCACTGCCTGGCTGTCGTCTGTTAGCTCCCAAACTAGCACTATAGTCTGCCCTGTCAGACCTTATCGCGAGATAAGACACTGTTACTGTAATGGCAGTTATGTTATCTTAAATCGCTAGCAGGTTGACTAGGGCGTTTCTGTCATTCTATCACTGAATTTTTAATGTTCGACCCTTTTGGCATTACTGTCGGAGGAGAGAGCGATGGGCTCTGGGTCAGTGGATTCGTCCCAGTGGCTTTCCGTAAAGGAGGAGACAATATTTCTCCACGACGGACTCATTCGGGTCACAGATCTGGCCGAGCTGCCCAGTGAAATTGGAGTGTCAGAACAGGGGGACACCGAGCAAGAGGTGAGTGAAAGCCATAACTCACACACGGAGCCATACAAAAGAGTTGTACAGAAAAACACAATCAGTATGTCACTTAGTTTATTGATGTGTATTATGTGTTCAGTGCCCCTTCTAACACAGCCTCGGTGATAACAGCAGCACCTACGGTTGCAAGTTTCCTGCTGAGCTCGTTATTGACTAAAGTTCGCTGTTACCAACCAGTTCCTGCCTGGTTTACTTCAAAATATGAGCTTTACTACTCATTTTATAATAATGCAATAATAAATGTTAGTAAATTTATGTTCATGTCGTTTCTGTAAATGACGCGTTTAAAAGAGGGAGAGTTTGAATAATTTCCTCATTACTTTTAACCAAATTATATCCTTTGAAGTGTTGGACATTAAGGTACACTTGGTATCAAATAGAAGTCCACAGAGGTTACTCAGACTGTGCAGCATATTGTAACAAAAAAAGCAGTGTAATTGTCTAAACGGGTTTACTTAGCCAATAATTGTCTCTTATCACATAGCTCTCATGGCATCCTATAGTTCGATAAACCTTGCTAAGTGCAATATTCTCAAATTACGTTGAGAAAAGTACTTGTCGCCATGCCTGTTTGTTTATTATTATTATTATTATTATTATTATTATTTCTTCAAGTTTTTTTCTGTTAATTTCAAGAAACAATTCTGATTTGGCTTTAGATGTTCTTATATATATATATATATATATATATATATATATATATATATATATATATATATATATATATTATGCATGCATTACATATTTTCAAGGTCAAACTTTTTTTTTTTTTGTTTTTACATGTATTGGATATTTCCTAACCTAAAGTAACATAAATTGAATATAGATTTTAAAGGTCATGTTTTTATTTTTAGTCAAATGTATCTCCAGACAACCTTTTATTGTGAAAGTAAAGGATGAAGAAGACTACAATATGCTGACAGAAATGTCGGGCTAACAATGTATATTTACAACATCACTATCAAGCTATACAGAGCTACAACTACTGATATTTATCATTTTGTAGAGGGCATGCACTTGTCACATCTTAAGGTGGTATTATAATGTATGGCCTGTGTATACATCCAATGTTTTGCTAGCGCTAAATGTAATCAGTGGTTGATCGGTTTAAAACTCTTTGTTACAACAAAAAGCACATGAGCTTGACAATCAGTTGCTGTTGTGTAGCAGTTTTTTTTTTCATTCCAGGAACTGTGATGACTAATATATGTGCACATCAACAGACAACCCTTCTTGATATAGTCTTTTGTTTGGACTGGGCAACACAACCACCTTTTCAGATTCAGCCTGTTATTATCACGACATAACCACGTTTCCCCAGTAAGGTATCTCACTGGTACTTAAACTGACTTATTTTCAGTTCTCTCCTTTGTTTTTTAATATTATACAAAGATCAGATCTAAGATAACTTGGTAATATCATTACTAGTGTCAGTCTGTTATGTTCTTGCTCAGTTATTTTTTGTTCAGTCTTATATGATTCCCTGAGATTTTAACTGGGGAAATGCACAAGCTGACGTAAGTGCTCTACTTGTTAGTTAAGCAGCAGGGATGAATTAAGGACTGTGTAGTGTTTTTGTGTGGGTCTGATCAGGGTTCTCCACATTTCTGGCTATCTTTGTCCAACTTTAAGAGACTGACTGGGTCATTCACTGCTGTTTTCGTAGGTGTTGTGATGCTGACTATTTTTATCCACTGGTAGCAGTGTTTTGCAGAGCAAGGTGGAGAAGGCCCAGCATGCAGTTAAGGGGTGTTACTGTAACATAAGTAGCATATCTGAAATTGAATCAATACAAATTGTGCCTGCTAAATGGTATAATGGATTTTTTTTTTCCTAGTCTATGATCTGTGGGCAACAGAGTGTAATCAATATCTGAAAATGCTGCCTAAGTGCACATGAGGCACATTGTTTTACTTGTGATATGCAATACCTAATGCTCTTTTTTTTCTCTGACCATTAGCCCCAAGTACTGTAGAGATGAGTTTATTCTGTTATGGTGATTCATAGAACTCCCAGTTCTATGAAATCTTCTGATGAATAATTGGTGTATAACAGATAAAAAAAAATAACTAAAAGGCATTTGTTCCTTATTTATCTACAAAGTGACCAGGTGTATCATTTTATAATTGGATAAAACTTTGGTCCCAGCTGTACTCAGAAGTATGTTGAGCAGCACTAATTAAAATCTTAGCCGAATTTCAGAAGTTACGGTCTTTTCCTCCATGTTCCTCTTCAATAAATATTCCCAATTACTGTGAAGATTTAAGCATTTATTCAGCCTCTGCATGAAAATAATGAATCTGTTGATCTGTTTTGTCATCTTAAGATTATTCATTTTGTTGTTGTTGTTGCCTACAAGTACTTGTAGGCAGATTTGCCCCAGAGTTGTCAGCTGCCAATGTAAGAATCTTTTTCTCTTTCCTTCTTTTATATCTCTTCAGATTCTTACATTTGAGACGAAGAATCCTATAGAGCTTGCTGAACGCCTGCGTGCTGTCTGTGGGAATCAGAGCAATGCGTACGCTCGTCTGTTGGAGTACCGCCTCAATGCCCTGCGTGGCCTGTGGGGGGCGCAACGGCAGCTGGCCCTGGAGGAGCAGCAGGACAGAGAGGGGACTGGAGGTGCTGATGAGGAGACCTTGGCCTTGCTCAAAAGACAAGGTCTGCTCCAGCAACCTGAGCAGGCGCCCTTCACTTCTCGTGTTGGTCTGTTGCTGGTCTTCCCCCTTTTGCAATCCCAAACTCGCAGTGACCCAGCACTCTGCGGTGTCACTGCAGAAGTACTGCTAGCCTGCCTCCGGGACTGCCAGCCGCTCAGTCTCAGCAAAGAGCCCGCTGACTGCCTCAATGGCCTTGAGGGACTCTTGTGCTCCTGGCTAGAAGATGGTACCCAGGAGTCAGGCCAACCCCAGGGGCAGGCTCAGTCACAGATTCTACACACACAGAGACAGCGGGAAAATGCTGCTGCTGCACTGGTGGCTCTTGCATGTGCCAGGTGACGTAATACCTCATGTCTTTGCTGTCCCAGATCTGCAATTTTCTGATGTTTCTGATGCCTTTTGTAAACAATATATTAATCCATTGAAATTCTCTAAAGCATGTTAAAGTAATAATTTCAACAGGGCATATTGTTACTAGGTAACTAACAAGAACTCAATAAGATGTAAAAGCAGTGAAAACTAGAAAAAATTCAGAGTGCAGACCTCTGCCAAAGAGCTCACCCTCACCCACCACAGCCATTTTATTTATTTATTTTATTTAAAGTATTTTGGGGCTCTAGTGGCCTTTATATCACAGTATATTGACAGGAAAGGCAGATAGAGAGAATGGGGTATGACATGCAGCAAAGGGTCCCAGACCAGGAATCAAACCTAGACTGAGGAACGGCAATCTCTCAACATGGGACAGCTGCTCAACCAGTTGAGCTAAAACACCACCCCACCATTTTATAGCTTTAAATGGTGGGCAGAGATCTCCACCAAGCTGCTCACCCATGTGGCCATATCTCACAGTGACACAGAATCCTTAAAAAATTCCTAGATCCAGACAGTGATCTGGATCAACACCAAAAATTAAATGGGTCCTTGTGCCATAATCAACG
The DNA here is from genome assembly GCA_023101725.1 of Atherinomorus stipes. Classification (NCBI taxonomy): domain Eukaryota; kingdom Metazoa; phylum Chordata; class Actinopteri; order Atheriniformes; family Atherinidae; genus Atherinomorus; species Atherinomorus stipes. The sequence continues at coordinate 73,405 of JALJCO010008002.1, read as the reverse complement.
TTGCCTGAAACTTTAATCCATATCTGTTCAGTATTTTTTTTTAGTTATTTTGCTAACAGGCAGACGGACGAATACCTGTCATCACATTTCCACCTTGGTGGAGGTAATAATGTGATTAGTGAAATCTCTCGTGAATATTTCTCTGTCAGTCTATTACTTATATGATTCACAAGCAAGTCAGTGTTCTTGGCCGTCACATTAGCAATAAACATGTAACTGACCATCTGTCTCTTTTTCCAGTGTACATGCTACACAATTGATCATTATTGATTCTTCAAACTTCAATATATCCCAACCCATAGTAGTAATCTCACTTTTATGAGATTTACAGATAGGGGAAAAGATTAAGTTATTATGTACCCTTATACCTGCAGACACATAATAGAGTTAATGCTCCTGTTCAATAAAGTACTCTGACCTCAAACTAGTGCTCACAACCAGATCTTCCTGTAGAATGAACCATGTTCTGTCAGTATTAACTACGAGCACTGTTTTACAGCTGTTTTTTTTTTTTTGTTGTTGTTGTTTTTTGTTTTTGTTTGTTTGTTTGTTATTTTGGTATAGAACATAGTTTTGCCCCTTTCTACAGCTTTGGAAAATGTTCTACAAAACCTACCCAACTGCTCAAAATCATTTATATTATTTGCTTTTCTTCGGAGAAGTGCAGAATGTACTTGATTATGCTTAAATTTGTGCCTGAATGCAGGGGTTTTGTTAGTGATGCCTGATCTTTACTTGTCACAGCCAGAACTCTCCATTCTTTGTTTATCCTCAGCTGAGGCTGAGAGCTTTTTGTTGTGGAGAACCATCCAGCTATGGTGCTTTTTTACCTACAAAGGGAGCTAATCAAAGGGCAATCAGCTTTACTCCCCCTGGCCAGTGAAAAAGCTGGCTAGTTAGTCTCTATGTGAGAGCGTTAAGTAACCAAATGGGTTGCTTTGCCGTATGCTTTGATATCAGTTACTGATAAGCTTTCGCATAGCAAGGCATTTACAGTATGTGTGTCGCAAATGGCACATGTAAACACTGAGACAAATATGTATAGTAGTCCTAACATATGACAGGGGTATATTTTGCCAGTAGCATTGATATATTACACACAAGTGAAAATTCTGTACTTATGTTTTCTTTTTGTTTTATAATTGATATTATTGGCTAAATGTTGTCACCACATTTGTTACCATACTTTGATGAATATTAACTTATTGTTTTTAAAGCTACAGCAACAGACAATGCTAGAATAAGTACTGTGATTGTTTCTTTGTGCAGATATTCTCAGGAAATAGATTTACACGAGTGTCTTCAGTTTGTTCAATCATTGATCAGTCCGATGCTCAAAATAGGTTGCTCATTCCACTCTCAAGAGATTTGTGGTGTAATATAATGTCTGTGTCACAATGTAATGGAAAAGTTTCTTGTATTTTGTTTAAAAAAAAAAAACATTTTAATTGGCATTTTAATTCCCATAACTAGACATTAGATACCTTTCTTTACTTCAAGCTGAGTTATTATTCCTCTGGCATTGTATAAAGCACTCAACAATGAGCTTTCTGGTTTCATACTTTTTGTTTCACTACTTTCTAGGGGTTCCTTGAAGACCCTTATCCACACAATTCACCTGCTGCAGAAACAAACTGATCTAGGCCATCTTCCAGTGTCAGATGTGCTTTACAGGTGAGGAAGATGCTTTGGTGTAACTGATTAACAATTGCTGATTACTATATCAACACAAAACCTCTCTGAATCTCTCCTTCCTAAGACTTTTGCTCCTCGAAGGAGGCCCAGGTTCTCCATCCTGCCTCTTGGGGGGCAAACACAGTGTATCTTGGGGTTTTGAGGACATGCTGCCCACACCTGATAATTCTGCTGGAGGGACAGAGAGTAAAGGTGAAAACTATTCAAAACAATTTGTGTGATTCTCTTTTGTAAATTTTTAGCTGTTGTTTTTTTATTGTCTCATTTTTTTGTAATGTAACTCATACTAAAGCCATTAGTTGGTGTCATTTGAGTACACTTTACCGTACTAACAAACATGAGAAGCTATCAACCTTGAGTGAAACTAAGGAGAGGACTATGACTGGCTTAAGAGACAAAGCATAGAAGGCAAGAGTGATGTCTCACACTCCATCAATCAATCACTTGATTTAGTAGCGTTATGGAAGCTGATCAAGGCATATATTCGTGCATATTTACATTTTAAGATCACTTGATATTTTCTCTGTTTTGAGTCTTTGATCAGACCTATAAAGATTGCAATTCTTTCATTTCAAAAAGGGGACAAAGGATAAATAGTCCAGTTTCTTTAGTGTCCTGATTTTCTCACCTTATTTTGTCTTCTACAATTTTTTATCCCGAATTCCACTTTTGATTGACTTGACTGTTGACTGGCTTTTGATGTGTCTTTCATTTACCCCCTAACAATTTTCTTTTTTTTTTTTTTTATCTCTGTGTGCTTCTTCTAGACACAGACCTAGGTCGTTGTCTAGCCACAGATGGACTATATCTATATACCACTAATTCCTCTGGGAGAGGGCTCAGCAAGCTTGGCTCTGGTTTACATGGGACACTGAGGTAATCTGACACTCATTCCAACATGCATTTCTTAGTTTGCAGCATTGAGTGAACACCAGAAGACGAAGACAAAAGGAGCAGGGAAACACTAAAAATACCTCTTCTTCACTTGTCCTTCCAAAGTCAGCAATGGGGTCATGCTGTTTCTGGGAGATTTTTGAGCTAATGGTATGCAGTAATCACTGCTAGTGTTTTGAATGACTTCAGTGAGACAGTGAATTTTAATGGTGTGTATTTTATGTAGGGGTGTCCCCGACTAAGAATTTTCATAGTCGAACCTGATTCGTCAGATCATGTCATTCGCCGACGAATAGTCGAATCATGTGTTTGTTTTTTTTTCCCCCTTCTTGATTCATAATCGTCTTTTCCTGCTCCAGAGAAAGAGCTGGAACAACTCATCAAATAAATTCAAATGTTTTTTATTTGTTTTTTTGTCTGTTTGTTTTTTTGCTTAACAATTTAAAGTCAGGAAAGAAAATTAAAAGGGTGTTGACAGTCTGTGCGCGCTCCGCTGCGCACAGTCCAAATGTCAAATATATACAGAGGAATTACAATAGAATAACCTTCACTGAATAAATCAATCAATTACACAACAATAAAGAAATAGGTTCATAATGAAGTACAAAGTTATATCCATGTAAAACGGAAAGTAAAAGTTAGAATCTGCGCAGCAGAAAGCCTCCTCGCTTCGTTAACAATAAAGCCGACAGGAGAATCTGCTCTGGATGGCGTGGAGTGGAGGTGGAGGAAATGTGCAGAACATCACAGCCATGATTATTCCACAACTTGCTGGAACAGTGCAGCATCTTCTCTTGGCATCTCCACCGTTCAGGAGCCGCTCCACATGTGCGCTCAACAGCTGACGCAGTGAGACGGCGGTCCAGTTCAGGACAAAGATAAAAGCGCTGCTCTAGGGAGTCTGATATCAGCCACAGGCTTCATGATTAAGGAAATTATGGTTCTTAAAAACGCGTTCTTTCCTGATATAATCTGAATAATCCTCCAGCAGTGCCAGCTATCCATCTTCAGCATTATGCACGGGAGTACTGTAGACGCGGTGTTCATGTCTGTAAGACTGTTTCCACCTTGACAGACTGATGCTGTAAATTAGTGGAAATAACTACATCGATGATGATGATGTGACAGGTGAGGGTCCTTCATCATGTCTCTGGCTACTTGGTCATAGAGACGTCGCTTTGACTGAGTGCTCAGCGACTCAGTTGGCAGACTGCGGTTTAAACCCGCCTGCCCGGCTCATCTTGCCTTATGCCACACTGATAGTAACAGAATTATTCGGCTGCTAATAGACCTATAACATGAATTATTTAAAGGACAAATGAATATTGTGTAAAAATCAAACATTCAGCACCCTCCTACTGCAGGATGGTATGATTTTTGCTTGGTAACCAAATGCTGCGACTATTCGACTTAGAGACTGGCAGTCGAAGCTCAGTCCTGGAAATGAATCGTCGACTATTTGGGGACACCCCTAATTTTATGGTGTCTATTTTAATGTCATGCTGTGAGGAGAGGGCAGTTTTTTTATCGAAAATATTTTTAGAATTTAAAAGGACGTGATTTTTGTTTATTTTGAATTATGTTTTTCACTTGTACAAAAGCTTGCAAAAATGACGTAGTGTCAAATCTTGGCAAGGTATAATATTTCCAACACACAAAAACATTTGTTTTGTTGATTCCACAGAAACTAGTTTCAAATAAGGATGACTTGTCTCCTCACAGTTATGGATGACTGCAGCAAACTCCACTACTGGAGTCTTGAAGTAGGGCTAACCTAGAGCTGGACGATATGGGAAAAAGTTCTATCACGATAATTTTTTCCATATTGTTCGATATCGAAATATATCACAATATAAAATCAATCTTTGACAATCTTTGACAATCTTGAATGTTCCCTGTTACTCTTAAGTGATATTTAAAGATATCAGAGGATTAATTTTATTCAAATATAATTTTTTTTGTCAAAGTTGAAAGTGACATGTAACATTACACTGCTGTGTCAGATAAAATAGGTACACAAACAGCTCAAAATGAATTATAAAAATCTTAATTCTAAAACCAATATCTTAAAGCTTTAACAGGAGAACAGAAGCAAAATGGACATTTTTTTCAATGTAATAACAATAAATAAAATTATAATAATACCAAATCCTTTTTTTCACAATGGATGATGGAAACTTAAATTTAAGGTATAAAGTTAATAAGAAACTTTATAAATAAGGATAAAGTGGGTTTTGGTGGCTCTAACTCATCAGTGGGTACGTTTACATGGAGACTTTTTTCCCTTTCGGATTGAAATAATTCTGATTGAGGATTTTAGGGCAGCTGTTTAGATGGGAACTAATACATTCGGATCTGGCGTGTACATGCGCCAATATTCATTCAGAATAATCCTGCCTGACATGCGCAGAATGATGTAAATCACGTTATTTATTAAAGACGGAGGTCTACAAACAGCTGATCGTCACAGTCGGCGTTGTTTCTGCAGGACGTTAATGAAGCAGCAGCTGATCCTCATGCGCTCCTACTGGAAACCACCAAGAGGAAAAGCTGTAGAGACAGAGTTTGAGTAAAAAACAAACTTTCTTTTGCTGTCCAGGGAAATACGTTGTTCACAGCCATCTGTCAAAGTGAGGAAACGTCACTTGTTTCACGTTGACGTCTCGTCGAAGCACGCACTGTAAGAGCGCAACCTCACAACTTTCCGATTCAGCGTTTACATGATCCCCCGTTCGGTTTGGGGAAAGGAATATTCTACCCCTGTGAAACCGAATGAAAATTCATTCGGTTCGGCGCTTTTCATTCGTAAGGAGGCATTTACATAGATCATTTTAATTCCGAAAGAGCTTTTAAACCGAAAGCAATCGGTCTATTTGGGTCCATGTAAACGCAGCTATTGTAGCATCTACATTCTGGAAACCAGCTTCCCTCTGTGGGATGATGCAGAATTCTGATGTTTTATTTAATGGCATGAGTAGTTAATGTGTTATCTGTTTAATTGTATCGTGCATTAGCACTATATGCGCATGCACGTGACTTGTGAAGTCGATACAGATTTTAAAAAAAGGCTCCCCTGAAAGTCACAGTGTGGTCAGAACCTTGACCAATTTATTTATTGGAATGTCTGTTCAACTTGTAAAATCAAAGCTAATTTATCAGCTGTTACATTTCCTCCCTTGGACTGCACAGTGACGCTGCGCTGCCTCTGCAGACCCAGCCACGCTCTACGTTTGTAATTGGTTAGGAGGGAGTAATGACAGTAGCATTAAGCTACATGATTGGCTGGAATGAAAAACGAAGGGAGACTTTTTATCTATGGAACCCACTATCGAGGCTCTTTTTCGCAGGCATATGTCGTTATCGAATTATTGCCCAGCCTTAGACTAACCATACCAACCCATGCTAATTGCTTCACCTGTGTTCTTCCGATTGTGACTGTACAGCAGGACTCAGCATGACAGCTAGCTTGTTTACATTTTTATTCAAGGGCATACTGTCAGTTACTATGATAAGCTCAGTGCTTAACTCTAATGAATCTTTCCCGTTGTCTGTAAAGGACAAGAAAATAAGTCATAATGCCTTTGTAGAATATGCGCTTTAATACCATTACATCTAAAGATCCTGGATTCTGATTGTTCTTGTTAACCGTTAGTAGCTGGACAGACTTTATCAAGTTCCTTTAAAGGGGACATGCTATACACTTAATTCCCAAACTGAGACAATTCTCTGATATCCGAATGACATGTTAGAGTCCTACTTTGGTCAAATTGGCTCATAGTTTGAGTGCAGCAGCTTCTCTCTACCCTCCTGAAACAGCCCCTTCAGGCCTCTGTTTAATGAAATGGGTGGAGAGCTCAGGAGCAGCAGACTCCACCCATCACTCCACCCTGTCATCTTGGAGGTGGGTCTTTGTCAAGGTGATTGACTGCTCAGTCTTCCATGGTGAAAACAGCTGATTGCAAAAACAACCAACAAGAACAGTAGCTTCTGGAACCAGAGTGAGCAAGAAGCTGGTCCTGAAGCAGCTGGAATATGAAGACTCGTAACAGGACCATGTTAGAAAACCTGCAGCAATCATAACAAACAACTTTTTTTTATGTGTGTACATATATATTTTACAATTATTTGTATATATTTTTGCAGAAAAAAAAAGAAGTGAGACAATCTATTTATCCCATGAGGGAAATTCAATTTTGTAATAATAGATTGTCTCACTTCTTTTTTTTTCTGCACAAATATATATATTGTAATACATATATTGTATATATATACATTTTTTTTTTTCACTATCAAATATAAAAAAACAAAATATTTGAAAATATATAAAACTAACAGGCAGATATATGAGAGATATACATGCATAGAATAGTACATTCAAAAGCAATCAGCTAATTATATCTGCATATAATGTATAAATTGAATTATTTGTTTTATCCCTCGGTAAAGTGAGAATAAAAGGCTGGTAAAACTTACTCAAGGTCGGCTCCTCTTCTGCCTTTCTCTGAGACGGCATGTTCATCAGGGCTGACAGCCAGGTTGTCTGGAAGATGAACACGGAGATGAAGTTTAAAAAACATCCCGATGCGACCACACAGTCGTTTTCTGTCTCCATATGAGATATTTATAATAATCAGCATAGCTGAATGTTTATGACTACCAGTAGCTATATGCAGAGTTGCAGCATATCTGAGGATCATCTGCCTGAAATCTCTGTAATTCCAGGCTTGTATTCATTTGTGCACAAGCATCTGTAATTATTTCTGTCCATTCACGGTCTGTTGGTGTGGATTCATGTTTATATTTGGTCAATAAAACCGTTTTAGTAAAGCCTTCTCACCCACCAGCAGCTCTGGTTGCTAACAGCGTAGCCTAACCGGCTAACAGACAGCCAAATTTCTGCAAGTATACCAAACTACAGCACTGACCCAGAGGCGTGTTATGAAAATGGGTGTGGTTTGCTGTGAAAACGGGTTTAGTTTGTACTAATGTGGGCGGGTGGTCGTTAGGGTTAGGGGAGGGGTTAGGGTTAGGGTTAGGTTCCACTTACTCCAACGCTGGGCGTGGTTTGTAAGGGCCATGGTTGTAGGGGCATGGTTTGTAGTGGCTCTGACTGCAGCTAAGTGCTACTCAGTTTCTGAGTGGAAGAATCTCAAACACACATCCTGCTCAGCTTCACATTGTTCTCCGACTCAGACTCGGTGGTTCACCGAGTAAATAAGGCACGACGCGACGTGCACATGACTTTCATAGTAATTTCTCCTAGCTTCAGAGGCCACTAGCATCGATGTTAGCCGTTAGCATTAGGTGTTTAACACAGCAAATATAAAAAATGTCACAATAATTCCCCAAATACTTACGTTTTCCATGTCTGATATTAATCCACAGACTCTGGAGCTGAGTCTGTTCGGTGTGATGTGTTGTAGAGTCCTGGCAGAACTGGTCCGCGTTGTTCATAAACAAAGTGCTGCAGATCGGCAATTTCTCTTCTTCATCTTCTTTTTTTTTTTTTCTTTTTTTTAACCAACTTTTTCTTAAACATGACCCTGAAATATAAAGTTAATCCAGACAGCTGTATTTCCTCTGAAAGTGGGGGTTATGGAGGGACACATGCTCTCCAGTACAACCGACAGCAGTACACTGGAGTCTGAAGCTCAGTGTTGTTTGCCCACCTGCTGAAGGCGTGGCCCAGTGAATTAGACCTGGACAAGGGTGGGTTGATGACCGGCAGGGGAGTGAACTCTCCCCAGGTTTGACGTCTAACCTGGAGAGATTTTGAATCCTCCTGATTCCAGACTTATTGTCAAAGTAATTAAGATCCTGATTAAGCCACTGGGTGGTTATTTTTGGCATTTTAGGTATGTTAAGAGCATAGAACACCACAGGACACACTCCAAACACTTTGAAAAGTGATTTTTACACAACATGTCCCCATTTAAAGAAAGCAACTGCTGAGCCTCAGGTGAAGATATTGGAGCCAGGATATTTTTGTCTAATCACCAATAATAAATTAAAAAATGGAGCTTTACGCTAGTGTCATATTTGGTTAAATCCCAAGGGTCAAGTCAGATATTAGTAATAACAGAAAAGAAGACTTGGATAGAAGACCTAAGATAACATAAGAAATTCTTCCTTCAATAGCGTATTAGTTTATGAAAAACAACGATACTGTCAGCTTTGGTCATATAGATTATGTTAAATAATTATGATCCAGATTTCAATGCAGACCAGTAAAATGAATCCTCCATATTTGTGTAGGGGTTTTGTGTATTGTCGAAATGAAGAGTTGGAGCCTGGCTGGGTGGTCTTCAGCAGCGGTCGCCTCCTCCACCGCCCTTCTTCCTTTGATGCCAAGCCTCATCAGCTGTGCCAGGTCGTTGACCCCTTCACCCTCCAGGTATCATCTATTTTCATTCCCATTATTTAAAAAACATTTGTTGGTTCCATATTATTTTTAGTCAAATAGAGCCATTATGGAAAGTCCAAAGAGCCACTTGTGGCTCTGAAGGAACAGGTTGCAGACCCTTGACCTAGACCCTGATCCTAATCCTGGGGCACAAACGAGTTACAACGTGGCCTCCAGTAAAACCCACATCATGAATGAAATGACATTTGGCAAGAAGGAGAGATTCCAGTGTTTGCCTGGTCTGAGGGTCCGTCCTGAGAGGGCGTTCAATGTACTATTCAATAATGTGCCACTGCTGTGGCACTGGTACCTGATGATCATACATGCAGCATCATGACTTGAGGGAAAATCACTGTGTGTGTGATTAAATATTTCACAAACATTTCAATTTAAAATGGTTTGAAGAAAAGCAACTTATCCATATTTTTTATCGCTACAAATTTTATCCATGAGGCTGTTTCAATATCCAGGATTTCCACATCTTCTGCTTCGAAACAGGTAACATCTGATAACTGAATGAAATAGGATCAGATAAATTGAAACCAAGTGATTATTAGAATAAAGCTGACAATTAAATAACTTAAATCAGCAAGTAGTACGGTGAGTTACTGCGTTTTACATCCTTACACACTGACTTTGCTGACAATCCTTCACCAAGCATGGCAGCGGGCAGTGCTGGATGCAGACGTGTTGCTTTTTCCCACCAGTATTATAATTTTGTCCTCCTCATATGCTTCAAGGAGGACCTATAATTCCGTCTGTGAACAGTAAGATGCTCAACATTTAGCCATCTTCATCGTGATTTCTGAGCTCCATAGATGATGCCTCTCATTCTCCTGGCTTAACCAAACCAGCTTGTGAAGCTGATTCATAGCTGGAGTTGTGGAACCAACAGAGCGGGATAAGTTTTCAGAGGATTTAGAAAGTCAGAGCTTAGGCTTTGATGCAGCATTTGTTAAGCCTCCTTTTTGGAATATGCCCCAGGACTTAATCCTTATCTGTTGTTTTGTTTTAGGTTTTTTTGGTGCAGCAGCAGTTAGCTGTTAGCTATATTTGTTTACAGTGAGCGGCGCATAGGGGGGTCACGTTGGGGACGGAGAGAGGGGGGAGGGATAGAGACGAGACATAAAGGCATTGATTTGTTCTTTCTATCCGTTGCGAATTACCAATTCCTGCCTTTCAGTGCGAATGGCAGGGGTTGGTCAAAGTTTTTACAGACCTGCAGCTCCTACAGAGGTCTGACTTTTTTCCTTCCTTTTTATGAATACATGATGTATTGACTACTGTCAGGATGGAAGGACCATCAGTACAACAAAAAGTGTTTCTGAACAGGATTACCAACTCTGGCTTTAAAGTCCAATTATGAAAAAAAAAGTCAGTGAAAATATCAAGTATAGTCAGATCTTATGTTCACTGTTATTTTCAGGTGTGCCAGATTGTGCCCATGCCAGCCCATCACTTCCCTGTGGGCAGCAGCATGACCACGCTGCACCTCTGTTCAGATGGAACCTACCTGTACTGGGTCTGGTCTCCAGCCAGTCTCAATGAGAAGACACAGAAAGGCCACTCCGTCTTCATGGATGTCTTTCACTTGTCGGTGTGTGCTAAATACCCTGCCTTATAGTTTTAGCTGTTCTAGTTATGTGTTTGTCTGCTTTTAATTGTTGTTTTCTCTCTTTTCTATGGCACAGACCCAGACAGGGTTGTGTGTTGCAGATGTGTTACAGGAAAGGGTTATCCTTACTCGCAAAGAGGGCGAGTCTTCCAAGTGCTTGAATGAACTTCTCCTGAGTCGAATGTCACGCTTCCGGGCCTCCCATTCTGCCACATTGGCTGCTCTCACAGGCTCTGCAATCACTAACACTGTCAAAGAGGAACAGTCGGGTAAGGGTAGAAAATTATTATGGTCAAAAACAAAAGCATGCATGTTGAAATATGCTAATACTTTGATGGTATTGCTTTTATAACATTTCTATATGACACATGATTTTTAATTCTTTTGTAGCGGTCAACACCAGCTGCGGACTCCCTCTAAAAACTCTAAGAAAGACCCCAATGTATGTGTGTGGAACCTATCTTGTAATGCTGGTCTCACCTCCTGGCGTATCCGGTAGCTCTGCCACACGGTCCCTATTTGGAGGTACCAGCAGCCTGTCTTCTCTTAAAAGTAAGCACACAGATTACTCAATATTGTCTTTTTTGTTCTGAAATAAAGTGCCCTAAGTTAAGATTAATGGTGGGTATAGCTATGTTAGGTTGCTTGAAAGATTAGAAAAGAAAGCAAAATTTGGTGACTTATTAGTCAAGAAAAAAAAAATTGGGGAAAAAATGGAAGGATGTGCAATACTTTGTACCATTATGTTTGCTAAATATGGTGATTAATTTTTCTCCAGTTTTAGCCTCCAGCCTCGTTTTTAACCTGGCTGATGGTCAGTTCAGCAGCCGTGCAGACCTCATTGATGCTCCTGGCAGTTCTCTTGGCAGGGGAGCCCAGGTGGCAGGGCTTGGTGAGCTTAAATTTGTTTTAAATAGCTTGAACATTTTGAATTCCCAGAAAATGATCTCAAGTGGACCGTGCACTTTACTGACATTTATTTCTGTAATCTTTGACTTCAAAGGAGCATGTTATGATGCACTAAACAACTTGATCTGGACCTGCTCCAGTGATTACATAGATCAGTGGTGCAATCCTGGGAACCAGGCCTTTCATCATGTGTGCCATAGGCTCGGTGTTAGCCATGTCATCAAAGAACCCAAAGGTAAACACGAACTGCACCTATACAGCATGTTTCTCTTTATTTAGTGAAATCAATTGTTTGATCATATGCAAAACTTGTCCTTTCACAGAGGAGACAGTGGCCACTGGGGAGGTAATCAACCAGCTACTTCATCATGTAGGTGCTATGTGTATCCACCAGCTCAACCTGCTAGCAGCCAGCAGCAACAGCTTGCCCCTGGGAGCCCTGCTGGGCAAACAACATCCAATTGAGGCCCGTCACTTCAGCAGCATCTGTGACATTATGGAGAAAGCCATGGTGAATGGAGATACCTGCATCATTCGCTGCATCTTGGTGGTGTTCCAGGTCAGTCTTAGATTTAGCTTGACTACATTGTTTGGAAAGTTTCTCGACCATTTCTGCTAATTCTAAGGCATTTCATTTATTTAATTCTATCTTAACCAGGTGGTTTTCAGGTTTTTCAATCCTCAGTCGGAGCAAAATAGGGAGAGTGTGCGTCGTTCAGGTCTACTCCTGTGGCAGTTACTCATGGCCCCAGTGGATCAGATAGGAACAGAAATTCAGAAAGAAGTATGCCTGGCTATTAGGTATGTGATCAATTTTACATAAAATCCACATACTCTACTGCAGGGTTACTCAATTTGGACCTGTAAGGGCCGCAATCCAGCAGGTTTTCCATGTCTCCCTGCTTCAATACAAGTTACAGTAATGAGTCATTGTGCAGAGGTGATTTTGAACAGCCATGAGGTTGCGCTGTTAAACCTTAAACCCGTTAAACCTTGTGCTGCACAAGATTTTTGTGTTATTGAATTGGTTATTGGATCCACAGTATTTCATTTGAGTCAGGTGTGTTGGAGCAGGGAAACATTGAAAACCTGCCAGATTACGGCCAACGTAGGACTTAATTGAATAGCCCTGCACAGTGAAGCTATGAAGCAAGCAATGGTTTATTGTGTCCATTTTCAATTATTGGCCAGAGTTGTATTTTTATGGACCTCTACCACTTCTCTGTCTCTGTAGCTCAGGCCTGAATACTTTGTATCAGGGGAGGCTGAACTCAACAAACTGCTGAAACTGGTTCTAACTGAAGGTGACTATATAGGAAACTAGATGTGTATGTGTTTTGTTTCCATTATGTCTTATGTATCTATCTTATGCGTTTTTTGCTAAATAGGTGAAAGAAATGGTGGGTTGTCTCAGCTTCGGGATGTTATCCTTACCAACCTGGCAGACCATCTGCAGAAGAATAGATTTGGGAGTGAAGAAGATGACCACTACATGTGAGTGACACCCCTGCCCCAACAATATCTCATCCTAGTTAAAAAACAAAGCAACTATATTTCTTTGAAATATCTCTCCTCTACAGATTAAATGATGAACTGCTGCACTGTATCCTTAAGACAGTAGTCCGGGAATCCTGCCTCCTCATCACCAAATGTCAGACTGTTGCCAGAGATGACTTCCAGAAGCTTCTTTCCACTGTGCCAGTATGATTATCTGTTTAGCAGCACTTAAATGTCATCTGTGCTGCACAAGGTTTGATAGATTGCACTCTTTCCAACGTCAAATGTTTTTCCCTTTTTAAGGTGGTCTCACCTAGCCTGCGCTACCTCATGGCTGTTCAAAATCACCTCCTCAGTAATACCATTCTTATCCGTCCGGATGATAACGATGACAGTGACAGCTCCCTACAAGGGGAAACAATGAAGGTACAGGTAAACATCCCCTTTAACTACCCCTACCTTCGTGCATGCACAGTCTATGATTATGTCAGTGAGAAAGAAACCCATCCAAAAAAGCAATAGGTTATGAAAGTTCTGCAAGTGTACTGCTGGAAATTTTTATCTTTTAAGCATATGTTGCTTCTCAATATAGCCAATTCTGGTTAATGCAAGAAAAATTCTTCACATCTGTTAAATAACTATTAAAACTTTGCCTATCCATTAACCTGTGATGTTTCCATATTGCACGATTGTAATAACTGAAAACCTTTGAGGCAGTGTTACGTAAGTGTGGGCCTATTCTGTTGCTGTGTTTTCAGGAACTGCAAAGCAGCATCCTGTCCCTAGCAACTAAAATCCTGGTGGGATGTGATGAAGTCCTGGAGACCCTGCAGCAGGTGACCACAGCCCTGATTAACAGCGACATACTTGATAGAGAGAACAGGTGAACCTTTCATTTAATATTTTCTTCAGTAGTTGGTCTCATGTTACAATGTTGCATGAGCAGTTTTAAAGGCTCTGTACCTGATTTTATTTTAATCTCTTTTAGAGAAATGCTTTCTACATGGTATAATGTGTGTTAAAAGAAGTAATTTCATAAAAATAAATCACTCATTGATTGCGTATATGCATGAATCCAGGCCTTTTTAGTTTAGGTTTCTAAGGATGGCGTGACGCTCTCTTCATGCCAATGCGGTTCGTTCTACATAAGTTTCGGTTTCCAATCAGCCACTCACAGCGTTTTCGAACGAGAAGCGCCCTTCTCTCTCGCGTGCATGGCAGCAATGGTAAACAGAACCGCATGATGTCTACCGAAGGGAAAGTGGCGATACCTCAGCAAAACAGCCTGAAAGCATCAAAACTGAGGAGGAGAGAGGCTTGAAATGCAGGAGAGACCAAAGAAGGAATAAAGTTTGTGTTCTCGGTGGATTGTACTGAAGGTAGAGAGCAGCTTGACGCCTTGGACTGAATGTGGACGCGAATTCCACCTGAGGAGGTATTTTTTCAGTAACTTTCTTCTCAGTAACATTTACGTCCTCGGGTGCTGGCGCTTCCTCTGCTGGTCTACCGTATATAATACATAGTGATATTTACAATGTAACACGACGAAGCTTTACATCAGTGCTTCTCGAAATGGCTGGTTAGAAACTTTATTAGGCTGTAATGTTGTAATGTCGCCTATAACATCATAACTCGTCATAACTGTGCATCTGTTTACATAACTGTAGTTACGGTAAACTACCAGTTATGATAGAAAATGTCATTTAGCTGATCCGCAGCCATTTACTGCAACCAAAACAGTAATTTCACTGGAAGATGCAAGTTTTCTCTGGAGAGTTTCTTTGTGCACGAGTATGAAACGTGCACGTTATTTCGTGCATGTTGAGTGGGAGGAGAGAAAAATGAGAGTAGGAGCGTTTCTCACTGGGAGAAACAGTTAGGGGCGGGGCTTACAGTTCAAACTACACTCTTCAACTCGCTCACGGTTCGCAAATGTGCAAAATCAGGTATAGCGCCTTTAAAGCCAGTTTGCTGTGTTGACTTCATTATTAATCTCTGTCTTTTCTAATCTAACTCTTATGGGCAATTCAAGCAAAACCTGAGTAAAGCTCAGGTTGTCCTTTTTTTTGTTTTAATGAACAAAACAGCCTTTGAGGAGCAATGCATGGTGCTAATTTATTTAAAATCACTATCAGTTTTCCCTTTGCTTATTTGTTGCTTTTTTTTTTTTTCTCTTTTAATGACCCATCATGTAAATGGTTTCTGTTTTCCCTTTTCTGCTCTTGTTGTCTAGGTTAAAGGGTCTGGAACAGGTTACCAAGGCCACTATGCTTGGACACCTGCTGCCTGTCTTGCTCACCTCTCTGATGCACCCCAACCTGCAGACCCTCATCCTTGCTGATGCTCTGATGCCTCAGTTGGTCCAGCTGGTGCTCTATACCAGCCAGGTGTGATATTTCTCATTAACAAAAGGCAGTTCTTACATTACAGGAAACAGAAATCCTTGAGCATATAAATAATTTAAGGTTTTTATTTTTTCACACTCTGGATTCCAGACTGCCCTGTTACTAAAGACTCAGTCGCCAATTTTTACTGACGAGACTCCATCAGCCAGTGGATCGTTAGGGCAAGGAGCAAAGGCATATACTGTGGATGACAAGTGAGTTTTTTTTTTTAAAGATACATGGATTCACAGGTTA
Organism: Atherinomorus stipes; assembly: GCA_023101725.1. NCBI lineage: Eukaryota > Metazoa > Chordata > Actinopteri > Atheriniformes > Atherinidae > Atherinomorus > Atherinomorus stipes. The sequence continues at coordinate 57,753 of JALJCO010008002.1, read as the reverse complement.
CATTTGACCTTTATGCCGTTTAGTGTACCAGTTTATTGTGAAAGTTCTTATTCTTTATAACTAGAGCAGAGCAGCCTAAGGTAACTTTACTTAAAAGGCATATGAAAAGCCCACTTTTTAAAATAAATAATTTATGTTCATTTATATCCTAAAAATAAGAATCCTTGATGAACGTGAGGAGCCTGGTTTCCTAACTGGACTCAAGATTCCTGCTCCATGGGCTGCTGGAAAAACAGTAGAGACAGTGCATCCTGTGAGGGATAACTACAAGTTCAAGGAAACGGTACACATCCCAGGAGCCCGCTGTTTATACCTCCGCTTCGATTCTCGCTGCTCCTCACAGTATGACTATGATAAGGTAACGACTGTCCTCATGCACCAACCCTACACACAGTGAGCCTAATTTTATATGATTCTTAGAGAATCTTTTGCAGTTTTTTAGCTTAGCAAAGCGCTGGTGTAGAATTTTTAGTTACTAAGTATGTTGTTTGATATTTTAGTTGGTTATTTATGCTGGCCCAAACACCAACAGTCGTAAAGTTGCAGAGTATGGAGGTAACACTCTGGGGTATGGCAGTCGCAGTGTCTTGGGGACAGGATGGCCCAAAGACCTTGTTAAGGTAGCGGAAACTGTTTTGAAAAATGTATTTAGCAAAAACATATTTCAGATACTGTCAGAGCTGTTTTTTCACTTTTTCTGTGTTTTTTAGGTTGAAGGAGACACTGTTACTTTTTCTTTTGAGATGCGAAGTGGGCGTGAACACAATACTCCTGATAAAGCCATGTGGGGGTTCTCCTGCACTGTCAGAGCACAGGTAAAAAATGGACATCCTAGCATGTCTCCAACATCTGTATTCACAAACAATTTAGAACTTACTGGAAGTATGAATTCTAATTTTTACCACATTATTTTCTTTTGTTGTTAGGAGTCATCTGAGGATGTCTCTGGAGGCCTCCCCTTTCTTGCAGACCTTGCATTGGGTTTGTCAGTGCTGGCCTGTTCAATGCTCCGCATCCTGTATAATGGGCCAGAGGTGACAAGAGAGGAGGAAGCGTGCCATGATTTGCTTTGCTCAAAGTTGCTGCAGAGGTGACGTAATGCAACAACTGACATACTCTTTAAATCACAGTTTACTAAGATGACAAATTAATGACATCGGTTGATGATATTTTTTCCCTCTAGGTGTCAGTGGCAGGTGGAAGCAAATGGAGCAATTTCTCCTGCGCTCACACCTAGCCCTTCACCCCTGCCGCTTACTATTGAGGAAGACCGGGAGTTCACCTATCCTGCTGATGTGCTCATCCCACCTCCAGGACTAATGCCTGGGACCTACTTTGACTTGCCTCGTATCCGCCTTCCACCAGGGATCATGTGCAGGTTGAGAGAAGTCTCTGGAAGGGCTCGACCACAGTTCCGTCCTAGCATCAAGTAAGAGGTTCATTCTGTTACATTAATAGATGGAATGCATATATCATGACGTATATGTGTATATATATATATATATATATATATATATATATATGACCATACGCTCCAGGGCTGCATAAGGACTCAAAGTACAATCTAAGAGGAAATGTAGTCTTAAATAATGTTCTAATTATCCTTTGAAATCCTGAGCAATTTAATAAAGTGGGCATTGTATGGTTGGTTTAAACAAAAAAACTAAACAGATAAACAGTGCCTTGAAACCTTGGCCATATTATGATTACAAGTTTGTTGTGGTTATTTAATTTTTCCTTCATTTTTTCTTTGCTTGTTTTCATTTTTTTCTTTGCACTCTCTTATAAAGGGAAACCCCATATCCAAATTTTTCCCACCATGGCCTTACAATATATATTGTTTTTGTATGGGTTACAGAATTTCTTATTGTTGCTAGAGGTGTCTGCCTTCTCTCAGGTTCTGTGTACAAGTGTACAAAAAAGAGTTTTACAAACTCAACTGTTGTATCGTCTACTGTAACACATCAAACTGATTTTTCTCTTCTCATAGGAACGATGGGCTATAGTTGGTTTCTTCTACATTAATGAAACTGCACATTATTGTGATTATTGAGAAGAAGAGTCACTTATTCAGCAGACTCTGGTTTAGGGTTGCTGTCCTGGGAGTTTTTTAGTGCTTGAAAGAGGACATCCAGATAACCAACAATGAAATTGAAGTCTCTGTAATTGCATCTTGTTGCTTCTTTCTGTTACAGTTCTTTACTCATTTGCATTTGTACGTCTGAGTTTGGTCATAGTTAACAGTTTGAACTTACTGTATGGGGATACGTTTAGCTAACATTACAACAATGGTGTACACAATATACAAGTACATAGAGCGATATAAAGTGTATCTTTCCTGTTTTGTTTTTTAGCATTAACTGTAGGTTAGTCTTTGTTGTTATTGATATAAAAGCTTTTGATGTTTTCTTTTCAAAAACATTTTGTAACTTTTATACATTTTTTTATTCTTCCTCTTACTCCTGTTTTTCAGGGAGGTGATACGACCAGATGTCATGGAAGAGGTGATTGTATCCTGTGTCATAAAACATCTAAGCCTAGTGGATTCCCTTCAGTCACTTGTCAACTACCAGTATCGTGAAGATCATGCAGAGGAGTATGACTTGGTCTGTAAGATCATGGCTGAGACATTCAAGAAGATTAATGCAATGGAGCGTCAGCTGCAAGTAAGCTTATGATATGCAGCAAGGGTTTAAAAAAAACACTGTGTCATCAATTTGAATTGCTTGTGAGTTGTTGAGGGCACACTTTATATTGAGGGTATTTATAGGTTTCATGCACATTTTTAAAGAGCGGTAGTTGATAATGTATTTTAGAATTAAAATAAGGTTACGGTTGACCATATGACCTGATTTTTGCTAGTAAGAAGAGAAATTGAGGCCACCGACCTAAACAGAACCAGTGGAGGATTGACTCACCTTCTTTTCTTTCAGAGTGTGGCAGAATTGGAGCAGAAATGGCAGAATGAGGTAGAGGAGGCCCAGCAAGGAAAACTGGAGAACAACACTCCCTTTTTCCATGACTACCACTTCTTTGAGGTACATTGCTCCACATATGCCATTAGCTTTTTTTTTTTTTTTTAAGAGATTATGCCATTCCAAATACCATTTTATTGCTTCTTGTTGATTGAACTCTTTTTTTTTTTTTTTTTTTTTTGTGCCAGAACAAAATGAAAGAGTTGGAATTACTCTGCTCTTTGAAGGAAATCCCATTTGATTTTAGTGACTTGGAAAATGTTGTCCTTGCACTTAGGTAAGTATTAGAAAGTTATCTTATTAACATTATTTCAGGTTCATGTGTACTCTAACATAATACATCTGCGCTAACAGGGAGAAGTTCTTTCATGAAGTGAACACCTACCACATAAGAAACATCACCCCACTTGCCAAAACTAAAACACTGGTAAAAAGTCTGATGAACCGCTCTGAGTTGCTTCTCCATGTTACCATTGCTCCACATTGCAGAAGCCTAACAAACACACCTTCTGGAACATCAGGTCCAGGTACACCCTCTTTTTTTGTTATCTGAGAAACCTTATTGGTTAGCAGGGCAGGGATAAAAAACTAAATCTGTGGCCAGTACTATGTAACTCACTCAAAAGTCTGTCTGAAATAAAAAAATTGGACATACACCGTATGTCAGTTATTAATAATTAAATAATTTATCAGTTTCTAATTACTCAATAATTTATGTTTTTACCTATTGCCCTCATTTTTGTGCCAGCTTCTAAATCAGTGTCAGATGCCAAAACTGTGATCCCCATGGTCAAGCAGCCAGTCTTCTTGCGTAGCATGTCTGCACCTTCTGACTTGGAGATGATTGCAAATCAAGACTTGGAGTTTACACATGCTTCACAAAGGTATGTGTTTATTTTTATTTGACAATTTGCATGTTTAAGAAGAAATTAAAAGAGGTTGAAAGTTTGTTTCTTTTGTTTTATTTATTTATTTTGCTTGTTTACCTCTCTTTTCAGAAGGCGGCACCATCCGACCAGTCACCGCAGCAGCTCCTTTACCCTGCTGCAGTCTCTGGCTATAGAGGACAGTCGAGACAAGCCAACATACAGCGTGCTTTTGGGACAGCTCTTTGCTTTTATTGGGACTACACCTGATCAGGCTGTAAGCTATCTATACATCACTCACTCTTTTGATTCTTTTGGTCTGATTATTTGGTGCCACAACTGCATGAGAATAAGTTGGTTAATTCTGTTTGGTGTATCTTAAACCTGCCACGTCTATAGGTGTCGAGCAGCAGCTTTCTGTCTGCTGCACAGACACGATGGAGACGCGGTAGCACACGGAAGCAGGCACTTGTTCATATGAGGGAGTTGCTCACTGCTGCTGTTAGGGTGGGTGGGGTCACACATCTGGTGGGGCCTGTCACTATGGTGCTGCAAGGTGGTCCAAGGTAAGAGAAAAGACTCGACACCAAGAGATAGCTCAAACTTACAATTAATGTATGCACATTCTATGGAGTTACTCAGGAATTTTGTGAATTTGAGTCATCATATTTAATGCAGTAAACATTTTGTATAGTGGTTCCTCTATGTATATACTTGTGTGCAGGATTGAGGAGCTAACCTGTGGTGGAATGGTAGAGCAGGTTCAGGAGGCCTTTGGAGAGACCATGACGTCTGTAGTGTCACTATGTGCTCGCTACCCCATTGCTTGTGCCAACAGTATTGGCTTGCTTTGCACAATCCCCTACACCAGGCTAGTGAATCCATCTTTAATAATCTATTTTGTTATATTTCTGTACTGCTAAAACTGTTTTAACATAATTTTTGTAACTGTATCGCCACAGGAGTGAGGAGCAGTGCCTTGTCCGGAGTGGTCTTGTTCAGCTTTTGGATAGTTTGTGTAGTTTAAGCGGTCAGAGAGAATGTAGCTCAAATGAGAAGCAGACCAAGAAGCAGAAGGTGGCCACCATGGCTTGGGCTGCCTTTCAGGTGCTGGCCAACCGTTGCATTGAGTGGGAAAAGGTGGAAGGTATGAAATGGACATTTGTTAATAACGTTCAAGTAGGAATGCATTGGTGTTGATCTAGAAAAGGCCTATCTATAATGGTAAACAAGTCTTCATTGACTTTTCTTTTCAAAGGTGGTTCTACAGATGCAGTTCATTCTGGTCTGGCAAGGCAGGTGTCCAGTCTACTGACCAATCATCTGGCTAGAGCAACAGAGTGCTGTGGGAATCAGGCAGCTGGTAATGATGCTTTACAGGATGTGCTCAGTCTGCTTAATGATCTTTCCAGGTAAAGCTTTTATTTGTTTATTATTTCAAGTCATGTTTTCATTCTGGGTATGTGGATTTATGCGTGTATTCTAGTTGTATACTTATATGTCCCTTTGTTCTGCTTCCTAGGAGTCACATAGGGAAAGCTATTCTGAGCCAACCTGCGTGTGTTTCTAAGCTCTTGTCTCTGCTGCTTGATCAGAGACCATCTCCAAAGCTAGTGCTCATCATCTTGCAGTTGTGCCGAGCTGCTCTGCCTCTCATGAGTGTGGAGGACTGTGGTAATGTGGCCCTGCCCTCATGGAGCTACTCTATTAACACCCTAGAAGCTGAGCAACAAGATGCCAGTGACCCAGCCTCGCGCATCGCTGCCTTGCTGCTTGCTAAGCTGGCAGACTACGTAGTACCAGGTTTGTTTCTCTTGCCAGTGAGCATTAAATATGTGTGTGCTCATAATATTGAAGATGTAAATGCCAAAAACATGCTAAACTGGATAATCATGCAGTCAGTTTCTATTGTTGAATTTTTATTAAACAAGATTCTTTCTTTGCCAGGCTGTCAGACCCTTCTCTCCCCCAGCGCCTCTGAGCCAGACACAAGTCTGTCTCGTGCCAGTTCAAAAGGAGCTCTCAAGTCAGATGATCTTGGAGAGGAGGCTGAGGCAGTTGATGGCAAGCTGTCAATCTTTATCCACAAGAGGGAGGATCAGTCATCTCATGAGGTTCTGCAGCCACTTCTCAGGTTCAGTTTCCCCTGATATTAGTTTTGATTTTGCATTTCACTCATTTTCTGTATTGCTTATTCCAATTCAGAGTTGCAGGAATTGATTTTGCATTTGCAAAATTTATTTCCATTTCTTTGGCTTGACTTTTTTTTTTTTTTTTAAACATTTTCTTAAAACTGTAGCAGCTCTGAGGGGCGCCCCTTTCGACTTGGCACAGGAGCAAACATGGAAAAGGTTGTAAAGATGGACAGAGATATGACAAAGGTAAGTGTTTTGATTCAAATGGAAAGAAAAAGATACGTGACCCAACCTTTAAATAGCATATTATGAATATAAAAACTATTGTTCCTGTGGGTGTCATTCTTACCTCTGTCCTACTTTAAACCCTCGCCAGAATGGAAGCTGTGAGGTGATCACAGAAGAGGCATCTGCTGCCCTGAGGAAGGCAAACAAGTGGGCTCAATCTGGACTCATAGTGAGTGTTGGTCCACCTGTTGAGACTTTGGCCCAAGAGACTGCAGGGGGCGTTACCGCTGGTGACAAGAAGAAAACTGCACAGACTGCTGTTTGTAGGGACCGAAATGCTGAGTTGGCCAGGTGCTGTTTGTTTGACACACAGATTAATATGTCAGTATTTAAAATGGTCCTCACCCCTCAGTCCTCATGAATGCATTAATCAAACTGTTAATTTTTGTGTACGTATATATGTGGCAGTCAGAGGTCTGCGATCTTTATTGTGGTTGTAATATCTCTTCTTAAAATCTGCCTCTAATAGGTCAGACCCTGTCCGGCCATTTATCAGTGGCCATGTTGCCAACAGTATGGCTGCAGAGGTTATTGCCTTGCTGCATAGTCTTCTCACCGCTCCAGAATCCAACACGGCACAAATCTGGACAAGCACTGTGGAAAAAGTAAAGTCCCAGTTAGAATTCTACTTTCACATCAGTTAACTTGCTTTTTATTGGTAGCTGACACTGTGACTTCCTTTAGATACTATGATTTCAGATCACGACAAGTTGTTGAAAAAAAATTTTTCATCAAGCTAGCATTTATTCATGCTAGCATTTAACCATTCATGATATTTGCCACAACCCACAATTTTTCATTTGTCTTTGTGTTAGGTGCTTTCCCGTGCACTGATGTTCATCCCTCAGCTGGGGAAGTATGCTGAGAGTATCTTGGAGAACGGCAGCAGCAGTGGCAGAAAACTGGCTAAACTGCAGGCTATTGGCAGACAGGCTGTTGCTGCACTCTGTGCACTTGGAGGCTTCAAAGAAACTATTAAGATTGGTTCTGAAGTCCAGGTTAGTGAAAAGCCAGAGAGAAACATACTATAGTTGTATAGTAACATGTTTTGCAACAATTTCTAATCATTTATCAAAATATACCAACATGGTGTAATCTGTCTAATAATATTGTCAACATGTGAACTGGCACATTCACTGATTCTTCATTTCTGCACTGTAGGTGGTAGGTAAAGGCGTGCTGGGGAGTGTGGGCATAGTTATGTCCATAAATGAACAGGAGGGCATTGCTACAGTCAAGTTTCCTTCCTGTGAGTACAGGAGAGCTTGCAAAGCCTCAGATGTCCTCACAGTTCCAATATCACGCCTCTGCACTCCAAGATCTGAGGTAAGGATTACAGCCACATTACTATTATTTATTTTTCTGGAAAATGGCAACCTGAATCTCACTTACACCTATTTTACTCTTGTCTTCCATTCTTTAACAGGCTCTCCCCCTTTATAAGCTTTCAATCACTGAAAAGGTGGTTCAAGCAGTGCAGTCTATGCTTCTGCCACAAGAGGGCAGTCTCTCCATCCACACTTCTCTACCAGCTACAGGAGATGGCTCCAGCCCAGTCATGGCTGCTGTGCGGCTGCTAGCTGAAATCAGAACTAGGTTAGAAAACACCATTGCAGATAAACTTTCCCCAGTTTGGGAAATACATTTTAAAGTTTGAAAATGTGGGCAGTTAATCCCCTTAGTTACTGTGAATGTTATTATTTTATGCTAAAAAGTCTGCAAGGTTTCTCATGTACCTTTATTTTCCCAGGGCTTGTTTGGTGATGGCACAATTACTGGAGGATAGCTCCTTCTGTGAAGAGTTCATACAGCAATGCCCAGCTGCTGTTGAGGTTCTAAACCTAGTTGCCCAAGAGTGCAGCCCTGGTGAGCATGCCAGATGATATGAGCAACCAGAACTTTTTAGTATAATACCATGTTTGTATGACAGACTTTCCTGTCCTCTGCAGGAGAACGCCTCAGCATGGTTGAGGCTCAGTGTGAAAGAGTAAGGATGCTTTACAGGGACTGTGCTAGGCCACCACCTCCACCACTGCAGACAGACAGGCGGCAGGTGACAATGACTATCTCTGTACCACACTTTTGTTGTTGTTTCTTAAATCTTTTGAGTAAGTAGCAGCAAACACACAATATCCTCACTTGTGTAACTCGTGCAAAACGTCTTTATTACAAAAGTTATAGCATCATTGAAGATCGTGGGAAAACATGTTTTCTGGCTGGTTGCACAGCCTGAGGAGTTTTAGCTAACCATAGCCATTTAAAAGTAGACCTAACCTCAGTCTTAAAAAAATAATCGAAATGTGTTGAAAATGTTTTCAGGGATGACTGAATACAATCACAGTATAAACTTGCTTTTCCTTTTCAAGTCTCAGTTTTTAATGTATTCAGCAGTAACATTTATCGTATGTCTCCCTATTCATTTGTTGTCTCGTCCTGCCAGCCCAAAGAAATCACTTGGTGTCCATCCAGAGTTTTCCCTCCAGTCCGTGCCTGCATGTTTTCATCCCGCCTCACCTCTGTCACCTTCTTGGCTGATCCAAGTGCTGGAGGAGGGCTTCCCCGGGGAACTTTCATCTATGCCACCTCTCCTGTACCGATTCAGGTAGGCACATTACAGAAGAGTCAACTCCTGCAGTTATACTTTAACCTCCACTTGTAACAAGTATTCAGTGAAGCATATCTGCTCAGTGTGGTCCTCTTTGACCCCACAGGCACCATCCTTTTATTGGGAGATAGAAATCGTCTCCTATGGAGACTCTGAGGAGGACAGTGGCCCAATTGTGTCCTTTGGTTTTGCAACAGAGGCGGAGAAGAGAGATGGAGCATGGACCAACCCTGTTGGCACATGTCTGTTTCATAAGTATGTTCACTTGCATATGAAATCTGAGATTCCACAATCTTTTTTTTTTCTCTTACGCTCAGTTCCTAACTTTATTGCTGACTGCCATTTTCTATTTTTTTCTGCCCTTTTTGCTGTATGTTCGTTCCCTGTCTCTAAGTAATGGTAGGGCAGTGCATTATAACGGCTCCAGTTTGCTGCAGTGGAAGAGTGTCAGGCTGGATGTGGCTCTGCTTCCTGGTGAGATACTTGAATAAAGTTAAATTAGTGTATAGATTTGAAGTAGACATGTTTCTTAGGGTTTGAAATGAACTCTTGTTAGGCTCTTGAAAGCTATCTGGCTGCTTTTCAGGTGCATCCTACCTCCATAAGCCACTGTGTGATTCTTGTCATCATTTATAGATAATACTTTCCATTTCTGAAATGCAGGTGATGTTGCTGGAATTGGATGGGAGCGTTCTGAGGGTACTCCTCCACCACCTGGCCAGGCCCCTAAAGGCAGAGTCTATTTTACTTACTGTGGCCAGCGACTTGGCCCTGTTCTTGATGATGTAGCAGGTGGCATGTGGCCCCTGGTACACATTCAAAAGAAGGTCTGTTTCTGCTCTTTAAAATGCCCTTTTAAACACACACACACAAAAAAAGTTGCATTATTCATCATTTCTCTCTTTTTTTAATTACCATTTCTTTGTAGAACTCAAAGATTCGTGCCAACTTTGGAAACCGGCCTTTTGCGTATGCAGAAGGCCAAGCACACAGGAATGCAGCTGACTTGTGTGTAGATCTTGCAGAGGAAATAAGTGCAAACTTTGAAGCACTTCCCTTTGCCATGGCCTCGGACAGCGATAATGATGCAGGCGCAAGTGTCACTTCAGACTCTGGCTCTCATGGACCACCGTGTAGGATTGCAGCTGTTGCCGTTGCTCAGCAGCGTAAGTTTTTCAATGAAAGAAACTGAGATGAATCTCAATTTCAGTCAGAATTCTGCAAGATTTTTCTTCTTAGGTTGTTCTGCAAGTTTAGTTCATTGTGAGTTTTCTCTTTCTGGTTTGAATAGAGTACAACAGCGACCTATCATGCTACTACAAAGTGGAGCTGAGCTATGAGAACCTTGTCACTTCTGGCCCTGACCCTCATCCCCCACCTATCGCAGATGATGAGAGTGATGATGAGGATGATGACGATGTCCCTAGAGTGAGTTAAATCACCACTTCTCCAGCTTGACCAGAAAAAGTTTTTTCTGTGTATTTCATTATTCATTTTGATTTGGGTTTCACAGGAGGATCACTATGCTCTTCTGGTGAAGGCCTGGGAAACAAAAGTGTTCCCTACGATTCGTAGGCGTTTCCGTAATGAGGCAGAGAGGAAATCTGGCCTTGACCAAATTAAGGGAGCTCTGCAGCTTGGTAAATAATGAAAAAAATGATCCCTGTAATATAATTAAGAGGTCTGGCATAACAACAGATAACCATAACAAAACATTTCATTTATAGTGCCAATATTAAATTAAGCCAGGGAACAAAAAGCAGCATAAGGTTCAGTGATATTGGCACTTCTCATATGAAATTAATCTTCATAAGGAAAGGATTTTGTTGTTGTTGTTGTTATACAAATTAAACAGGGTGACATTATACAGGTGCAATATGCTGTAGAATGTGCTGAAGCAGTAATAATATAGTTGCATTCAGGCTCCTGCAACAAGGAATTCTTAGTCCTTCAACTAATCATAGCCAACCCCAGAAATTTATGCTACATCCAAATTTTTTATTAAGTAAATTGAAAACACAAATGTTGATTACCCTTTAGATATCAGAGTTAACAAAATAGATAAACTTGCTCTTTTTCATTTTAGGGATGTGTTTGTTATTCTCATTTATCTGCAACATTATCTCTATGGTGTGTTTCCCTGGAAACAGGCATGGTGGACATTGCAAGGCAGACAGTGGAGTTCCTGTATGAGGAGAATGGTGGTATTCCGCGTGATCTCTATCTCCCCACTATTGAGGATATTAAAGATGAAGCCAACAAGTTCACTATTGACAAAGTTCGCAAAGGTAGCAAAGTAAATTTCATAACTAGATAAAAGAAAGCCTTTTGATTATTTGCTCTGTTGTGCTGAACATGGTTTTCTTTCATTTATTAATTACTTGTTCTTAAATAGGCTCTTTGTTCTTATTGTAGGTCACATCTGGGAAATGAATTTGACATGTAAAATAACTCACTTCCATGATAATGTACTTTTTCAACATAGGGTTGACTGTGGTCATCCGCTGTCCTGACAGCAACAATACCAACAGCACTACAGGGGGAACAGCATTGCCAAAATTTGCTATCCGTGGCATGTTAAAGACTTTTGGTTTGCATGGGGTGGTGCTGGATGTGGACTCTGTAAGTACAATCATGTGTGATTTACTTCTTTTTTTTTTTTTACCGTCACAATTTATTACCCACAAAATAACTTGCTTTTTGTGTCTGTTAAGGTGAACGAGCTGGTGCAGGTGGAGACATACCTGCGTAGTGAAGGTGTGCTGGTCAGATACTGGTACCCTATTGAGATGCTTGAACGCCCTCCTGCTGGATCTCGGCGCACTGCCGCTAATGGCTTAGTCTCATTGGACAGTAGCAACATTCAGATCCACAGGTAGCATGAATCCGTTGTGTATGAACATTATTTATCTGAATCATGCACCTGAACTCAAAATCTGTTTGACTGCTTTGCTTTAGGGAACTTCTTCGCTGTGAAAGTGCGCTGGCCCGCCTGTACTGCCGTATGGCCTTGCTTAACATCTTTGCCCCCAAGAATCCCCACACATTCACTCGTCTCTTCCATATACCTGCTATCCGTGACATCACCTTGGAACACCTGCAGCTTCTCTCTAATCAATTGCTGGCTCCACCTTTGCCTGGTGCGTATAAATTAATTATTTTTAAAGGAACTCTCATTGCCCTGAAAATTTTCTGCCCTATACTGAATTTAGAAATTTTGTTCTCCATGCAGATGGTACTATTAGTTCTAGTTCTATTCTGTTGGCTCAGTCGGTGCTTCACAACCTTGAGGGCCAAAGCTGCTCTCCCACAGAACTGTTTTATCAGGGCAATGCTCAGCCCATCCGGGAGTGGTTGACAGTGGCCATCACTCGTGCCTTGCATCAAGGAGAGGAGAGTTTGCTGGAGCTCACAAAGCAGATCTGCTGCTTCCTGCAGGTCAGCTCTGCCAGTCCAAGCATGATATAAAGTATTTGTTTGTGGTCACATAGTCAAAAGCTGAATAACTTCTCTTAAAATGTTTCTCATTTTATCAGAATGCACCTGAGCAGTTCACATCTGAGGAGTTCCCTGTGACAGAGTCAAAGGTTAGCATGGATGTGAGTTTTCCAGGGGCTGCATTTGTGATCGTGTCCTGCAAAGAAAGCCAGTTAGGCTGCCGCAAAGAGTAAGTCCCATCTCATGTATTAGATCAGAAATGATTAATTTTAGATTCTTATCATCGGTTCAGTTTGTATTTTTCTTTTTATTTTAATGTTCTGAGATGTGTCCTTACTTCTATTAGCTCTAGCCTGTACAAGGCTCCCTGGGCTCGAGTCATGGTGTATGGCCTGGGTCACAAAGTGCGCAGAAATGGTCAGCTGAATCTGATGGAGGCCATGTGTTATCCTCTGGATGCCTCACCGACTAACACAGGCCTTACTCCCCCTCCCACCACCAATCAATACCCCTCTGTTATCATTCCCACTGATAAAGTACACATCAAACTAGGTGAGTATCTACAGCCAAAGGAAACTGGTTGTAGTAGCTATGTCAGATTATTTCTACAGGGGGGGGGATTTCTGTCACCCAGCAAAATCTAATAAAGTGTTCATTTGTCTTTAATTTTAGGCGTGTCACCTCCACCTGGTGCTGTGTTAGTGCTGCACTCCTTACCGCTCGAGTTTCCTCTAGCCATGGCATTTGCTGAACAACTGTTGACATGGAAGCTGGGAGAGAGCAGTGAGCGATCAGAGGATGAACTGGACACAGTTCCCTCATCAGTGCTGCTGCAGGTGGTAGAGCTGCTCGGTAGGATGTGCTCTTTTTATTTACTGTATTTCAAAAATGTCCTTTTAGTTTGCCTAAATATTGAATTGACTATGGTAAATATGAAACAGTGACCTTACTAGAACTTATGATACGGCCTGTTGTTCTAAGATTGGAATTCTAAAATTTTTTTTGTGTAATTTTAAAATAAAGTCTTTGGATATTGGAAATAAGATAAGACATTCCAATTAAAACCTTGTTTTTTGTGTGTTCTTTGTTTTTCTTAGGTGGTTTGCTCTGGACCACTGATCTGGCCCCCTCCATCAAAGAACTCATTTTTCACTTGTTAGCAGAACTTTTGCGGAAGATCCATCACTTGGAGCAGCGCAAGAGCCCCGCTGGACTTTCCAGCTCTATTGCTCTTCTGCTAAATCCCTGCCTCGCAGTACTCATGGCTCTGCAGACAGAACTTCGAAAGCTCTATGACCGGGAAACTCAGGGATGGACTGCTGGAGGGGCTGGAGCAGGGGGGTCTTCATCTGGGGGTGTTGCATTGGCACTTGGGGCAGAGCAGAGCCGGTTCTCCACCTACTTCCACGCCCTAATGGAAGTGTGTCTGGCTGTGGCAGAGGTGACACTTCCACTCAATGTTGGCAGTTCTTCAGTCGGAGCCCTATCCTCCACAAGTGCCCCTAACCTTAGTGACTCTTCATCGTCATCATCCTCCTCCCCAGGCCAGACCCCACAGAGCCCAAGCCTGCTATCCAAACGTAAGAAAGTGAAGATGAAGCGTGAGAGAGCAGCAGCTGCAGTAGCAGCAGTGGTTTCTGGGAAACGAGGCAGTGGAGGAGCAAGGCTGTCAGAGAGTGACAGCGCCCTGCTGAACATGGCGGGTAGTAAACCTGAGGACATGCTGTGGTTCCACCGCTGCCTCACTCTCCTCATGATCTTACGACATCTTGCTAATAAAGACCCACAGGGTTTAAGTGTAACTAGCGACGCAGTGACAGATGCCTGCCAGGCATTGGTGGGTCCCACTGCTCACAGTCGCTTGCTGGTGCTCTCAGGTATCCCCACACACCTGGAGGAAGCTGTAGTTCGGAATGCTATCCGCAGGGCTTGCAATGCACATGGTGGGCTCTTCAAAGACGAAGTCTTCATCCCCCTGCAGGAAGAAGACCCAAAGAAGAAAACTGCAGTGGCAAGCCCTCAGGATGGCAAAGTGGGTCCTGAACCTGAGCGGACCTTCCCCAACAACGGGGGTCCTGAGAGTCCTGACAGCTCCAGCAGTGTCACTCCAGCTATGAGTGTGAGTGCTTCAGCTTCCACCAGCCAGACCTCCATCTGCAGCTCCTCTCAGGGGGTCTCCCGGACTGCCAGTGAACTTTCTGTTGATCAAGAGCTATTAGCCGTTCCACCTCTCACCCTGCTGCTGCTGCTGCTGCTGTAACATACCCTCAACAGGGTCCCCAAGACCCCCAGACGGTTTCTAGTCAGGAGAGTCTGGACACATCTCTGTGCAGCACTGGAAGCTTGGGGAGTCTTGGCAGTTTGGGAGAACCTCTCGACAGTGCAGAAACGCCATCTGCATCAGATGGGGGCTCCATGCACACGGTCACTTCATTAGAGAGCAATGCTGTTGTGGCCAGGCCCATCAAAGGCTATGCTGTCATCGAGGTGGGTTAACTGAAAGAACTGTGAATATTCAGACTGTTGGATTTTGTTTCAAGGAACTTAATAAATAAACTGCTGAATATTGTTTTCTGTTTAACAGGTTCGGTCTCGGGCCAAGGTAGAGAAGATTCGTGCTAGTCTTTTTAACAGCAGTGACCTGATTGGCTTGTCCAGTCTGGGAGGTGAAGAAGAGCTAATGGAGCTGACCAATGAGGAGATCCTCACTGCTTCTAGTGTGAACCAAAGCCTGTTTGACACGCAGGGAAGCTCTGCACTTGAAGACTACTTCCTGGACAAATCAATCAAAGGTTCTGATCTGTTAATTACAGCTTTCGCAGTGCCATTATTCCTGCTAAAGCAAAGTCTAAAATAATCTCTCTATGCTTCAAGGTGACAAGCTGGTACCTGGAGCACGAGATGTCCTCACGGATATTTTTAAGAGCTGTGTGCACTCGGAGCAGATGCTCAGCCTCACACCAGCCAAGCCTGTTAAAGTGTCAGAAATTTACCTCAGCAAGGAGCAGATCAACTCTCAGACCCCTGGAAACCTACTGCATACTTTCTTCACTAATGTTCGACCTCCCAAGAAAGTGCTTGAAGACCAACTTACCCAGGTATGTAACCTGTACAGAATGGATGTTATACTTAAGCCTGATTGCTCAACTCTGTCTTGATCTTTTGAACTGGAAGTTTTGCCAGCATTGTTTTGAGCTTGTGACCACACCAACCGAGGCCTCGTTACGTTATCGATGCATGCCGAGCTGCTCGTGGGAACTTTTAATGGACTAGGTTTGTAAAGCCTGGGATACACTGTGCAATTATTTTCAGTCGTTGCTCGCAGCTCCAACTCAAATTGTGTGAATCAGTCACAGAGTTCAAAAGTTCACAGCTTGTGATGTCTGTCCTCATACTGTACGAACCGACGCTCTGATGCGATCTAACTACTCACACTGTACGTTCTCAAAGACACGTTGGGGTCTTGAACAATCCCGTCATGCAACGCAATGAATACAACTAGTAGTGGAAGGAGAAGAAAACGGAGAAGAAGAAAGAGAAGAGGAAGAAGGAGAAGAAGAAGAAGACAATAACAACAACAACAGCAGCAGCAGTAACATTATGCTATCACCAAAAAAACTGCGGTGCCTTGGCGATTTGCGCTTTTCTTTGGGAAGAATTTGCCAAAAATAAAAGGCGACAACGTCGCATGTGGACGAGGAATTGGGTGAGCAGACATGGGCTGTACAGTCTGTTGGTTTTACAACAAGACCTCCATCCAAATGACAAGCTGGGTCGCCACGCTCCCTCTGGTTTACTTCAGTTTTTGTTTCACGCATGCGAAATGTGAAAATCTCAGAGGAAACAGTTCTCAGTCTGGTTGTGGCGCTGCTTCAACATGCGATTCACTCATGGGCCACAACCAAAATATCAAACAGGTTTGATTTTCTTGCAACTCACAATTTCTGATCGGGAGCTCGTTGTGAGGGGCCAATCGCCTCTTGTGACCCCCTTGTATACTGCACAATGCACGGCACACGATTTGGCCAAGAGTCGGCCCGATCGCCAAACTTGTCGCACGACTGGAAAATCGGCTCAGAAACTGCCAAAAATCGCACAGTATATGCCAGGCTTTAATCTGTCAATGTTTTAAGTGGGTTCTAGTCATATCAAAAACCAAAGATTTTGAGAGGAAATTTTGCTACCGATCATTAACATTTTGAGATTGAAAGAAAGCGTCAGATTAGAATGAAATAAGTGGAGGCCCTCTGATGCGTTTGCAGAAAAAAACTCTGTGGCCAGGCCGTCACTAATATATCAAGAACGTGCACAATATCTGCATATTGTTGTCCAAAATGAACTCCTTTCGCTGAAATAAGTCAATGTACAAATTAATCAAATCGTCCAATAATGAAAGACAGGAAACAAAGGAGCTGGCTTAAGTTCCAGCTTAAAAAAGATGTAAAGTCAAAGCCTCTGCCGCTCATATTGAAGAGTATTTTTTTATCAGCATGGTGGCATAAACATAGCGAGTTACGTGATGTCCGGTATTGGGTACTGTCGTGAGGGAGTATTTCACAAGTATGAGTACAGCTAAATAGGCCAGTGTCGGAGCGAGTAACAATACTGGCATTGGTATCGGGACATCCCTAGTTTTAAACCCGTCCCCTCATATGTATTACATGACGACAGCCAGCAGAATAAGCTCTTGTTGACTTAATTAAATGTTATGAGCAAGGAATCAATCTAATCTGTTGTGGCAGTCGTGTCAAAATGACTTTGTGTTTCATGAGGCTTCGGTTTTCCCATCCCTAGTGGATGTTAAAAGCTGAAGATTCTTATACACCGTTAAGTCCCCTGCCATCTGATTACCTTCTTCCCAAAATTGCTTTGTATAAACAAGTGGAAATTTGATTTTTTAGTTATTTAAAGTTTTGGAGACTTATCTCCAATTTTCTGTTTTGCTCAGAATTCTTAAACCACTTTCCAAATGTCTTACTTTGGATCAGTGGTGGGGAACTTTGGCCCTGGTCCTGCAGGGTTTCCATATGTCCTTGCTCCTACACACCTGATTTAAATGAATGAGTCTCTGAGCAAAAGTTGATAGGTTGTCATTCCATTTGATCTGAGTCAGGTGTACTGGAATTGGGACACAGAAAACTTTCAGGACTGTGGCCCTCAAGGACCAGGGTTGCCCCCCCACCACAGTACCTTAGGTCTTTTATTTGCTTCACATGTACATCAGTGTGACAATATGCTGACTGTCCTTCAGATTCTTAGAAAGTATGGAACTCCCAAGCCAAACAAGAACAAGTACAGCAAGGCAGGAAAAGAGCAACATCAAGGGAAGGTAGTGAGTACCAAGAGACCCATCACCAAACCTCCCACCAAGGAAAAGTCTGTGCTCAATAGTGTCAGGTGAGTCATTTCTGGTACATAACTTCAGGAGCAGGCAGGTGTGCAGGTGCATGAATACTCTACAGAATACCCAAATCTATGTTGCTTGTTTTCTACTTCTGCCAGGACTGCCCTGAGTGAGAAGAAGACAGTCTTGAAGCCAAAATCTCCTGAAAAATCTCGACCTGATGAGAAAGATGTAGAGAAATCTCCTGCGAAAAAAACTGAAGGTTGGCAAAAAAAAAAAAAAAAAAAATCATAGACACTTGCTAAATGCACTTGCTAGTATCTGCTGGGAGATGCTCCAGCCCCAGTGACCCCTTTGAAATAAGCAGGTATAGAAAGTTGATTGCTGGCAAAAAGAAAAAAAAAAGTTACTAGTAATGGTTCAAACTGCACAAGAACACAAAACTCAACATTTTTAAAAATTTTATTTGTTAAAACCAACCACAAATATGGATGACAGTATCCTTAAACTAAATTTCAGAGTTAATAGTCTGATTTTAGTCTGAGATGTAAATTTGTTTTGGTAAATGGCTGAAATTATAGAGAATTGTGTCAGTGTCCAAATATTTCAGGAACTGACTGAATGTTTTACTACTGATTGACCAGTCCATTTCACTCTTTACTTTTGGTTACTGTGTATATTTGATATTTAAAATTAAGTATATCTTAGTGTGTTTTTGGAGTTTGTCAGATAAAGATTGACTTAATCATGGTCTGATACCACGTGAGAATAAAAATGACTTATTTTATTTTCCCTAGTCCCAGAGGAGAAGTACTTGACACTGGAAGGCTTCCATAGGTTTGCAGTTGATCGTGCTAAGCAGGATGTCCGCAGCGTGTGGAGGGCCATTTTGGCTTGTGGCTATGACCTTCACTTTGAAAGGTGAGACTTGGAGAATCATGCCCTAAAACCAGCACTTTGCACATTTTATACCCCAAAAGTCAAAATCAGTTTTAAAAAAAGATCTATTTGATGGCTTAATAGTTAATCCCAGGACTCGTACATTCACTGTAAAAACCTGTGAGTAAAAGTCAGAGCTCTTTATCTCATCGTATCTGTCCCTCTATATTAGGTGCACTTGTATAGATACTCGTCATGCCCAGAAAGCCTGTAGAAAGTGGAGCTTAGAAATGGATGTGGCGCTGGTACAATACATCAACAGACTGTGCCGTCATCTGGCAATCACACCAGCCAGACTGCACCCCCATGAAGTCTACCTGGACCCCAGTGATGCTCCTGATCCTCGTGTGGCCTGTCTGCTCAGTTAGTAAATTTGATTTGATTCCTGTCACATAAAGAATGGCTGTATGATTCTCCTTCCGTGATGTTTGCCTGAATCCATTCTACGTTATCCTAGATGCAACATGAAGCTTTTTTGCTGTGTTATGTGTGCCATCTAAAACTTTTGTTTATATGTTTACGTTTACAGATGTGCCTGTGGAGAGCTTGCGCTTGCGCTTTGCTTTGCTGCAGTCCCTCAACAACACCCTGGAGAGTTTCTTCCTGCCACTAGTGGAGCTGAGACAGACACATACATATCAGAACAGTATTGCAGCACTGTTGTGCGAGGCTAAAGGTGAGCAGGATCTCAGCACATACCTACTGTGGCAGGGACACAACCATCTTTGTGCATTAAATTGTAACTAAATGTAGGCATATTCAGCTAAACAATAATCTTTCTTATAAAGACTCACCACTTCTGCTGTCTCCACTGGAAACAGGTCTAATCTTCTATGACACAAAGGTGACCGTAATGAACAGAGTACTGAATGCCACAGTGCAGCGAACGGCTGACCATGCCGCTCCAGAGATTACACTGGATCCTCTTGAGATTGTTGGAGGTAGGCTTTTTTTAATACCTGTTTTTCCCACTTTTGCAGCAGTTGCAACTTATCTTTGCAAACTTTCACAATGTGCATGTGACATTCGTTCATCAGGGGAGATTCGATCATCAGAGAACACATACTTCTGCCAGGCAGCACGTCAGCTGTCTTGTGTACCATCATCCCAGCTCTGTGTGAAACTGGCAAGTGGAGGAGACCCAACCTATGCCTTTAACATACGCTTCACTGGAGAAGAAGTCCATGGCACAAGTTAGAATTTGTCCTTTACATCTTAATTTTATTTATTTAGTTTTCTGTCTGTATTGCCTTGATATCTTTTGCATGATATCAAGATCTTCTCTCTTAAACCTAACTGTAGCTGAAATGAATATTTTGTCTCTCGAGGTGGCTCTTTCAGACACTTCCTGTGGCAGGTGTGTAAGGAGTTGCAGAGCTCCGCACTTTCCCTGCTGCTGCCCTGTCCTAGTGCTGCAGCCAACCGTAACAAGGTATCATTCTGTTGTGTTTTTGCTACATTTGTTCTTCCCAACAAGGCATTCTGTACTTATTATAACCTGGGTCGGCCTGTTATTGCCTGGGATAT
The DNA here is from genome assembly GCA_023101725.1 of Atherinomorus stipes. Taxonomy (NCBI): domain Eukaryota; kingdom Metazoa; phylum Chordata; class Actinopteri; order Atheriniformes; family Atherinidae; genus Atherinomorus; species Atherinomorus stipes. The sequence goes on along the minus strand of JALJCO010008002.1, from coordinate 37,636 downwards.
AAGTGTTCTCTCCCAGGTTTTCAAAAATACTTTTCATTGGTTTAGTTCTTAAAGATTTCCAGATGGATTCCCCTGTTATATTACAATAACCAGGAGTGCAGTCCCTCTGAGAATTATATGTTTATTAGGAATTTCCCGATCCGATCATGTGATGGGAAGTCGAGGCCGACCACGTGGTTTCAGACTCGATCAGATTTGGTTTTTAAATCTGGGATTGGATGTGTTTCCTTTACATTGACTCAGCAGCAGCGGGCCACTGGCCACATTGTTAGCGCCACATCTTCAGAAGGAAAATGTTTCACATGCACATCAACATTTCTAAATTTAAGCTGCATTACTCCCTCCACCTGCAGCAGCCCACTCTCAGCCATCTGCTCTGCACATGGACATATCGTGCAGGGAGGTTGCACCTCTGACAACCCTCCTGGTGCGAGCTGAAGCACTGCAGGGGTCGGGAACAAAACTGCGGCAGAACAATAGTACCATATTTTGACAGAATACTGAAATGTGGCGCACACAGACCTGATGTGAACCCCGAAGACTTCAAAGATATCATAAACTTCATAATCAATGAGGATAAAGTGTCTTTGTGGATTCAGTTCACCACTTTATCAAAACACCTGCAGTTGCAAAATCTGATTCTTTTAATGAGAAAATGCCAAATATGGTTTTTCAATATGGCATTAATTATGATGTAGTTTTGAAAATAAATGTATCAACTTAACAGATTAATCTCCCTGTTTTAGAACATTAATTTTGGTATCAATAATATTATTATTTATTTCAGCATATTTGTTTTACTGGTACCCCACAGTTTGGGAAAGGGTGGTGTCGGTTCTCACAGTGTGTTGATATGATATGATACCCCTTTTCTGACCAGTGGTATCACCACCGCTACAAAATTTTGTAGGGGAAACATCTGTCTTTTCTCTTATATTTTTATAAAAGTATCAGATTGAGACTTGGTATTGGCCAATTCTCAAAATCAAATGACCCGGACTCAGGGGCAAAAAAAACCTCATCGGGACATCTTTAATGTTTATATTATTTCTTTTGTGGTTTGCAGGGAAAGTACATCCTGACTCCCTGCCCTATAAGCTATGCAGAAGAACAGTTGTTGCACTTCTTTGGTCAACTGCTAGGCATAGCCATCCGTGCAGATGTACCACTTCCTTTGGACTTGCTTGGGTCTTTCTGGAAGGGTCTGGTGGGTGAGCCTCTCGATCCAGAGCAGGACTTGCAGGAAGCCGACATGTTGACCTACAACTACGTCAAGAAATTTGAAAATGTAAGAAACTAATACTATATATTCTATCACTTTGTGTTAACCCAGAAATTTCTTTCATAACACTGTTTGTGCTTTTTATTCATTTTTATTTTGAGTAGGTAGGGTTGTCTCAGATTGCTACTTGTACACTGGAAATACATATGCATGTGATTGTAGCACTAGTTTCTACAAAATGCAGATATTTCTATTTTGTTATGACAGTTAACCTTAACTCCCAAACAGCCCAAAGCCATTAATACTGAAGAAACACATTGTAGTTTTAGCTTGCTAGCTATGATTAGTTCTGAGTTTAAAGCAGCCTTTACCGATCTTGCATTTCAGAAAGCACAGCAAGATTATTTGAATATAAACAGTCCCGCCTCACTCCTAAGACACACCCCTTCATTCCCTCCACCTCCCAATGCAGAATCAAAGGTCTGACAGGCAGGTCCGTTGGACAATCCTAGAGGTGCACCCCACTTCAAGGATTGGTTGGAGTTTTCATTGAATATTTAGAGATTGGAATAATATTTTATTTTGATTAATGGTGGGTCTGTCTTGTATTTTAGAGTTCCATTACCTCATTCACAGCATTTTACCCTGTTAGAAAAATAGTGTAAGAATGCAACATCGGTAAGGGTTGCTTTAATATGTAGGTACTTGTAGCACATTATATGTCACCGTATGAGTCAGTGTGAATACACACGCGAACACATAATCGTGCGCATGTGTATTCACAGGGAGAATATAGTATGCCATTTTAGGTCTACCGTATGTCCTTCCTTGTTTCCTTGTTATTCTACTGATCTTAAAATGTTCAATGCTGCAGGTGACAGATGAAAGTGAGCTGGAGGCTCTGTGTGCAGAAATCTCCTCTCAGCACCATTCAGGTGAAAGCCCAGACTCCCCAAGCAGGCCCTGCTGTACTTTTAGCTACGTCACTATGACTGGAGAAGAGGTGGAGCTCTGTGAAGGAGGGCGAAGCTTAACTGTCAGGTACACTGAAGCTCAGCTGATTTTTGTTTTGGTTTCTTTAGATTCTACCACAAGTGTTACCTGAAATTCACACCACATTGTAGTTTTTTACCAATTCGCAAACCTCTTGTATGTGTGTGTCAAGCTGGGAGAACAAGGATGTGTATGCACGGGCGGTACGGAGCCTTCGTCTGAGGGAGCTTCAGAACATGGAGTGTATGACAGCAGTGCGAGCAGGGCTCAGTTCCATCATTCCCTTGCAGCTGCTAACCATGCTCAGCCCTCTCGAGATTGAGCTGCGCACATGTGGACTGCCTTACATCAACTTGGAGTTCCTCAAGGTGAAGCATATATTTCTGTAAAATTGATTACCAAGATCTGTTTAACTGCAACGCAAAGCATGTGTAAATATCTCCTAACATAAACCTGCTCAAGCCAAGTTATTAACAGTTTTATTTGTATATCGCCAATTCACAACAAAGTCACTTCAAGGCACTTTACAGACATTATCAAGCCAATTCTTTGTTATCCAGTTGAGACAGATCCCCATTAGTCCAAAATATGACAACTGCGTTCTGTTCAGTCGACATAATTGTGACATTTAATGTTGAGACCTCACACACATTCGTTCGTATAAGTCAAATCTGATTTCAGGGTTCGTATCTTTCTCTTCCTTGGTAGGCTCACACCATGTATCAGGTTGGTCTAATGGAGACTGACCAGCACATAGAGTTCTTTTGGACTGCCCTGGAGATGTTCACTCAGGAAGAGCTCTGCAAGTTCATCAAGTTTGCGTGTAACCAGGAACGCATCCCGTTCACGTGCCCCTGCAAGGACGGGGGGCCAGACACCGCCCACGTTCCTCCATACCCCATGAAAATCGCTCCTCCTGATGGAGCTGCAGGTAATGGCTAGCAAGCTCTCACCGGGGCTTGGATTATGTCTGAGCACTGCTATCTCTATGTGACTGTTGGTGCAGAAACTACTGTTACAGTTAAAAGACAGCTCATCTTGTCTTGTTCTTTGAGTCACACTATGTACATACTTGAACTTGATTTTTTTCCCCCCCAAAAAGTTGAGTCTTTCTGAGCTTACTGAGTCATAGATGTGAGTTTCTGCAGATAAAATTGCTTAACACACTTTATTTAGCTCCAGGACAGGCTTGTTATCATTAAGACTTGGTCCACAACATATCCATGGATATTTCCAGCTGTAACCATGGATCACAAGCAAGTTCCATTATTATGACAAAGAAGCAAAAAGTGATTTTGTTTCACTTTCCTGTTTCCTTTCCAGGTCAGCCAGACTTGCGTTACATTCGAGTGGAGACTTGTATGTTTATGGTGAAACTTCCCCAGTATACTTCTTTGGATGTGATGCTGGAGAAACTGCGCTATGCCATCCACTACCGCGAGGACCCCCTGAGCGGCTAAGAAGACTTGACAACCCAACATTCCCAGTCTGTACCCAACACCTTACCCTTCCTTTAAACCTATTCTTCCCTTTACCCATCCCCCACCCCCACTCTTCTGGACTTTTCTCAGACAGGCCACTATGTGCTCTGCTGCACCAATAAGCCACAGTTATTAAAGAGGAATTTTATTTCTGGTGGCAATTAATGTTTTTTTTTCATCTTTGCATTTTTCTTCCAGTTTACACAAACCCTGCATTTCGTGCTTATGCTTGACAGATGTACTTCTAGGGAATTCAGGGACGATCTGAATCTGTACTGGCATTGCTAACAAGTCTGATCCAATTGCACTGAGTTGTGAGGATGGCATTTAAGTGAAACAAATGTGAGATTTTTTTTTCCTTTTTTTTTTTTTTTTTTTTTTGTTGTTGTTGCCTTTACCCTCCCTTTTTTTTACCCGGTGGTTTGATAAGACTCAGTCTGGTATGTGAATTTAACAGCTTTATGGGATCACTTCAGATCAGCACTTTGCAGTTGCATGTTCAATTGCTGAACATTTTAGCATTATGAGAGTGGTCTTGGCAAAACTAGCTCTTCTCTAAGTTGCTGGAATTGGCATTGCCCATGAAGGCAACAGTCAAACATTTCCACTCCTAGTGCTTATCCCAGCTGATTCCTTCTGTTTCCTCCTTTTATGGGGGTGATGTTGTTAACCATACCTTTGCTGTATGGTCCTCTGTTAAGAGGATTTTGCTGGTTGTGTGATAAGAAACCCAAATGATTTTCATATAAAAACTGATGTTTGAGTAGGAGGTACGGTTACTCAAATAAATAAAAGGAAATATGTGGTGATGCCTATTTTTACCACGAGCTAGAAGCAGGCAGATGTAAAGGAGTACTGTACAGGATGTCATGTAGTTTTAATGCCTGTTTAAAAAGAAAAAAAGACCTGCTAATGGACAAACTAACGTATTGCCTATATAAACTGAGTACATTTTATTAAAGTCTCTGAAGAGAAGGTATTTAAGTCATGTAAAAAATCATAATCTTATTAGTTTACAAAATTGCTTTTGATTTTTTTTTTTATATATATACATCTGAGTAGCTGTGGCAGCATGGTAGGTGAGGTGGACTGAATAACTGAGGCCTGCTGGTTCAGATATACTTGCTTTTCAGGATTGTGAAACCTGTGTGGCTTTGTGAAAATGGGATGGAGATCTCATGAGCTGCTCTCCTGCATCGTCTGCTACTGAATGTGCATCATTCCCACCTTCTCCCCATCACATACAATCTACATACATACACTGGGGGAGTGGTGGTGGAATATCTTGCATTCTGCCTTTTCATAGTTTTCTTTAATGAATGATGAACAGTTTTCTTTTTTGAAAAAATAATTTTGCCCATAACCAAATGTTTAGCTGTGTAAAAACAAATTAGGAAACATGTAAATAGACTGAGGTTATGTTTGATGGCAGGCTTGCACTTGCCTCTCACTTCATCTTATGATTTTGTTTTTGGTTTGCACTACTCTTCCAAGAAAAGATTCTAAAACGAGCAAGATAGGTGACGTTTGTTGCATATCCAGTTTGTTGTGTTGTTCTTTTTTAATGAATTTTGGAAATACCAATAATCTTATCACCTTTGTCTTGTACTCAGATGGATTCAATTTCTTCTACTCATGGTGAAACATGTTTTCTTGTGTGAGTAAAATTGCCATTTTGCTTGGATAGAACTGATAAAAACACAACAGAGTTGACATTTGGCGAATGGGATTGCTGAATTGCTTGCAAGTTTTGGTTCAGTTGTTTTGAAGGGTGATATACCGCTGCTAACAGGGATGCTCTCTCTTCGACTTCCTCCTCGTCTTCAGGAGGGGTACATAAGGATATAATAAGGACATATCCATAAAAAGAGGTGTTGCGATAAAATGTGTGCTGTACATTTACTTGATATTTATTATAATTATTTATGGTTGCATTAACTTAACTTTTACTGTCTTACCTCTGCACATCAGAAACGTAACATATCTAAAATGGATTATACAGATGTAAAGAATCAAAGGCATTTGAGATTTCTGTGTCATAATAAAGAAATGTCTTCATGTACAAATTCTGTTTCGATGGTGTGATTAATTTTTTAGCTTTGACAAAGACTATGCATTTCTGATAAGTTTAGTGTAGCTAAGGAAACCAAACCTGTACCGGATGCTTCAACACAAACGCATGTCTGCTCCCCTTATAGACCACTATTGACATAAATAGAGCACATGCCTGTCACATGCCTGCACAGATGATGTACTGTATGTTCATCATGATAGATGATCGCTGTGAAGCATGTTTTGCTTCATATAGAATGTTTTTATGTAAGGACCCATGCATGAGCAAGCTTACATCACCACTGACTGTAAACTAGGCACCTTTAAAGAACAGCAAGTGCTGGACAAGGCCAGTTTTAGCTGGATCTGATGTCATGCTTCTGTTAGAAATCACTTTGTTTCTTCATATGCTTTACTTTATGCACTTTATTCATAGTAAACATCTGATTACACGAGCAATGCATAAAAAGAAGTTAATGAATTTGCTGTTGTACATTTCTCTGTTCAGAATCTGCATTTCTAGGACAATTATAGGATAAACTGCTGTAGAGTAGCAGTAAGAGGCTGACAACAAAAGTGTCAGTCTATCCTTTATTCGCTGAGTTTTCCTGTCTTTTTGAGCAGTATATTCAAAACAAAATCTAAAATGTTAGAGGAATTCCTGGAGTTCTTTCTAGCATGTTGACTTGTTGGTTTCAAAATAATTAATGGTTTGATCTTGAAACACAGCTGCTTCCTCTATTTCTGACGTAAAGCTCCTCCACCCCGCCCTTCTCTGAAGACTCTCTGTCCAATGAGCAGCCAAGAGAAAGACCACATCCCTAACAACCCACCCAGCTAACACATTGAGAAGTAACGAGAATTCAAAAGGTGTTGAGATGTCTTCTCTGGTCGTAAGACATGCGACCAGCTCATCAGCAAGTACACCAACCTTAAATTCTTTGAAACGGTGAATCCACTTGAAGCGGCATGAAGACATAGCTGTCTAAATAAGTCATTCTAAGCAGCGCGCTGAAACTGTGTGCTCTGATAAAAGTTGGAAGCCAGCTAAAACCTTTGACAGACGAAGATGTCAGTTTGAATGATGCTTACAAATAATTTAATAAATATACAGTTTATAATCAACATGCTGCCCCAAAATGTGATAAGAAATATCAAAGTGCTTCAGATAGCCAAATTAATAGATTATTATAATGTACAAGATAAGCTTTTTTTCCTCTCTTCACATGTTTAACACAGATATTCAACTTTGGTTGCAATCTAAATGAGGAGTTTTATTTATACTAGTAATATTTGGCTAATCAAAATAAAATGTCTTTACAAAGGTAAACATTTACTCATATCAAACAGCTACACACTGGACTGATTATTTTACAATGTAAACAAATTAATCTGGTCTTATTGATATTAGTCTAAATAAATTATATTTATCTAGTCCAGTCTCTTGCTAATGGACAAGATAAAGTACTACACTGATAAATACAATACTAACACACACTGGTCTGTGATGGTGTTATTACAGAAGTGGTGTTTTATATTCCAACTCAAAAAGATGACAACACAGCTGAGAAATTGAATTCATAATTTATTTATTTTCAAATACATTCAAAATATAAAAGCAGAACAACAATATAGAAGAGTTTTTACAAAGCAAACACACTGAGCACAACTACAAGTGCAAACTCAGTGCATTGGTGTTCTTCTTTTTTTTGAAGCACTTTTTAAATTGGAGGGTTGTTAAATCAAAATGACCTCTACCCCCCCCCCCCCCCCCCCCCCTTTTTTTTTTTCATTTTCTTTTTTAAATAAAAAAATTTAAAGCAAGCTATCCCCTGAGCTGCACACCCGTTTTCTTGTCAGTCTCAGTGCTCATGAGAGTTTCTGTCTGGAATGATTTTGTCTGTGGAGCACACGCGTAACAGGGTTTAAGGACTGAGGCCAGCTAATGAAGAAAGAGTAAAGGTCAAGAAGACCCAAGGTAGACATTAGACAATGCCAAGCTGTTTTTTTAGCATCTTCAGCTGCTCCATGCTGATGTTGTTTCCTCCACACACCACAACCACCACCGGGCCCAGCTGCCGTGCCAGCTTGCCCTCATCCTGCAGCCTTTTGATAATGTCACTGTACACAGCTGCCAGGGCAGCGCCACAGGCAGGCTCCACCAGGATCTTCTCATCATCTGCAAAAAAGAGAAAATACCAGGAGAGATCAGTTCCACGGCCTACTGTTGTTGCTTCAGATCTGTGGCTCAGGAGCAGATCGCACTCACCTACAAAGCGCTCCACAGCTTTTACAGCCTCCTGGTCTGTGACAACTTCAGAGAAAACCGTGTGCTTGCCCAGCAGCTTCATCGTCTGTGCAGACACCCTCGTCAGGCCCAGTGTGGTTGCAACACTGCAGAGCCAAACATGATATCAGTTTTCAGCCCAGGAATAGTAAATGTAGGCCATTAAAGCTCAGTTATGTCATTACTTGGAAGCATATACAATAAGGTCGGGTGCAACACCTCGTAATTGCAGGTAAAGTGACAAGTTTCCCAGCCTTTATGGCTGCGTTGAGGCTGTGTGCTCCCACGGTTTCCATGGCTACAATGGGCACATCAGCCCAGCCAGCACGATGCAGTCCCTCCACCACTCCGTTGAGCAGGCCTCCTCCTCCCACTGACAGAACTATTGCTCCAGGTCTCTCCCTCAAGTCTTGCTCCAACTCCTTCACCAGAGATGTATGGCCTTCCCTTTAACACAAGCGCAACCTGTCAGTTTCTACACAGTCAAAACTGAAATTCACACAATCTCTGCATCCTGATATATCCCTCCCTGTCAAAGCAGATGCTGGTATGTTCTGAAATGCCGATAATATATTGTGTAGTCCACAATTACATTCATTTATGGATGGCTGACACTTTGACTAATGTGTAAGTAAATCATTTGACATCCCTCGAGGTAAGCTCTCTGACAACATACCTTCTATCTGACATATAACCTCATTCAGCGTCTGCAACTGTTCTATGACAGCTCATGATAAGACAGGCGCTGCGCTCAGTCATGCACACACTCTTCATGTCCTGACGGCTTAGATTTCTACACACTGGCATGTACCTAGTAATGTCAGCTCAAGCTAGGCTGAGATGTCTCACCAGATCAGGGGATCATCAAAGGGAGAGATGAATATCCAGCCAGGGTTGTTCGCCACAAGCTGCTGTCCATATTCAATGCTTTCATTCAGAGCCTGAAAAAGACAAGATGCAGCTTCATTTAATCTGCACATACTCCCTGCTTTGGTTGGATGTCTGAAATTGTTCATGAATTTTTTAAAAAGGCTTTAAATGGATGTAATCAGTGTTCATTTTTGGCTGATTCACACATTTTAAAATTGTTTTTTTTCCTGAATGAAAATACAGAGGGGTAATCAATTTTCCCAGACGTAAACAAACTATTTGCTTACATAATAATAATAATAAAAAAGACTCGCGCAAGATTTCTCACCTTGCCATGGATGACAACAGTAGCTCCCTCATCTTTCAGCCTTTCCACTGTCTGGTTTGGTGTGACACTTGGAACCACAATGGTTGCAGGTACCCCGAGCTGGCGGGCAGAATAAGCTGCTGCCATACCAGCATTTCCTCCTGTGGACATCAAAATGATCAAATTGACACACCTGGACATAGAAATAAGGTCAAGAAAATGTGGAAGGTATTCATTTTCATTATTCTCACCTGAACAGCAGACAAATCGCTCGCAACCTCGCTCTGCCCACTACAAAAACACACACAAAAAACCTTAGTTAACACAAGTTCACACTGAAACAGCATTCAGACTGGAGCACACCCATTTAAAACTGGTCCATGCTGGTTTCTTTTGGTTAGTTCTAAGTCATCACAGTCATGTTTTTAGAGCCATGTTCTTCTGAAAAGAAAAGAGGAAGAAAAAAAACAACACATTAAACTACTTACAGTTTTACAGAGGTGACCAATGCCTCTGATCTTAAATGATCCTGTTGGCTGAGATGAATCCAGCTTGAGATAAACTGACGTTCCGGCCACCTTGGTCAGAGCAAGACTCTGCCTAACTGGAGTGGCCACATGAAGAGGTTGCTGGGTTTTCATCTTTTACTGTATGGACAGGGTGAAGAAATGTTTTTGAGGAGACAGGTGCCACAAAGTTCAAAACAACAAGCTCACACAAGAGGGATTTGTAATTGTGACTACAAAGCAAGGATGGAAATGATTAAAACTTCAATTGATTCCTTGTGATGCTTGTCCCATCATGGCTTTTCTTTTATTTTGCTCAGTGATTATTGTCAGCATGCTTCAACTTACCAGATTCAGGTGGAAGACAAAGAAACAGGCAGGGCTGGATATCAGTGATCCCCAATGATTTTATTCTTATGCCTCTTGCTAGCTAAATTAATATATACCTGCTTTTATGTGGGTTTGCCAAAGGAGGCACAACTCAGAACCAATCAGCTGTCGGCCCTCGACATCAGACCCCTCCCAGTGACCATGAGGATGGGACAGACCAAAGATCAGTGCAATTACTCGATTAATTTCACCCCATTTCATCAAGCTTTGGGTTGTCTATGGGGACGTACCGAGAGCTGATTTAAACTTGCATTTGCAATTTGTACTGTACCTCTTTTTTTTTTCCTGTCCTGCACTGGTTTGGCTCAGAGTCCGGAAGGACTGTTTACTAAATGACAGAACTCCTGCTTACACAGATAAAAACCAGATGGGTCCATAAAGTGGAAAAACATAACACTTTTTCACGCATCATAATACCAAAGTTTCATATTTTTCTTGCGTGGTTTAAACAATGCATGACATTTTTACTCACAGTCATTTGCATGCTCTCTCCCCTCTAAAGGAACTGTGCGCGCAGCTGCATTACCAAAAGAGTCGCAACTATTTTAGCACCGATCTGCAGCTACCAAAAGCGGGCTCCGACTGCCTCAGAGTGGACGGTTCAAACCTGACTGATCCGGTGTTCAGGACCAGCCAGACACAAGGCTGTAAAATGTCAAGTTGGCGGGCTAGAAATATATATGAATTGGAAACACTAATAATTTTGAGTTAGCCAACTAGCAGAGTTGAGGCCTAATGAAACACTGATTTTATTATGGAGGGAAAATAACATCTTGGCAGTGAAAACCGCTACTGAAATGTTCAGCTGTAAGTATGATTTCACGGAGTGTAAAGATGAAGCTTCACTGTTATTTTACCATAACACTGCAGAACAAATCAAATATGACCAAACACGAAAAAACAAACAAATAAAAAACAGGGAAAAAAAGTATTAAAACCTTGCACCAGGAATATAAAACAATTGCAGTGTTTCCAATTTTACATTACTGTAGGCAATACAAGTTGGTAAATCACAACACAGCTGTTTTTTTTATCTGTTATTTGAGTATTTCCTACTTCCTTAGTACACGTGTTAAACATATAAACAGCTGCACATTTTTTCCTTCCAAGGCATTTGCTTTTAAAAGTTCAAGTAGAGTCAGTATTAACGCAATTCGCTTTTTTATTTATTTGTTTATTTATTTATTTATTTGTTTAGAGAAAAGCCCTGCCAGGGAGACAGCATCATAGCTGTGCCGGTTTTTAGGTGCCTGGTATAGCCTAATAAGATCAATCTCATTCATGTTTTCTTTCTGAAACATTCTCAAATGTTTTTTGTGAAAAAAAAATCTATTCAAAGGTTTCTGTTCCTGTCAGCAGAAAATTGTATGGTAGGGGTTTTGGGGGCTAATGCTGTCCTTAGGAAGGATTATTACACCATCTGCTGGTGAGGATCTAATGACACTAATACAGGTATATACTGTATATATATCTAATTTGGAAGCATCATTGACTGTGGTGACATTGATCTAGTTCAGTGTTTCTCAATCCTGGTCCTCGGGTACCACTACCCCCCTTGGGTCCTTCTTACTCCCCCAGTCCCTATGACAAAATAATTTACCCCTCCTCATATTCTTTTCGCACCCTTTATATATCCTTTTTCTTCTGTGTAAAGTTTTTAAGTAAGAACACCCCAAAAACATGCAGGGCTGAGGACCAGGATTAAGAAAAATTGATCTAGATTATTTCCTGATGTCCCTATGTTCGTTGTTTTTTGAGGTTTATGCCAGACACATATAGCTATGTAGTTTATTATATCTATTATAGTAAGGTGAATCTTAGGTGAGGTTAATCTTAAAAGAGTCAGTTTGCCTTTAAGATACGAAACAGAAAGATTTTAAAAGACTGTGCAGAGTTGGAAGACATGCTTCATTTGTAAGACTATAAGGAACTTGTTAGTTGAGAGGATGCAGCCAGATATTTGATTTAATTTATGTAAGACAGAAAGCTGTACTGGAGATGATCTTCTTATGGACTGTATAATGGTATGAACACGGTCATATCTGTTGCACATATACAGTAAGCTGTTGTTGGGTGGGGTGTTCAGCAACACCTACTGGTCAAAGATCTAGAGTTAAAAGGTTGGCTATCGGTCACTTGTTAGAGTACTATCACAGATGAAACAAACAATTTCTCAAGCAGGATTAGGGATAAACAATATTTCACCAATATTTCAATCAAGCGAGACATATCAAGATGGTATGTCTGACTGAATATGGATAATCAAACTTTTTTTTGTTGTACCTTGTGCACATGAGAGCAAACCACATGCATTCATCTGACATGATTTGGTTTTGGGTTTGTTTATGTTAAGAACACATTGTGAATGTAATTTGTTTCAATTAAAGAGGGACATGGGCACTATACGTTGCTAACTTGTCACTGGTTGTATACTATTGATAGTGTCATTTTTTGGCCAGACACTGGTGTCAAATGGTACATTTTATTTTCCCGCTTTACACTGTTAACCTGAAGATAAAAGGGGTTGGATGGATACAATTATAAAATCAAATATGAACTTTGACCCAAAGTAAATACTAATACAGCCACAGCCATTGAAGTGACATACAAAAAAGAAATAATTGATCATTCACATCATTTTCATATTAAACTTGGATATCCTTGAGGTGGCCGTTTCCATCCCGACCTTACAAAATCTTTGAACGGCCGTGACTTATTTAACTAGTTTTTCATTATGCTTTTTTAAAAACGTCCAACAGATTTATGAGCAGTATTTTTTCATAACAGCACTTTTCCTTTCTCGAGTCAAACTCCCACAGACCTTCCTGCTTCTGTGTGCACAGCAGCACTAAAAAAAAAAAATCCGCTATGGCAACAGAGGGAAAAAAAAGACATGAAAAAAAGGGAAAAGATTTGACAACATGGCGCACTTTCCTTGAGGAAAGTTTCTCTTGAACGACACACAGCTCAGTTTTGTGGACTTCTTCGCGTTTTACCGACTCTCACGCCGGAAAGTTGAGATTTTGCGCAAATTTGGACGACTTCTTGATGCACAAAAAGTCGACAAAAAAGTCTACAAAGAGTGTGATGGGATGAGAGCGATAACCGTCGCACAAACCAACACAGTGAGACAGGATGGAGAAACAAGCGACTCTGAAAGAAAAGGTAAACAGGTTTCCAGAACATATTTTGTGATGTGACCTGTCAACTTTGCCTACTTGCTGGCATTTTATTGCTCGGTGTTGATCGCTCTCTTTCTTTTTTTCTTTACCCCCGCGTGCTGGGCAGGAAATACCAAATGACCATTCCTGCTAAAAACTCGTAAAAGACCTCTATCGATTTTCCAGTCATGCATTTTGAGCTGCAGAGTGAATGTGTGCTCCTGAAGCACACAATAACCAACACAAATGTAACTCGTTTTTTGCCCGTGGAAGATCAATCACACAAAACAGGCCACAATTATTTAGCTTTGCATGAAGAAGCCTGCACTTCTGCTACTAATGTAGCAGAAAGTTTGTCTGCACTGCCATGAGCAAATCCTCATAATCCCTCCCCAACAAAACTGTTGATATGTGCAATCCAGGCTATATTTATCTTTGGAGAACAGACTCAATCTCTGTCTCTGTCTCCTTATGATCACGTTGGTAGTGTGTGTATTGGTGCAGGCTCTCATTATCTCTCCACCCTTCCTGCTGAGTGCTACCCACATACAGAAGGCAACCCCCAGACTGTCGAAGCAGATTCCTGAAAAAAGAGAGAGAGAAAAGCTGCATGCTCATGAGCCTCGGAAGCTCTAATCTATAATAGATGCTTCTCCTGACACTTTGGGTGCAAACCTTTGCATGTCGGCATGGGTGACAGCTGTGGTGTGGATGTCATCTTCCACTACCTTGTTTGTGCATTACCAAGAGGTGGAGTGCCTCTCCATGGCACCGTTTTTAAACCCTCTGCATGTACACAGCTGATTACATCACAACATTATTTGCCTATATATTTGCCAATCCTCTGAAAATGTGAAGCTCAACCCCCTTTCCAGCAGCAAATATGTTTCCGTTTTTGTTAATGATAGAGGAGCAAGACAAGGTGGGAAAGATTAAGGGTAAAGAGTGCATGAAAACTGATGGTTGATACTGTATTTTAGCTTGATGTTGAATCTCCTTGATACCCAAAGCCCTCATTTTGGCTGCTTCTCCTCTCTGGGCCTCTGGAAGTAATTACCAAGCCTGCCCTATCCCAGAATTCAGCTGGAGGAGGTGTGGTGAGAAAGAGGTATGGTGGTAGCTGGTCTAAAAGAAACACACAGCCTGCCCTGAGATGAATTTCACATTTCAGCAATACTTAGCAAACGGTCACTGTTTAATGTTCACAACACTAACTACTGTCATAAGCCATCCATTACTGGTTATATGCAGCTAGAAGACTAGAGGCTGCTCTTCCTCCTGCTTGATTAAGGAGAGGGAAAACATTGAGACTCGATGCCACAATGCAGAAGACTTGGTCTAAGCCAGGAATGAGATTTATCAGTGTGTTTATCATATCCAAACGTGTATATGTCCAAATAAACAAAAGGTAAATTTGTTCTATTGTTTCATCTGTATTGTAGAAAAGGTTTTTCTCTGGGCTTCAGTCCTTTGTGACTTTAGTACAGCATCATGAAAAGAAAACAAAGGGACCCTAGCCCTTTTTAATGTTTATTTTTTCAGCAGACAATAACATTGACTCGTCATAACAGGAAGATCACAGGTGGAAGAGATAACACTAACACTGGCTTTGTTAGTTTACTTTCCCAGTGAGCTTCAGGACCAACGCATCTATATTTTTTCGGCTGTTCTGTGGGAGATGCATGAATTTGGCAAAGCCTTTTTTTCAAAAGCACTCTGCTCCGGCTTTCATTAACATTCCCTCACACTTCCGCTGCATGTTCCAACTGCTGTTGTCCTGCCAATGGACAGCAGACATTTTGGCATGTCAAAGCAGTCCAAGCACAAAAACAAATAAATAAATAAATAAAAATCTATCAAGCACAGGTTTTACAGGCTTCCTAGTGCACATGTTGGCTCACTGTCATGGAAGCTTGATGGAACAGAGCCCTCGTTAATGAAATTAGTTTCACCTGTGCGAAAAGCTCCACTGAATGCCTTGAACTGTAATATTATTTCATTCAGAGTGATAACTCTTCCTCTGTTTCTCTAGTTTTCAATCTTCGGCTCCCGTGCGGTGGGAAGACCTGTCCGATGCCTTGCTGGAGACGACGGCGTCAGGTGTGGTCTCAGCAAAGCAGAGTTCATGGAGAAGGTGCAGCAGAGCAATGAGGCGTGCCAGCGAGGCGACTTTCAGGCGGCTGTCCGTTTGTACAGCGATGCGCTGCAAGCCGACCCGCAGAACTGCATCCTGTTTAGTAATCGTTCAGCAGCTTTTCTCAAACTGGGCCAGCACCAGGCTGCTCTGGATGATGCTGAAAAAGCTTGTGAGCTAAATCCCAAGTGGCCAAAGGTAAGTGTGCCTCAGAGGCTTAAACTCTGGATTCACTGATATTGTAAATCTGCTGCAAAAGATAAAGATTCTGTGTTTCAGAATAGAAGTTATTGACTGAAACACTAACGAAGCATTCCTGATAGGCCTAAATCCAGTTTGGGGGCTTTGATGTCCGCTTCTTTGCAAATTTGAACCTCACTGGGACTTATCTTGATAGATCGAAATGAGGCTGAGCTCTTTTTAAGATGTATGTCATGTCAGGTGTGTTTTGCTAAAGCATTGCTAATGAAAGTTACAGTTTTGCCAATTTAAGCACAAATAAAATAATTGGTAATAATAGTATCAGTTATATCAGTGTTGTTGCACTAGATGTGAATTTATGATTTGAGTTAATTTATCTTCAGTTCAAAGGGGTTCACATTCCAATCACATTTTCACATCTCTGCATTCTCACGGCCGCTGATCAATACAAACTTTTTCTGGGGTCTCGTCTTTGATCTTGTCCAGGCCATGAGCACTAACCTGTAATAGATTTCACATTACTCAGCCACAGAGACCACTGGGAGACCAATTCCTCTCAGTGATAGAAATGCATTGATTTCATGATTTAGCATGGAGGGATACTTTTGTCTTTAAAGAGAGAGATTGATGATAATGTGGTAGAGTGGTATTGACCATAAATTGTCGCTACCAATGATGCATCAGAAGCCACCTCTTCATTGATCTGGGGTCATGTACCTACAGATGCTCAGGTAGGTTTCCTCTTCTGAGAAAACGTGTCATTACAACAGTCACTGAGATATTGTCACTTTGTGTTATGTGAAGTGATGACGTTGTTCTTGCCTCATGCTTCAGAAATAGAGTGATTTTCCATTATAAATCTAACACTCCTGTCTCCTGGCTATATGTCTTCAAGTTTGTGTTGCTGTACATTTACAGTTGTTTTCAAGCTGGTGTTATTTCATTGCAACATATTCTACAGTACTGTCACATCTATGCAGAACTTAATTTGAGTGAGATTTCATAACCCTCTGAGGCAGCGTGACCAAACTATAATTGAAAATCACTGCCAAAATCATTCTTGTCTTCTTTATATGCTATCCAAGCACAATGAACTCTTTGTGGTCTGACTGGGGGATGGTTGGCTTAATCTGGGCTGTGTAGCTGTGCTTATTCTTGGATTTACTGCCTGACATCTCTGACTCTCATGCTCAAGTTTGGTGTTATCATTCCAGGTGCCAATGTATAGCTTGACCCTCGTGTTTGACTTTGCAACTTGAGACAAAGGGATTAATACGTCTGCGGTATTGACATTTTTACAGATTCTTATGTTTCAGATTAAGTTCCCAGAGTCTCCACTAGGGGTCATTCTTGTCAAACAGGAGTGTTTGATTTGTGAATAAGAAAAATGCATTCAACTAATGTCATTTCCAAGATGCTTTTTCTCTACATTTCATGGAGCCAAAGGAACTAGTTTTATCTTAATGATAAAAAAAATATGTAAACATGCATCATTATTTCAGAACAAGCTCACAAAAAAATCTATCTTCCTTTTCATTTTTCTTCAATATGCATTTTTTGTATTCATATCCACAACGCATGATTTATAGGAACTATACGTATTACAACTTGCATTCAGCCAGTGCTTCCTTGCAGAATCAATTAGTAATGGTGGTCTCGCTTTGGCCTCGGGGAAAGAGGGGCTTGGTGTTTCGCAGTCCATCTGCCATGCCTGGATGTTTGATGAAGGAACAGGGATTAAATCACAGGAGTGTGCTGGCATTCAGATGTGAGTACATAATATCATCAATCATACCTCCCTATGACTGCACTTCTGCACTGGCCCATCAACCAGTGACAGGCGTGGTGTTGCTGCCCCAAGCACCAGCGAGCAGCCCACCCTCCTGAAGCCCACAGCCAGCCTGTGAAGGAACTCCCTGTCTAATCTGTCAGTTTTCCCCGCTTTAACTGCCAGAGAACACACACTGAAACAAGCAAGAAAATGTGTGGTTAAATGACCCAAGACAGCTTTAGGCCCTTTGTGCCTCTCCCTCTTACTGAATATAAAAAGCTTAAATGAGAACAAAATAGAGTGCCATTTTGCAGACAAGGACACATTTCTGTGTCTGCTCACATTTGGTTCTCTGTGAGCCGGCGTAGGATGGAAACTGGGATAAAATGGGAGGATAAACAAGCTTCTCTTCCTGTGCTTCATTAATTCTGAAGCACAAAAAGAATGCCACTATTGCAAACTCCTGTACTTAAGCTCTTTGATAGATGTATATGTCATTTATCTTTGATGGGAAATATTTCAGCATCAATTTGCACTGAGTACTTTGTAATTCTTTGGTGTACCTTGAGTGCCTTCTAGGTCTACATGAGTGACTGAGAGGACAGCACTGAATCCCAGTCTATTCTGCTCCTCCATCTGGTCCCTCCCTCTGAAGGCTGCTGTTCCAGTGACATGTTAAACAAACAGCCCTTTCTGCTATCACTCTCATTCTCCAGCTTGAGCGCTGACAGGAGAGTTTCCAGGGAACCAAAAGAAAACTGGCACTGCAGTGTCAGGGGAAACAGCGCTATCATTTGCATAGCTTCTGATTATGGGTTATGATGGTGCTTATCAGGGGTATTCTGTCTCTTCAAATGTTTATTGCAGAAGTTTCAGATGACGCCCACTTATCATGATGGTTAAGCACCATCAGTCCTCATTCTTTAGATGACGATGTAACACTATTTTTTTCCCGTGCTAAGCCATTATCT
This sequence comes from Atherinomorus stipes, assembly GCA_023101725.1. Lineage (NCBI taxonomy): Eukaryota > Metazoa > Chordata > Actinopteri > Atheriniformes > Atherinidae > Atherinomorus > Atherinomorus stipes. The sequence goes on along the minus strand of JALJCO010008002.1, from coordinate 19,290 downwards.
GGATACATTTTACGGTTTCACCACCATAAAATATCCATTTACATCCCAGTGGAGTGGCCCTGAGTTTAACTGACACAATGAGTGTTTGCTTTGGAAAAGGTCACAAAGTCTGGAGTGCTGAAAGGGGACTTTAATTACAGCAGCACTATATCCAGACACCCTGATGTGGCATAAAGCTTCTGTTTCCCTCAGTGATGACACTGGATTTCTGCCATTACTGGACAAGAAATAGAAGAATTTTGTTCAATTTGAAGAGCTTTGCTAATTTATGATGCCCATCTGATTTCAGTTTGTCTAAAGAAGAGATAACTAATTTTCATCTGACTGATTACAGTTGTTATAACTTATCCCTTTCTCTCTGCATGTGAAATATTTTTTGCATAATTGTGATGAACATTTATACAACTACGATGAGCCAGAAAACTGCCCTTAGACTGGGAAGCTAATTTTTGGTGACCTGTAATATTACAGTAGCTAAGTAATTGTAAGCTTTGCTGTCAAGCTGCTGTAGATCAGCCGAAATTGTTTGCAATGTGGCCTTGAATTTCCCAACACTTTACTTTAATTAATTGACCAAAATTCATGTAAAAGCTGAAGCTGTCAGCCGTCCGGAAATTTGAATGGCTGGCCATGAAGTTTGTTTCCTATATTCACACAGCCCTCCGACATGAATGCACAAATTCAAACCATGTCTCATAACTTTCACATGCACCATCTTCTTCTAGTCTATTACATACAGTCCCCCACTGGCTTGCATGTTGGGTGGCAGTAATGGGTTCATTATTCTGCCCATGAGCACTTTAACACACAGAAGGGCTGGAAATTGAACCACAAATCTTACAAATGATGGTATTATTATATATTATTAATTTGCCTAATACAAAGTAAGGGCATCCAGTCAGATCAGTTGTTGTTGTAGAGCTGCGTTTTTATTGCTGATTAGCATAAGAACTACCCTAGAAGGTATATGGGTCCTAATCATGAGTTTGTTTTGTTTTTTAAACCCATAACTGTGTAGTTTAGAACTAGTGAAATCAGTGTGGAAAAAAAAAGAAAGTACGTTCTTGTATCTGGTGGAATTTGTGTTACATGGTTGAAAGGACTGTGCATAATTGCACCATCCACCCTTCCGATCCTTCATTTTAAGAGGACTTTGCGGCTTGTTAAAGGAAACACTTGAGAGCGATGTTTGCTCTGATGTGGAAATGCTCATATGAGTCGTATTTCCCTCCTGCTGCCCGCAGGAGCAATCGTTTATGGACGCTCCTATGGCTCGTAGTTAATGGTATGATACAGTAAGGGTGGAGTAGTTGTTGCAGTCTAACAATGCACTTAGAAATCAAATTATTACCTTTAATCTATTTTACTAGTTAAATATTACATATGTGTAAACTCAAAGAAAAACATGCATTATCTATCAAAATGAAATATAAATGTTGAACTGTGAAGTGAACGGTGAGCTCACAGTATGTATCAATGAATATTTATCATATCCTGTGTTACATATTTATGATTTCACTGAGTTGGTTTGATTTGGAGGAAGTGAATTCAGATGACATGAACCTGCAACATGCCCGTAGTTATGAATGAGCAGCTATAAAATATAAATGCCTGCAGCTAGTTATGAGAATGCTAAAAAGGCAGCAGAGTCTCATTGGGATGCAGGCAAAGAAAACTTCTCACCATGTTGCCTTTTCATATGTCATGTATTGCTTTTTGCTAGCTTGTGAAGATGATTAAGTAATGGCAAAAGAAAATGGAGCAGGGTAACTCATCAGCATCTGTTACAAGTTCCTGCGACGCTGACATGGTAACATTTAACGACTGTAATTGTCAAAAGTAATTAGCAACGTATTTCTGAAGTTCTCAGAGATGCTGAAAGTTAAGATTGGCTAGCTCTGCTGCTATTGAGGAGTCCCATTTGAGTCAATAGCCTCCCAGAAAGTATGCATGCATACAGTTTACCTGAAATTGTAGAAAATATTAAACGAATGACAAGTTCCAAATTTTTAACAACATTGAAACCCAGAGAAATCCACTTTGGCATCACGTTTTTTACTACTTTTAATATTTTTCTTTGCCTCTCAGCATTGTTTCTCTTTGGGACAGAGTAATATGGTAAAAAAAATTAACTGAAACATGAGTTTAACTGCAACAATTTCCAACATGTGACTCCAGGCAGTACTCTTACATCACAGGAATTTCCAACATGCTTATTAAGTTATTTTTAGTGCATCTATTCTTAGCATTAAGCTGCATATTCTGGTTTTGTTCATGCCATGACTGCTAAGAGCAGAAATGATTTACTGAATCCTTAAAATATGCCAGATATAAGTTGAGGAAAAATGACAGATTCATTGGAAGTTTAAGGACTATGTGAAATATGCTAATCTTTCACAACATACAAGATCCTGTATGCGCTCTTTGTTCAACATGATGGTACAGTAGTACTGTGTACTGTCTGAATTACAGCACTATGCTTATCTAGTTAGATAGCTCTTAATTTGTACAATATGTATATAATATATAATATGAATAATCTTGCTGACAGTTTCACCCCTCCCACTGCTCCTGGGCTGTTTTCCACCGCAGCTCCAGTGCTCGCCGTGGAGAGAGAAGAGTCATGAACCACTAATGAGAGGGTTCCGTTTGCTTCTACCCAGCCGAGGCTTGACCTAATGAACAAATCAAATGAATGGCATTTAATTATAGGCCAGTGAGACCGGCATGGACAGAGGGTTGGCGCTATTGGGCACAAACCTGAAATTATTTGTCTGGAAAATCTGTGAAATGAGCGGGAGCAGTTAGATTCGGACTTTTTCCTTTCAGAGGCCTCTGTGGTTTAGCAGTACAGCACACGTGCTCTGACCATGATGGAGGGAAAATGACCACACACACACACACACACACACATAGATCCTCTGTTTTGATTTCAACACCACTTCCTTGGCAGCTATATAGGTCTTGACGCAGATGAGATGGAACTAATCCTGAGCTCATGCTCTCTCATATCCACAACAGTGTCGTAGTTTTCCACTTTATACTAAAAGAGGCATCTTTACTAAATTATTCTTTTTATCATCTCATATACAAATCAGTGCTGGACGGCCATTGGGCATACCAGGCACTTTCCCGGTGGGCCGATGGTGATTTTGGGCCGGCCTGGGCCTTGTTTTTAAAAAAAAAATATGGTAGCTTTGGTTGTCAGTGGCATAAGTCATGATAATTATTGGTACAAAACTGATAGGTCAGCCCATTAATCATGAGTTATTGTGGGCTGGACCAATTACAGCTGAGGGCCAATGCCCCCTTCCCTCTTGGGCCACAGCTATCAATCAATCAATCAATCATACAGAGAGAACTACACGAAGAGCAAAACACGGAAAGGTTTCACCGGGAAAATTAGGAATTACAAAGAGATGCAGATGCTGCCAAATGTGTTACAATAACACAGATATTAGTAGTTATAAGTCAGTAGTTATAAGCAGGCTGTTCAACAAGTTTGCTCCACTTCCACGAGTGACGTGGACAGAGCGTGCATCGTTGTCAGCTGACTGAACATCAGACACAGATATCAGCGTTTTAATCTACCAGGGAGATGAATATGGAAACCAGCTGGAATATTTCTCCTGCGCCTACATCACAGGCAAGCACAGAGCCGAGTACACTACTGTTGTTAACGGTAATTCTCTGTCGTAAAAAGGATCCAGTCGCTATTCTTAAGTTTTATTAACATCATCATGTTATCTGAGAGCTGAACTTGAAAGAATATTTAGAGCAAGTCCACTAAATGAAACGGTCACATTTGAAAATAAAATAACTTTGGTCTGTCCCGAGGGTTTGTTTGTTTTTAATCACTGTATTTCAGTCATTTATGGAAAATTATTCAACTACTATCACTATGATGGGGAGTTCATGAACAGCTATGTAGTTCAGGAGCACGCTGGTATCTAGGCTACATCCAGTTTACCAAGCCTGTTTGGAGTAAGATTGTAATAGGGGCCTATACAGTATGACATGAGTATGGTAGGGGGCTGCCCTACTTGTACTTGGAAAAAAAAATCAGATTTGATTAAGATAAATAGAGTGCGTTAGTTACCTTTTTCACCTGGTTTATGTTTGTTTTTATGAAACAATAAGTTAGCCATTATAACATCCTGCTGATTATATTGTAGCTTTTTGTCACCTTCTTCATACTTAGTAGAAACTCAGTAGACTACTGTACAGAATTACAGGACTGGGAGGATGTTTTTTATTTATTTATTTTTATTTAACCTATATTTATACAGGTAAGTCTCATTGAGACGCAGTCTCTTTTTCAAGGGAGGCCAGTTTCCCTAACGTTCATGTCTTAAACTGGTGTGAGGAAGGTTTAGGTTTAAGTTTATTAGAGAAGTACATTAGACAAGTACATATACACAAACAAGACAGTGTACAAGCACTTGTTTTCATTCAGAGGCTTCATCGTCTTTCCATCGATAACCTGGTGGGCCAGTCTTGGTTCAAAATGCCTGGGACGATTTTTGTTGTTGTTTTTGTTACTGTCCAGCCCTGATACAGTACCAATAGTATGGATATGATTATTAAACAAAAGAAATTTAAGCAATGAATCTTACAGTACTTTTACAATTAAGTCACCCCCTTTTAATCTGATAACTCCCTAAAAATTTAGCACATCATCATCTCACACATAGTATCACAACATTTTCTTTGACTGGATGATGCTCTGTGTATGTTCCATGTTTTTGTTAAGATATTTCACCAGAAAACATCAACAGACTGTCTCACAACTCCACATAAAGATAAATGAAAATTTTATTTTAGTAAATGGTACAGAAATATTTTTCTTGGGTATTCATCAACCCCCACCACCCCTTGAAGAGCCAAATGATTTTATTTTCTGTCATCACTCATTTGATATTTTATGGTTTATTTCATTCAATTATTTTATATTCAGTTATTTCGTTTTATTATTTTTTTTTTTTTCAGGTTATTTTCATTTTGGACCAGATCACAACCCAAGTAATCTAATGTCCCTTTTCCTCTAGAACAGGTTTATATTTTGTTCTTTTATTATAAAAACTGAACAGCCTGATGTTGTTTACCTTGTTCTCATGACAACAGGTCATAACACGTTGTGTCCACATGCAGCGCCATGCACACATAGGTGAGCTACACTCCCACAAGCAGACAGGAACGCATGTGGGAAATTTTAGTGTCAACTTTGTGCATAACAAACAAAAATATCTGGTATTATAAACACCTCCAGGTAGCTGGAGGAGGAGAAGCAGGTGGAGGAGTTCTGCTCTGGTGTAGTAAGAACTTCATGTCCATCAGGGAACGCACACAGCTGCACAATCAGTCTTCTCGTCCTCATCATTTCTGAGGTGCATTGTTGCTAAAAATGGACATCTCACATTCAGCTTCCATCTCAAGAATATGATTATATTAATATATTCATAGACTTATATTGATTATTGAATAATTCAAATTAATCTATTCTTTTTTATTTGAATAAGTACACTTGCTTTTCCATTTGGGAGAGTGCTATTGAGCTCAAACTTGCTGTTCAAACAACATGCTTAAAGTTTTTTTTTTTTTTTTATTTAAAAAAGAAATTTTATTTCATGGACTCTCTGCGGTGCGTTACGCGTGTCTAGAGGTGTTATGTGCGTCGGGCGCGGCGCGTCTTGGGGTGTTTCACTCGTTCACACGTCGAGTTTTGAGATTTTCAGTGTTAGACGCATGTTGCTGGCGCCGGAGTTGGAAAATCTGAACTTTGGCGTCTTGACCCGGGGCGTCAACCAAGCAGAGGGACTCAATGTCATGACACAGACACATTTATGACAGGACAACACCGAGAAGGACCAGGGGAATCCTCTCTCTCTCTGAAGACAGAGGAGGATAAACTGTGATCTGCGTCCGATCCAGGTTTCTGAATGGCAGTCTGACCACCTGCTGTGCCGATTGGATGTAATGGGCTTATAATGCTGTCCTATAATGCATCCTATCTGTACTGTGAGCTCTCTCTAGCCAGTAAAAGACAGTCTTAGGTTATGACCGAATGTGCACCCTATTCCCTACATAGGGCCCTACATAGGGATCATGCCATTTTGTAGAGGTGTCTGAATGTCCAGAAAAAAAAAAAGTAGTGCACTCAAAATTATCCACAATGCATGAAAACTAGTTAGCTTTGATGGTCCCTAGATGGGTGAATATAGATCTCAATGCATTGCGGGCAGGAGCGCTGAATGGCGCGAGGAGGTGAACACAGAGCGATGAAAAAAAGATGAATAAAACACAATATATGTAAATAGAATATTTTTACATAAAACTATGGATTTGGTTTTGGATAACATCTTTTTGTACGTCATAGTTGCTGCCACTGTTGCCACAGTAGCAACTGGTAATTACGTGATCTATGGAGAGGAAAAAGTAGTCAGCTTTGTGTCCGAATTGCCAGCAGAATGAGTGTACTAGATAGTGTGCTATATAGTGCGGCTCTGTGTAGTGGATGAGTGGTTAAGGAGTAGGGAAGACATTCGGACACAACCTTATCTTGACTCTTGTCTTATCTCTTGCTTTGTCTCTGTCAATTTTCCTCCCTTCCTCCGCTAACACCTTCTTGCATGTCTTTGCTGAATCAGCCACAGTGCACATTCTGCCTGTTTGCTTATATCTTCTTGCTAGCGTGTGATGCGGTGCATGAGGCAAAACTCAGCTGCAACATCACATGGCGTCCTGCAAAAAAGTTGTGTAGAACAGTTTATCATTCTCAAAACGCTGCTTTGCAGCGATGGATCCACAAATGCACATAATAAGGGCTGGGTGATATGACCTCAAATCAAAGTCACAATTAATAAACATCTTGATTAATTAACATCTTGCCTCGATTACGATTAATTGGAAATTATGTCAGTATTGTTTTGTTTTTAGCACTTATAACTTACTGAAAGTGTTTATGGAAATATTTCACAATACAAGAGCAGCAGATGTTAATTTTAAAATAAATGGAAGGAAGCTCAGACAGTTTAACTCTATTTGGTCATCTAATGAACATCTCTAAATTTTGCTTAGAGACATAATTGAAATAATTGACATGAGCAAGATTACATCAATTAATTGTTCTGAATGTCGGTTTTGATCAATTTTTGATTAAATGCCCAGCCCTACACATAATGGATGTCACTGTCCTGTCAAACAGTCAGGAACCCAGAGTTTAAAGACCAGAAAGTTACATAATGCGTCTTTAAAGTTGCAGTGATTATACAAAGCGGCAAGGACATGCAATATTCACAGAGTAGATGAATTTGCATTTTGCGTATAGTTGTGATTAGGGATGTAACGATATGAAAATTTCATATCACGGTTATTGTGACCAAAATGATCATGGTTATCATTTTTATCGCGGTGTTATAGAAATACCCCCCAGCATCTTTAAATATATCCAAAATGGGTCAAAATGTCTACTTTGTCCTTTTTGAAGGGGGAAAAATTTCAAGATTACTGTCCATGTGGGCGCCTTCGTCACCTTCCACCATGTTTTCATAAATTAAACATTGCAAACTGGGACTGCTGCTGCTTTTCCAGCCAATGAGCAGCATCACTGGATGATTTTCAAAGTGCGGTAATCAGTCACGGTTTTGACAATAATTAAAATTTGAAACGGTATTAATAATCGTGGGGAATTTTATCACAATTAACCATTTTACCAGTTATCGTTACATCCCTAGTTGTGATGGCAACATTACAAATTCCTGGAGGGACTGATTTGGACACGTTTGAAAGCTGTTGGAAAAGTATTTTTTCGACAGATATTTTCAAAACAGAACTTTTCCGTTTAAATCAAAGGTGCTATTTCTAACCAAGAGAGAACACTGCAGTCCATCCTTCCTGTAAAACACATGAAACATGGTGGTATTATGGTTTTTGTACAGGTCACCGGAAGTTCAAAATCATGCGAGCAAATTCTGAATGCAAATGTCAGAATTTTAAGAGTGAATGGGTAAGCAGCAAACTGACACAAGTTGCTCCACCAAAGAATGTATAAACAAGAATAAAGTTATTATAGTTTGGAATGGCCAATCTGTTTTAAATCCTGCTTACCCGGGTAATTACGACAGTGGCCAAGTGGTGTTTGTTCCCTGCCACCCAGGCGCCAGAAACACCAGGCTCATGTACGTAAAAGCGAAAATTAGCGCATTTTGTCTGTTTTTACAACATACCATAAACTCTGAATCCCTGCAGTTCATAAAGAATAGGCTTTCAGATTTCAGTGCAGCTTTTCAGGATGATGTAATTTGGTTTGATGTGTGGGTGATGACCTCCCTCTCACCCCACAGATGTCTGTCTCTGGACTGTCCAGGGGGCAAGGATGAGTCAGAGCTGGGGAACTGATGTCATCCTGATGATAATCTGTCAGGCTTAAGACACAACATCCAACACCTATGAGCCAGCACACAGACAGCTTTAGACAAAATTCCTCCTCTAAAAATACTAGATACAAATTCAATGTATGCTCTTTGTGTAGGAGTTGTTTTCTGGCTCACTTGGTTAGTGCAAAGCTTAAATGTGGCCAGCTTTGCTTAAATGCCCCCCCCCCCCGTTCTTATAATTTGATCATTTTCGATCATTTGGCCGACAAGATGCTCAGAATATAAAATGTGGCTGTCTGTCCCAAAAGAAATAAAGCATGTCAAAGACTAGGTAAGCACCTCGTTCAAGAAACTTTCAATCACTTTAAAAGAATGTCTGCTTTCTCTGAATGCCATTTCCCCTCCGAATACACAAATTGATTACTGGCTTAATAGGTTCTTGCTTGCTATTACATGAGACGAAATGTCAAAAGAGCCAGTGAAAGCAAGCTCATTGCCATGCTCATGGCATAACATTCTGTTGCTGATAGTGGATCAGCTTTACAAGCTTGAGGAAATGAGGAAAGCAATTGCACCCTCTCCAAGCACATAACCTCTTGGGTTATACACATGCTCCTGTTTTTTTCTCTCACAGGGGGTTCATCTTGCTGTCAGCCTTATATTGTGCTGGCCCCTCCCACCAGGGAGCTAAGAAAGATTTAGGCCTAGAGACCTGGATGTCTCCAGATTTAGCACCGCCTGGCTCTGCTGCAGGGAGGAAGCACTCCCATTGGGGAAAGAGGGAAGAGCAGAGTACCCATTAGTATACACTGCATAAGCATGGCAAGATGAATTGTGGTTTTGTTTTTGTGATCTGCTTCCTGATCCTGTTGTCTTCACCTTTGAGCCTTAAGTGACGAGTGTTCCTACTTTCCCCCTTGTGCTGGTTTTGGCAGCTGTGTCAGGCTCATGCCGCAGTATCACTATGCAGATGAATAAAAACTCATTTATTTGATGCATAATATCACCAGTGTATTATTATATCGTTCACATTTTTTAAGAGGTGCAAGGTTTTGTCTGGGCTTAGTGGAAAGATTTCCTCTCTTAGCTTGTGGTCTGTTTCATGCAACACCTTTTCATGATGTAAGTGAATGAGTCATATGCCCTGTTCGTCCCAGAGGAATACAACAGAAGGGATGGCGGTGCCGCTAATTTTGTTCTCAGGTGGCTTTCTAGACTTTTTGGAAGCACAGTAGTAGAGGAGTAGTAAAAATAGTAGAGAAATCCTCAATAAATGGCATCTTTCATGAAGCAAGAGAAAAGGCATAAAACCATGTGCCAAAGCTTCTTTGTTCATCTACTGTTGTCAGTGTTATCATTTGTTTATCGCAGCTTCCACTTTGCTTGTGGCAAAATAATCATTATTCACGTTCTTTTGATTAATTTATGTTATTATTTACTATTTATGTTTATTTCAGTTAAAATAGGAATGAGTAATTATGAAATCCACCTCCCTCTCAGCCCCTTAGGCTTACAATATGGGTGTGAATGTTCATGGTTTTCTTCTTGGTGGAGCAGAGCAGCTGGAAAAATGAAATTCCTCTGAGACACACATGATGTGTTTGAGCATTTTTCACCATCACTGGTCAAATCATTGCAGGGTATCATCTCAAGTACTAGAGAGAAAAGGTCTTTCCTCATTATTATGATTGCAAATCAAGTCTGCCCATAGTACTCTGCACATCTTAGTATGCACAATTTAAAATGTCAATGTGCATTAATAGAATAATGATATGTCTCCTTAAATCTATCATTGCTTTATTCAGAAGCAATCACGTAGTCTGTCAGTAGAAAACAAAGTAATATTTGTCAGTGTTGCTCAAACGGAACCAGGACATGAAATCTAATCAGGCTTTAGTTTAGGCATGACCTAATTTGGCACCGTACTTGTGAAAGCTGCGTGGTCACGATTTTTCTGCAATTACGGACTTAACTGGCATGCTCAATATGATTAATGATAGATGATTGGTTATAAATAATGTGCTTGGAAAGCAGTTGGAAAGAAAGATTGCATATGTTCAGTATTATGCTGAGCTGACTCAGATTATCTCAGATTTTGTCATGAGGCAGTAAACAGGGCCATTTAATATTCAAATCCAGCACAGTAAATGATAAATCTTGTTTTTCTATCTACATTTTATGGAGTGTAATGGCCTTCAGCTGGATTCATTCATCTGAAGTGCTGCTTCTAGATCTCAGGGCTCGTTTTTAGGTAGCTAAATTACTCATTTGTGCCAGGTTATTGCAATTAGATGTTTGAATGCTTGTACAGCCATGTCTTACCTTGATACTAACCACTAATTCTTTTTCTCCATAATGAGTTTGACAAGGAAACAACAGCAGCAGTGAAATGGAAATGCCTGGGGAGATATATTAACTAAAAAAACAGGGATTGCAGGTGGTGTATATATGTGTGCAAAGCTGACAAATGACTTCAATCCTAATGGATACAGTCTATGTTTTTGACCAGAGGCTAAGCTGTTTGCAGTCTGGTGTTAAAAATGATTCACATCCACTCGAGTGGTTCTCTATTTTAATGACCTGGACAAGTAAATATAGTTTTTTTTATTTTTTTTTTACTTTTGTTATTCTTTAAGAATTTAGAAGATTCCTGCATACAGAACACGTTAAAGTCCAAATTAGGCAAAATTGTTATTCTTGGTCATTTATTTACTGAGGAATGTGATTATATATTCCATTTGTGATAACTCTTGTTCTGCAGTAACTAATAGTTTCTAGTCATGTCAACTCTGGGATGCAGATGTATTTTATTGCATGAAATGCTTGCTTTAAATCCTTTACCAGTATTTTATGTGCTGAGCTCAAGCTACCTGCTTTTTCTTTAACCAGCTCTCTTGTGGATCAAATTGTTCTGGTAAAGATGGCTTGACTTGCAGGTTTAAATCTAACAAATCTGTCCCCAACCATGACTCTACCCCCAATGTGTTTCTCAGTTGTAAAAAAAGGTTGTTTTGATGACCCATAAATCCCTCTCTTTTATTCCTGTTTTGTTTTTTCATAAATCAAAAAGTCCTGTTTTCATTTTGTTTATTAACATATTCTGATAACAGATCAACAGATTTTTCAGCAGCTCTCCATCTTGATGTAGATGCACTCTTATGTTCTTTTTGACAAATGATTTAATCGCATCTATTGAAACCACTTAACTTCACCCCGCTGGTTCACATACTTTTACCACCCAGAAATAGTCAATATTGGACCATTTTTCTCTAAATTAGCTTATATGACCAGTTTTACTACCTTTGTTTTCTACAGTATGTAGAGTTGTGGCCTTTCTCATTGAGGTAGTTGATGCTGGTTCTGACAGCGCTGTTGTTGTTGGATATTTTCTTTTATTATTTGGATTCATGTGAAATGTGTTAATATAGCCTAACATCAAGAGTTGCACTGATTGGATTAACAGGGCCATGTGTTTTACTTTACTTTTCTCATAATTTATTCATAGTTATAAATATTTCTACATTGATAACGACAGTATTCTGCTGGGACATGGATGGCAGCACTTTATTATTCAGTGTTATCATGTGGGATGTTGTGAAACTAATGTTGATCCTTATAACTGCTTCAATATCCCCTAAATATTACATAAAATGTACTTTTACACCTTGAGTTCAACATGGCAATTGTGTTGAAAGAGGAATTAGTCATCCTGGAGAGTCTAATGTTTCTTATTCAACTATGAGTACCTTCTGTAACTTACTGTGTTCACCTACCTGAATACGAGTGCAGTACATTGTGTGCTGGGTTGTTTTGATGTTGACAGTAATTGTGGCCCAAACCACACAATGTCTGCCGCATTCATCTACCAGGAGCTTCCTCATACAAAGAAAATGTTTTGCAGTGTCAATATTCTGCTCTTTTCATTGTGTATCTTAAATATTGCTGCCTTTTAGAGGAATAAAAAACCCCTACAATTGTTGCAGTGTTCAAACCCTGCTGTCATGAAACCTACAATCATGTCTTTTTCAGAGTCAGTCAGATCTTGATTGAAAGCTGTTTTTTTTAACCTATTCAGATGCAAAGCAAGTTTGAACTTCTTTTGTATGCACCTGTTTGTGTAGCGATAAATATGCAAATGCTAAGTACCACTTACGCTGAAGTAGTAGTTTTTTTTCCTGATTTCTGGAGCACTGATCTGTGCATTTCTACAGGATCAGGCGAGTCTCAGAAGGAAGAAAACTAGAACGAATGTGGACCCTACTGGTTATCTCTCACATTTGCAACTACTCCCATAATATGATAAATATTTTAGTAGTTCTTCCATTTCAAAAGTGGCAAACATTTTGCTAGTTACAGCCACTGAAATTTCAGAATAAGCTGCATTGCTTACTTCCCTTTTGTATTTCCCAAATCAAAGTCAACAAATCCAGATGCTTGCTTTGCTGGGCGTCTGTTTATATGCAAATTACATCAAGAAGGCAGTGAAAATAAATGAAAAGAGCTCAGATTTGATCTACTATAGACCGTGTCACTGTATCACCACTGATTGGCCTGTGAGCATGGGCAACCACATTTAGATGCTGTATTAGTTTGCTTGGCCCTATCAGCAACCACTTTTTTATTAGAAAAATAATCCTAATTTTGTGCATTACAAAAGTGAAATAAATTAAGCAATAAATAAACAAATAAATACATAAATAAATAAACGCAAATGACCCTGTAGGAATTGAAAAATTGAACCATGTTCCTAGTTTTGATAATTTAGTTTAAAAAGTACCTCAAATGTATTTACAAATGCTTATACATCATTTCATGCTGCTCGTTCAGAGACAGATGACCAACTTAATTTTAGTGAATGAATTTTATGTGTGCATGTGTCTAAATACTGTTTTTTGTGAACTTTGAGGGACCTTTTATTTTTTACAGGTACAACCACTGCTTTCATTTGGACCAGTTATTCACATGGGAAGCAAAACCTGGTCGTAATGAGGGAAAACATCACTTTTGGGGTTCTGGTTTAGATTAGGGGTTAAGTGTGATTTGGGGTTAGGATAGGGTTTTGGGTTTGACTATCTATAATGAGTAAAGGGTAGTTGAGGAAATCTGTGTGTGTGTGTTTGTGTATAAATGGAAAGTGACACAATGTTCCAGACATGACCTACTTTAGCAGTTTGTCATGATTCTGGTAATGTTGGTTCCTTTTCAAGACATAGTTCTGTTCTTGTGCCTGTAACAAGTCAGAGGTAAGATACTGCTACCATGAGAATAAGTACTTCACTACTTCCATTAGTTGTTGTTCTAATGCTCTTCCATTAAAGCAGGTGACAGATTAGCTTTAAACGATGCATTAATAATCAGTAAATATCTTGTTATATTGATGCTCTGTTACGTAGAAAAGCATAATATGATTCTTATGAATACTTTTCTGTTAACAGTAATGTTTAAACATGAAGTAAACTTTTTTTTTTTTCTCAAATATTAACGTGTTAAGTTGCTCAGTTACTATTGACTGTCAAGACAAACTATCTGGAGTTTTGTAGTAATTCGAAATACAGTTTAATGAAACAGCTCTTTAACAAGTTTGTTTTTATTTTGAGTTCCAACTGTGTTGGATCCAAGAAAGAAATCTCTGTGCTCATGCAGCTACAACATCAAAAACAGTCAGCACTCACAAAGAAACATTTTTGTTCTTTTGTGTTGCTCTGCAAATGTGAAAAATATAATAGTTATTTATAAGAAGTACAGTTTTGGTTATTATGCCGGAGTGTAAGACCAACAATAGAAAGTTTTATAATGATTTTTTTCAGCCGAGCATGCTGATTCTTTTTATGTAACACGAAGTAAATCACTGTAATGCTACCTCGATGTAAACTCAACAATTATCCTTCACTTTATCAGCTTAGAAATAAGTTGGAAATTGAATAACACTTATGTGCAGTTACATGTATCTGCTTTCTTATGGAAACTCTTGTTATTGAAATTTGTTTTTCTCCTGATTTAAGTAGACTCAACACAGAGAAAATAATCAATCAATAATAGGGGAATTTTCTTCCTGTGCTTTCACCCTCCAGTCACATTGTGCAGCTTCTTTGTCGTCCATTTCTATATATTTTTTTTCTTTTTATTTCTTTTTCTCCAGGAGCTTGGCTAAATGTTGGAACAGTGGTTGGAGGAGCACTTTAAACCAAAATCCAGGCAGTCTCTATTTCTCTTATTGCTCGAGTTTAAGCCAGTTATATTTATAGTGCGAGACAACAGTTTTTATACTTCCAACAAATAGACCAACAGAAGCAAAAGTTTTAAAATGGAAAAATAAATCAAGGCACCATTTTATCATCATTTACCTGATTGGACAACTCCATGACACTTCCCACTCATCCAACAGTTTGAGATGACCCCCGGTAAGCATTACAATTGAGCCCTGATACACATCATAATGACCCACCTTTAGTTTCTTTTGTCTAATGTTGATTTAGTCATACTCTTCACTAATTATGCACCATTTCCTTCTCACAAGGTCTTCTGTTAAGAACAAAGGTAGGTTGTGTTGTAATTTATGCCTATTGCAGCAATTTAAAAAATTTGTTTCAGCCGTATATGAAGGGCTGCTGCAGCACACGTATCAGATAAAGTTTCGAGAATTGTTGCATCTGTAATCTTAGACGACTGAGCTTCAGCATCACTGTTTATTATTGATTTATTGTTCCTAATTAGTGCTTGGCACCTAACTATGTTAGTTAAATGATGCAAGTTTGTGAAAGCCAATCTGAAAGTTGTAAAAGGAATATTATTAAAGAAACATGATTAGCTTGTTTAAAGCTTGTTCAAACAGCCCCCCCCCCCCCCCCCACACACACACACACACACACACACACACACACACACACACCCGCACACGCATGCACACACACACACACACACACACACACACACAATTGTAATTAAAGCAGTACCCCATCATGAGAGTGTGTTCCAGTTGATTTGATGGTTGGATCAATCAGATGCTTTGACCATTTGTGATTATGTTGCTAAAAATAACCAAGGTATCTTCATTATGTGGTATTTTCCCTGTGAGAGCTGGGGTGCTGTCATCAGGGAAGAAAAATCACCTAAATTAGGTCTGCGCTGGAATCTGAGTTTTATTCCTCTTCCAATTAAATGCCTCCATGTTTTTAGATTATTGTTGTACAGCATTGCTTTCCTTCATTTGAGACTGATTTCACAGGCAATGTCAAAAAAGAATTGTACATGTAAAGCTTTCATCTGCTGTCTGCATTTTCTGCCACATGTGCAGCATTTGGCAGACCTCTCTGTTGTGCTGAACTCTGTCCAGTCAGAATTTTTCTACGATAAGACACAGAGCAGATGCTGCTTCAGTTTAAATCAACTATGAGATACATTTCTTTAGCCAGTGTGTGAAATGCTCCACCTGAAAATGGGGTCAGAACCTTCACATTGCACGCAGTCCTTGGGAAATTCATACCCAACAATGAGCTGAAAACAGGATGCTGGTTGGGAAGTTTGTCAACAAAGCTCGGAAATGACCTCTCGTAAGCCAGGGTCGCAGTTGTAGATGCAGAAATCATAACACTTTGAGGAAATTTTTACTTTCCCCTAGATAACCCATAGTAATGTAAACACAGACCATAATGGTGTATGCTTTGGCATCTAACACAACACTAGAGGGTAATGAGTATTTCAAGATTTTAGTTGTTAGTCACATATGGGAGATATAATAAAGACTTATAGTCATAGCTTATGTTCTGTGAACACACTTGAATGTCAAACTATTAATCACATATTATCGTCTTTTAGGTCCCATCTTTTTCTAAATCTATTTACAAATAAACACATAATGAAACACAAGTGTGTAGAGGATTAGAATGTTTCTAATTACTTCCATAGTTTCCACTGAGCGAGTTATAAATACAATAAATTACGCATCCAGACTCTGGCATGTTTATTTATGATGCAATCTTGTTTCGATGTCATCTACGTTCTTCATATAATTGCAAATTTGCATCTGCAGTACCACCGCAGCTCTCTTTCCCCCGAGCAACACTTAAGGTGCAGCGGATTCATTCCTACCACATGAGCCTCACCCTTCTCACAGTCTGAGCTTTAACATCTTGTTTGGGTCTGTGTGTGCAAATGTTCAGTATTCATCTCAGGTAATGTAGGTCGACAAATGTTTGGAAGGTATAACGTTATACTCTATATTATATGACTTTTGTAATGCCACCGTACTAATATTTTTACATTGTATGCGCTCTTGTGCATTTAAGTGCTTTTTATTCGGGATGAGCTCGTGGCTCTGCATGTGCACACTTTCAGCTTTCAAGCTCCTGAAACCCCCCCAAATCAAAACAACACACCAGTAATTCTTCTGTACAGTTAATATTATACCAAAGTATGATTAAAGAGGTCGCACATGTGGCAGTGCACAGCCTCAGGAGAAATAAAAATGTCGTTTTGCTGACATGTTCGATTAATATACAGAGACGTTGGGAGACTGATGGGTCTACAGAGGTTACCACAACCTCTCATGTTGGCTCTGGAAGCTATAGAGAGGTGTAGCACAGTGTTCATTTAAATACCACCTTCACACTCTGAGCTATATTGTCTTTGTTTCATTCATGTTTGAAACTAATATACTTGAGCTGTCTTTGGGGACTGTCAAAGAAATGTTCTGCTTTTGTGGCCTAAATCCTGAATACAGGACAGAACTATGCTCAGCTTCAGCAGTTCTAATAATCCCCTTTCCTTTCATTGCGTTTCAATCCACAAAGAAGTCTGGCACTGACAGAGGATGGTCATACAGTGGAAATGTTTTGACACATCTGGTCCGTATGATGTTGAAACTGTATAGTCACAAGACTGTATTTGGAATTTTGTTTTTTTATTTGAAAGTGTCAGGACAATGGTGGTTAAATGGTATTTTCAAAGCTGCTTTTTGAGATAAAGCATTGTGATGGTCTTTGAGATATATTTTGTGATACTGATGTGATTCCATTATACTGCTTTGCTGCATTGAAGATGTCTAGTTTGCTGCCAATACTGCCAATAACAATGATAAAGGCTTACTGCATTTATTTCAGTCCGAACATAGTAACATGTTCCCCTTGATAAATTGTAACCATTTGTTTGATTCTTCTGCCGTCTTGTCGTTATCTGTGCTGCTCTGTTATGGTCACCCAGACCATTTGGTGCCATTTCACTGAGATGATTCTATTACAACAGGCAAAATTTAATCCATCGGTATGTGTGTGTGTGTGTGTCTGGGAATGCCAAGAAAAATGTAGACAGAAATAGAAGACACAGAATTAGCTTTAAGTGATGAATTAATTTTTTTTTCTACTGAGTACTTATTACTGTTATCCACGATGCCACTGGCCTGGATTCAAGGTGGGAAATATTGGTCATTTTGTAGGTTCATGGTTAGCTAATCACTTTGTTACAACCTAAAGTACCTCAGTAGTTTTATACTTTTGTGTTTGCAGAATTGGCTGATTCTTAATTGAATTCTTTTAATCTATTCTTTCCTCTATCAGTGGAAAAAATACCACTAGTTTTAAATAAAATTTGTGTATTAAAGATAGGGGGGTAGTGAATCAGAATCAGAATGAGAAGACTTGTACTGGCGTCCGAGTGCAATGAAATTCCCAGCCTGGACTAAAGCACCTTTGTTAAACATGTTACGTGTGAAAATGGAACATGAAAGATTTCAAAGTTGATGTCTCGATTCACTTAGTCACCAAATATAAGCTATTGTTTATTTTGGGAAACAGTAGGTTATAAACTAGCCTGACAACCTAACCATCAACTTTCCAGACCAAATCTCCAAGCTGCTGATGTTTATTTCTGCTGAATAAAGTCTTCCCTCTTTGGTTCTGGTTAAACTGATGTGGATGAGGGCTGGTTCACCAGAAAGCACAGGTTCTGGGACTTGCTATAACCAGAGTCCGGTCTGTAAAAGTACTTGTGCATACATCTCTTTTTTTCTTATTCTGCTTCTCTATTGCTGGTGGTTTGCATCTGCATGTGCTGTGTCTTCGTCTTTGTTTTTGGTGTATTTCTGTGGCAGTGATACAGTTTTACTTGCATGCCAGGCATTGATACTACTAGGGCTGGGACAACGCAAAACATACGTCGACACAAAATATACATGCTAATGCATCGTCAGACCAAAACAAAGATGGTGGCGCCATACATCTTCAGACCAAAACAAAGATGGCGGTTACCATACATCATAAGACCAAAATAAAGATGGCGGCGTGATCTCCATGAGTGGCTCCTCTAAGTTTTCAAGGTTTAAGGCAGTGAAGGCGAGGATGGGTCTATCTGTGGCTCACAAGACAGAGGTGTGTCGTACAGTGGGCGTGTCGTAGAGTGACGTCACTGTACGACACGCCCACCAGACCTACAAGAGCACGGTAAAATCTATCCCCACCCCTGTCCCTTCCCCTAAATCTAACCATGATCCACCTACTGTGTGACACGCCCACTATAGGGGTTGCAAGCCGCAGATAGATACATTTGGTGAAGGCACACACTCGTTCGTCAAGGTATAGGGATGTTAGGGATGGCGAAACCGAAGCCTCATGAGACATTGAGTCACCACTTCTGTGCAATCTGCGGCTTGCAACCAAGGGGTGTGTCCTATAGTGGGCGTGTTGCATAGTGGGTGGGTCTTGTTAGGTTTAGGGGAAGGGTCAGGGGTATGGTGAGATTTTACCGTGCTCTCATAGGTCTGGTGGGCATGTCGTTGAGTGACGTCACTCGACGACATGCCCACTTTACGATGCGTCTGTCTCGCGAGCCGCAGATAGACCCTACTCCTTCTGTGACATCGACGCCATGTCTTAAGACATGCAAGACCTCTTTGAGACGGTCAGCATTAAGCATGAGCTGTTGG